>JAMPIV010015413.1:0-47500 GCA_024509875.1 Oreohelix idahoensis | reverse complement strand
TGCAGGAGATACAGTGGTTTCAGCAAGCGCACGTTTCTTGTTCAAATCATCCTTGTCATCCAACTCCCGTAGGAGCATAGCCCTCGAACATACGTCTGCCAAGACCTCTTGTCGCGTGCCATCAGTTCAATATCTTTTCAGCTTCCTTATTATATCAATTACTGTTTCCAGTTTTCTTATTTCTTCTTCTTATACCCTAGGAATTCTGGAACAAGAACTGCCTTCTAATGCTATCTATTGGATTCCTCAGCGTATTTCCAATCCATTGCCAGCGTCTTATTCATATCTCCTTTTCCGCGAGCTCTTGTCGAGTTCTCGTCATTAGTTCTACATTAATGACCTTGTCGTCGAGTTCTTGTCATTAGTTCTACATTAATGACATTGTCGTCGAGTTCTTGTCATTAGTTCTACATTAATGACCTTGTCGCCGAGTTCTCGTCATTAGTTCTACATTAATGACCTTGTCGTCGAGTTCTCGTCATTAGTTCTACATTATGACCTTGTCGTCGAGTTCTCGTCATTAGTTCTACATTATGACCTTGTCGTCGAGTTCTCGTCATTAGTTCTACATTAATGACCTTGTCGTACCATTTCTATACTTCTTTTCTAAGCAAGGACCAATTTATGAAAGTCTGTAGTTTTTTGGTTGTTGTTTTTGTTGTTCTCCATGTTTGACGACCATAGATTGTTATTGTTGTGTTGGACATGTTTCTTCTGATTTCCAAATATTTTACAATGCAAAAGAAACTTGCCTTTTGTATCCTTATTTTGATATCACTGTCTACGTCGTTTACAAATATAATTAGGTCAAATGTCCAACTTGACGTAGATTCACACACTCATTGACATTTCTGCTTAAGTATATCCCTGGCAGTCCATGTTGTGTGATTCACTCAAAAAGGCCGACTTGTAATCAGAGGAACTACTTTCGTACAACCAGTCTACACAACATTATTGAAGCAGTCAATTAAGCATGACGATCCATAGTTTGTTTTGAAATATCACAGTGTAACTTCAACAATAATATTCCTCAATGCCACATTTATAGGCAACAAACTCCGTGTCCATTGTTTCATGGTCCGTGCCATTGAAACCAATCCATCTGATACCGTCAATTGATTCAGTTTATGACGATTTGCATCACAATCCAACATTTGACGATTGTTACATTAGACATTATACATGTGTCAAAATCCAACATTTGACCATTGTTATCATTGATAATACAAGTGTCAAAATCCACCATTTGACGAACGATGCCTTGGAAAACACATTGAAGACATCTTATCTTGCCACAGGCCGACTTACGTTTTTTTCCCTCTGACGTCACTCTCAATCACTTGACGACATTCCCATCACAACGTATCTAACTTATTACGTAAAAACCGCGCAACGACAATTGAAGTAACACCCCATTGGGTAAACCCTAATTCTTCAATCGTCGTGCGCAGTTCTCATCACGTAAGTTTACACACTCAAAGACGCTCGTCCTTTAGTCATCAGCAACAATTTTAAAGCACAAAAAAAAAAAAAAGTTACCTACTCATTTCTAGCAAAAATTCTTTGCTACCGACTTTTCTCAGTGAATTGTTTCTGCTTGAAAAATTTTACCTGTGGCACTAAACTGTGTCATAGAACAACGAACATTGAACAAGTGATAGCATGACAGTATTTGTTCTTCGTAATTGTTCTACAAGATATAACCTCTAATTAATTAAGTACTATAACGACTTCTGGGAGATGCTGCAGTATTAGGGAGTTTGCTTACAATTAGCAGTTGCTGGAACCTCTCAATACTAGCATGGTTTTATCTGTGTCAGCACAGTGTTTGCAAAACTAATGTTTTATCGTGGTGTAGCCGCGTCCTAAACGAGAAACGTGACGATGTTCGATGGGTTGAAGCAACAGAAAAACAACAATGTAATGTGCTATATAGAATAATGAACACTTTTTACCTAAATTATAACCCATATGGGGTTGAACCGGGTATCCCTAGCACACGACAAAGAAAGGTTTCCATCGTGCACAAAACAACTCAGAGCAGTACTGGTCCGCATGCTACTGCATAAGATCTGAGGCAGGAAATCTGTGAAATGCCCAAAGCAAGTTCATGGACAAACGCAGCAGCCATTTCATTCAGCAGACAGAAATCTTGGCATGCTCCATGTTGACAACCACAGAAATCTTGGCATGCTCCATAGTGACACCACAGAAATGCAACAGACGTGGATGCATTCATAACAGAATTATCTATCACAATGAAGGATTTTCTTCATGACCACGCTTGGTTCGTTCATTTTAATAATTTTATTTATTGATTAATTTTGTTTGTTTCGTTTCTCACTATGTGATCTGATATTGTTTGCTTGTCAACTTTCATTTGTTTGGTAGTGATTGCTTTTAAACATGTTGGTTGGTTTCTTTTACCTTATTATTTTGCTGGAGTAATGTTTGTGTTTTGTTTTGGTATTTTCTTTTGCTTTATTTTATTACTTGATGCGTTGGTTGGTAGTTTGGCGTATTTTGGGTCGTAGAGTTAGTTTTCTTTGTCTGTTTTTTTGTTTGTTTGAAAGTTTAATTTGTGTAGTTGTTTATAATGTTGGCTGATAGCTTTCTTCTGTAATGTTGTTTTTAGTTGTTTGTTTGTAATTTTGGTTTGCGCGTGTTAAGTTCTTTGATTAATGCTGTTTTTTTGTTGGTGTTGTTGATTGCTTGTTATGCTGTTTGTTGTTATTGATTGCTTGTTATGCTGTTTGTTTCTTGAGGAACTACTTGGTATTGATGATGGTATTTAACGATGACAGTTAGTATTTTTATAATACGATACCAACAAACAGTACATGTACTCTGACATATAACACACCAACAGACAACACACATTCTAAAACACACTACAACTGTCCTCGCTGACACTACACGCAGTCTAACATATAACATATAAAATTCATTAATAATGCGATAAAAACTGCTGGGGTCTACAACATGTTATTAAGAAATGGTTCATCAGGGTATGTAATTAAAAACATTTTAACTGTAGTTTTCTCCACCCTAACTTTGAGTTCTCAGAAAATTCCAAGACACATGGCCTATTGTTCCTGAAACAGAACACAAACTGGATTCTATTTAGAGAAAACGTCCATTTAACCTGATCATGCCAGAGCCGTGATGGTAATTTTAAAAAATAAAAATCTATTTAGCGAAATGTCATATTCTAGAAATGGCTGCTCGGAAGCCAGATTCATCGCTGAATGACAAAAGATTGGAAACTATATTCAATGCTACAACATATCAATACTTGTCCGAGCTATGCTTGCAATGAGAGCGAATGTGATTTGTGTGGACGCACTAGATGTGTTGTCTTGGCATGGAAGCTATAATAAAACAAAAATAGTAGTGCGCTGGCGTTCAAATTTTCTCGGTTTTCTTATTAACAACAATTGGCAAGGCAATATTTTATGTTCTGTCTGTGTAGCCTTTTGTTAAATAGGAGTTTTGCCTTATTTTGTTGAGGCGCGTCTCATTCAACCTAGACAGAAGGTCCGCTGGTTAAGTTAGGTCACATGCCAAAAGACCTTGTGTTCTGGTAATACGATTATTAGCTGATAAACAAGACAAGATTATAAATACTTTCTGATTAGCGTCGATGGAACAACAGATAAGACAAGATTATAAATACTTTATGATTAGTGTCGATGGAACAACAGATAAGAAAACACAAGCGATGAGTAGGACACACACTGAAGAAATCTGTTTTTATCATTACAAGGTGTGACGGTACGTCTTAAATTGTGCATGCTCTTTTGTGCGCTCTCTCACTCTTTAATCCACTCCAGCAGTATCACTTCTTTCTCTTCATTCTTCTCTCTCCGATCATCCTTTTATTTGGCATAATTGTTTGCCCTTTCATTCATTATTTTACTCTCTATGCTGAATCTAGTAGGGTGAAGTCTCTAATACTCTACTCCCCTACGGACGTATCTGCTTTACACGAAGAATTGTTTACGTTCCGCAAGGTACACGCGATAATACCAGGTAATTATACCGGTCATACGCTTATTTATTCTCTCAGTCTGACCACCCTTTGAAACGCGACGGTCCAACATTTGACCCCAATGAAAAGCTCATGACCGTGTTGACACAAGCTTGTATTGTGCGTACGATGAAAGAAGACAACATTGTCTGACCAGACATCTGTCTGGCGGGGGCACACAGATAAAGGCGATAATTAGATAATCTGTCGGGGTAGACCTCTTCGCGGAAGACATTACGCCAGGAAAACATGGTCACAAGATTGTGAAGAGGCAGGTAGATGTCATTGGAAGTATTATGCAGTATTATATAGAGGTCAGGCGTGGAATAATAATATGTATAGAATTAGTAAAGTTGTAACGCGTCTTCTTCCCTGCGCCAGAAAGCGCATTGATTTAGGTAGGATAGAACGTAGTCAAAAACCTTATTGCAGCGCTAGTAGTATTGGATTTTGTAACCCGCCCGTCAAGGGTTAACGATAAAAGTTTGAAAAAAAGACAAGCGTAGTGGTTCCAGGAAAGATAGTAAGAATAAAACACACGAACGCATAAGACTGAGAGAGCGGACACATGCTGCCGGCTTGTCAAGTGTTAGAAGTTTGAATTAGCTACTCAGGCCGACAGTGCGAGACGATGCCGTTAGCTTGTGTCGAAAACGATGTCGCGAGCTTTAAAATGTAAAAATAAACCGCCAAGTCCAATACATTTTCTAACAAAAGGCACACTGTAGAATCATATATACACACACGCATAATTACTTCCTGCCGGGAAAAAAGAAGATCTGCGATGATTTTTATAACATTCAAGTAGTTGAGACTTAGAAAACAACGAACACCAAAATGGAAAATATATTGAATTCTTTATTAATAGGATTAAGATCATAAAAGTTAGCTAGTCTTAGAGCTGGTCTTGTCCTGATGGGTAATATGCTTTCGAATAAAAAATCCGACAGATAGAAATAAAGTTATGGACAAAAGACTGCATTTGTTCGTACAGACAGACCAACACATGCTCGTTTGGACTTGCACTAACGGTAACATTTTTTGACGCGTCCTTGAAAAAGGCAAGAAAGGGTACATGTAGAAAGGGGTAGACAAGGGGAGAAAAAATTATGGGATGGCTCAAACTTAATATGTTTTTTGGTAGTGTTAGGCCAAAACCAAGTTTATTTTGGTGAATGCCAAGTTCGGACGGACAGACCGACAGAAGTACACTAACATTGGACCGAAATTGGACCTTAGATTTAAAAATTTGAATGGAAAATCTTAGTAGTAGAACCCATTGGTCAAAACATTTCATATTATTGAGTACATTCAAAGGCTTGACGCCATCTGTAGAAGATAGTCCCTAGAGCAGGACATTGTGTATTTCTGGAAAAAGTGATTAGCCTTATTAAAGCAAATATATATTAAAGTAATATGCATCACAGTTCAGCCAGCAGTATATCTGGAGTCTGCTATTCAACGTACCTGTGTTTTTTTCATTGAATTTCTGGTAAGACCGACATTATTCATATATATTTTGTTTAAAAATGTGAGTGAGAGATGCTGCCATCACGACTGTAAGTAATCAGGTCCCAAGCTGATTTAGGCAGGGCCTGAAGGTATAATTAGGCTATAACACATTGCCAGTTTTGTAAATGCACATGTTTTGTGAAATAAAAAGGTTTTCTTAGGTGACCAGAGGGACACAGCTCACCTATCCCATTGTATGGCAGAAAAGACAGAGTAATAATATTATTGCAGATGCAGTACCGCCTTTGTAGGAGAGACATGTGAAAAACACTGGTACACTGTGGAATGGATGTGCTGGATTGGTCCATTAGATATGACCCAGCTCTTTATTTCTTATGTATTCTCTTTTGTATATATAAAACACAGTTTAAGTAAGATATCAACAAGGAGACATTATTTCATTGTTACAGGGTTTTTATCTGGCACTAGTCCGGTGCCAGATGTCTATGAGAAGCAGTGAGAAGTTGTTTCATGCACATTAGTGACAGGGACCTGCAGAGTCTACCCTGTTACTTTTGGCCATTATCATAGCGTAATAGTGTGACACCAAGCTTACAGACTGTTCAAGTGTGCCCAGATAAGTAAAATATCTGGCACCCTAACTCTACATCAGCTTTAAGACCAGCACACCCCTGTATAACAAGAATAAACTATTTCCCCAGATAACTTAACAGTGACATTGTATATTAAAGAGACGGAGTGATTATAGAATCCCAAACCGCCATCCAGTGTTAGAAACGAGTAATAGACAAATTTTAGTAACACTATTAGTATAGGTAAACAGTATTTGTTTGGACAATTGTCCCTTTGGGTCTAAAATTTACATTTTGTATATATCTTGAATTCTTTTCATTTTAAAGTCCTGACCAGAAGAATACTAGGTTGAGGACCAAATAAATCATACAGAAAATTATTAATTGTACAAATTTATCCCAGGTGTTACTTCCTTTAATCATGGACCTTAATACTTGTTTGTATAGATGTGTATTATTGTTAAAATACCATCACACCACACTTGCATATCCCTAGACATTAGACGTAGCTATCATTCATACTAGTCAAGAATAAGTCTGCTTGAGGCCATAAGGTGGTAGCAGCAAGGGACCCTGATAACTCAACCCTAATTTTGTTAGCATCAGGGATCTTCACAGCTGGCCTCATTCAGTACAATAAGGAAACATATCAACAACATTTCATAACATCAAAATCCACCACAATATATTGGGGTCTCTTCTTCCGAGATTTGAACTTGTTAGTTGTTTAAAAATTTAAATATTGTAGCACAAGTGTCCCCAAAAGTTATAAAAGTATTTAAAAGGGAAAATAAAAGCTGATGAACTGTTAAGAGCCAGTAATTGGTTAATTAATTGGTTAATTAATTAATTAGTGTTAGTACACTGTTAATTAAGAGTTTTGAAAATTATATTAGAACATTTTAAAGATTGATATTATGGCAGACCTAGCAAAGTTCAGATCTGCTGCTGTGCTGGCTGCAAAAGAGATGAATATGGATGGACCAGAGTTGGTCCAGTATGTAACCTCAGAGGTTGATAAATTTATTGCACATGATAGAGAGGATAGGAAGTTAGAAGCAGAAAGAAAATTAGAGGCTGAGAAAGAAATTAAAAGGTTGCAGATTGAGGCTGACAAAGAGGCTAGAGCATTGGAGGCGGATAGGGAGGCTGAAATAAAACGGCTCCAGCATGAAGAGAAGAAGTTAGAAGCCGAGGAAAGAAGACTGGCTGCTGAGGAAAGAAAACAGGCTGCAGAAAGGGAAGCTGAAAAGGAGGAGAAGAGATTACAGAGGGAACACGAGCTACGACTAAAAGAGTTCGAATTTCAAGGCCATGCTCCTGAAAATTGTGCCAGCCCTTCTACCTCCGATGCCACTGCTAGTCAGGGAGCCTCAATTTCAGCTATGGGGTTCCATTTAGACCATTTTGTTGAGAGGGACGATGACATTGAGTCATTTTTGTCTAGATTTGAGGTTTTAGCCACCACCTATGGGTTGGAGAAGGAAAGGTGGAGTTTAAAGTTATCTCAGGGTCTTAGGGGAACATCTTATGAAGTGTTTGCCAAGATGAGCAAAGACGACCAAGACAATTATGACATGTTAAAGCAGGCTCTTTCACTAAGGTATGAAAAGAACGGAGAATTTTACAGGAAAAAGTTTAGAAATGCCAAGCTACTGTCGGGTGAGACCTATCACCAGTTCTCTGCACGTTTAGAGACGTACTTGGAGAAATGGACTGCTCTGGGGAAAACCCAAGATCTTAAAGAGATGATCCTTATTTAGCAATTGAGAGAGTCCATGGCTCCAGACTTGAGAAAGTTTTTCATGGAAGAAGGTGCAGAGAGGCTGGGTGAGTTACTTAATGTCGCTGAGAGGTATCAGGCAGCCCAGGTAGAGGTAGCTGGCGCTAAAAAGAAACAGATTGACAATTATAAGGCTCCACAAAACTCTAATAAATTTGATAACAAAGATCAGGGGAACAAAGGTAAGCACAATTTTGATAGGCCACGCAATGATTTTAGAAACAAAAACCCACAATTCAATGATAGGAAATATGATGAAAGAAAACCTTTTCATCAAGGTAGATTATATTGTAAATGGTGTAAGAAGGAAGGTCATGACATCAAATTTTGTCATAAGAAAACTTCTGGATTTGCTGCTATGAAGATGGGGAACAAGGGAAAAAAGGACAAACCTACTGGACAGCAGGAACCTTACCACCCCCCAGTGTGTGAGGATGTAATCTGCAATGGGGTCACCATTAGGTGTCTCTATGATACAGGCTTAGATTTTGATCCTGTTGTGAGTGCGCATTTGGTGAACCCAGATCAGTATACCACAAAAACAGTGGAGATACAAGGGGCGACCAAGGACATACCACTTATGACACTTCCCATTGCCAGGATAACGGTGAAAACTCGCTATGTGGAAGGAGTAATCAGAGCAGCAGTGATCGACGCACCCATCTACCCTCTGATATTGGGGTGTCGTTATGTCTTCTTGGGGAATCCTAAGAGACCTGTGGTCTTGGCAGCCGTCCAGACTCGATCACAATCCAGAAAGGAGGAAGATGAACCTATAAATACTCATCCAGAGAAGATGAGGAAGGCACAGGCTGAGGATAGGACACTCAAGCCTTGTTACAAAAAATTACCTAAATGCCACACACCTCCAAGCAAAGGGGACTATTACATGAAAAACAAATTATTATACAGGAAGACCGGAACTGGAACATATGGTCACGGCCAGCTGGTTCTTCCTACTTCATATAGGGAGAGAGTGTTGGAATTAGGACATGCGATTCCCTTCAGTGGTCACATGGGGATCAGCGCAACAGGACAGCGTATAGCTTGTCATTATTTCTGGCCAGGAGTAACGGAGGATATAAAGAGATATGTAAAATCCTGCCCAGAATGTCAAAGGGTAGCTCCAAAGCACTGGACTGCTCCAGCAACTCTAGGGGAAATGCCCATGGTGGGAACACCTTTTGAGAGGGTTGCAGTGGATATTGTGGGACCTCTCACTCGGACCAAGAGGAGGAACAGTTACATCCTTACTCTGGTGGACACGTGTTCTATGTGGGGAGAGGCGGTAGCCCTGTCGTCAATCGATTCCAAGCATGTCGCAGAGGCATTACTTACAATATTCACAAGCTTAGGATTCCTGCATCAAATCTTGACTGATAATGGCTCACAGTTTAAGGGGAAACTAACGGAAGAAGTTTTCAGGATCTTCCAAGCCAGGCACTTTCATTGCAGTCCGTATCACCCCCAAGGGAACGGCCAGGTAGAGAGGTTCAACGGGACTCTCATTTCTATCCTGAGAAAGCTAGCACAGGAGAAACCTGATACGTGGGACCAATACCTGTCCGCTGCGTTGTTTGCGTATCGGGAAGTTCCACATAATTCAACCGGGATGGCACCCGCAACCCTGTTATTTGGGAGGCCAATAAAAGGTCCATTAGAAGCCTTGTTAAGGACATGGACAGATGAGAAGGCAGAAGAGACTGTTACCTCATCATACCAATATGTGAACGAGCTGACCACTCGTCTTAAAACTGGCTGGAAACTTGCAAATGATAATCTCAGACAAGCCAGGAAAAAACATGCTTCCTATTTTAATAAGAAAGCTAAGGATAGAGAATTATTTGTGGGAGAGAAGGTGCTTCTTCTACTGCCCGGCAGCCATAACAAACTACAAATTGGATGGCAAGGTCCATATACTGTTCTAGAGAAGGTGTCTAGAACAAATTATAAAATCGACAAGAAGGGGAAAGAAAAAATATATTATGTGAACCTTCTAAAGAAGTATCTGGACAAAGAAATCCAGGAAGGAACACACTTAATGTCCTTGTCGATAGCAACAGGGATGAAGAATGAACCGCTCACCTCCCATGAGTATCCCTTGAAAACATGTGAGACACCTGCACATGTAAAAGTCAGTAAACAGTTGACGAAAAAACAGAGGGAACAGGTTCAAAAGGTTCTGACTGATCATACGGACGTGTTAACGGACAAACCGGGGCACACGAATTTGTTGGAATATGATATGAAACTAGTAGACCCAACACCGATCTGTATGAGAGCCTACACGATCCCGTTTGCCAAGGAGAAAGCTTTGAAAGAGGAGATTGAGTACCTATTGAAAGAAGGAATTATTTCTCATAGCGAATCTCCCTATAGTTCCAGTGTGGTTTTGCTGAGAAAACCCTCTGGAGAACATCGTCTGTGTATAGATTACAGGAAACTGAATGCTATCACAGAGAATCAGGTGGATCCATTACCTGACACAAATCAATTACTGTATTTGCCAGGCTAAACAAGGCAAAATATTTTTCGAAGGTGGATCTGAGCAAAGACTATTATCAGATTCCAGTGAAGCCTGAGGTCAGACCTTATTTGGCGTTTAGCACTTCGGAAGGACATTACGAATTCAATATGTTACCTTTTGGGTTGAAAAATGCTCCGAGTGTATTTTCTAGGATGATGCGAAAATTGTTGGATCCACTAAATAACCCATGCATCACTAACTTTATGGATGACATCCTCATTGCTACAGAAACATTTGAGGAACACATTAACTCTTTGACTATGCTGTTCGATAGACTAAGAGAGGCTAATTTGACGGCTAGACCAACAAAATGTTGCAATGGTTGTAAAGAGTTGGAGTTCTTGGGACATACTGTGTTTCAGGGTAGTATGATCCCTGACCCCAAGAACCTTGAAAAATTGCAGAGAGCACCTAGGCCACAAACAAAGAAAGACGTAAGATCTTTCGTGTCGTTGTGTGGATTCTATCAGAAATATATCAAAAATTTTAACTCTATTTGTGCTCCTCTGACGGATTTAACTCGCAAAGGAAATCCTGATAGAATTGTTTGGTCAGCCCAATGGGAATCAGCCTACCAAGAGTTAAAGGAAAAACTTACAAGCAAGCCTATCTTGAAATTACCTGATTTGAGTCAGGAATTTGTGGTGAGAAGTGACGAAGGCAATGTGGGCATGGGGCTACGTTGTTGCAAAGGTCATCGTCACCAGAGGGAGAGCTGAACCCAGTCGCTTATGCTAGCCGCAAGTTAAACAAAGCGGAGCAAAACTATTCAACAAGCGAAAAAGAATGTCTAGCTTTGATCTGGGCGATACGAAAGTTCCAGATCTATCTATATAGTAGAACATTCGTGGTCCAAACGGATCATCAGCCTCTCGTATTCTTATCACAGGCCAAGCATGAAAATGCCAGATTATTACGATGGTCGTTATTATTACAGCCATATCAATTTACCATTGAATATATTCCGGGGTCAGAGAACGTGGGTGCAGATTTCCTCAGTAGGCATCCCTGTGATCCAAATCAGAGTATTCAGCAGGCGTAGGGAATTAATTTTATCTATGTGTATCACTGTTTTGGAACTAGCATCAGGCATGTTCTTAAGTGGGGAAATGTGTAATGAAGTTCATTGATTCAGCGATAAAATCATTAATTATATGTAATAAAGTCATAATAATATGTATTGAATTAGTAAAGTTGTAACGCGTCTTCTTCCCTGCGCCAGAAAACGCATTGATTTAGGTAGGATAGAACGTAGTCAAAAACCTTATTGCAGCGCTAGTAGTATTGGACTTTGTAACCCGCCCGTCAATTGTTAACGATAAAAGTTTGAAAAAAAGACAAGCGTAGTGGTTCCAGGAAAGATAGTAAGAATAAAACACACGAACGCATAAGATTGAGAGAGCGGACACATGCTGCCGGCTTGTCAAGTGTTAGAAGTTTGAATTAGCTACTCAGGCCGACAGTACGAGACGATGCCGTTAGCTTGTGTCGAAAACGATGTCGCGAGCTTTAAAATGTAAAAATAAACCGCCAAGTCCAATACATTTTCTAACAAAAGGCACACTGTAGAATCATATATACACACACGCATAATTACTTCCTGCCGGGAAAAAGGAAGATCTGCGATGATTTTTTATAACATTCAAGTAGTTGAGACTTAGAAAACAACGAACACCAAAATGGAAAATATATTGAATTCTTTATTAATAGGTTTAAGATCATAAAAGTTAGCTAGTCTTAGAGCTGGTCTTGTCCTGATGGGTAATATGCTTTCGAATAAAAAATCCGACAGATAGAAATAAAGTTATGGACAAAAGACTGCATTTGTTCGTACAGACAGACCAACACATGCTCGTTTGGACTTGCACTAACGGTAACATTTTTTGACGCGTCCTTGAAAAAGGCAAGAAAGGGTACATGTAGAAAGGGGTAGACAAGGGGAGAAAAAATTATGGGATGGCTCAAACTGAATATGTTTTTTGGTAGTGTTAGGCCAAAACCAAGTTTATTTTGGTGAATGCCAAGTTCGGACGGACAGACCGACAGAAGTACACTAACATTGGACCGAAATTGGACCTTAGATTTAAAAATTTGAATGGAAAATCTTAGTAGTATATCCCGTTGGTCAAAACATTTCATTTTATTGAGTACATTCAAAGGCTTGACGCCATTTGTAGAAGATAGTCCCTAGAGCAGGACATTGTGTATTTCTGGAAAAAGTGATTAGCCTTATTAAAGCAAATATATATTAAAGTAATATGCATCACAGTTCAGCCAGCAGTATATCTGGAGTCTGCTATTCAACGTACCTGTGTTTTTTTTCATTGAATTTCTGGTAAGACCGACATTATTCATATATATTTTGTTTAAAAATGTGAGTGAGAGATGCTGCCATCACGACTGTAAGTAATCAGGTCCCAAGCTGATTTAGACAGGGCCTGAAGGTATAATTAGGCTATAACACATTGCCAGTTTTGTAAATGCACATGTTTTGTGAAATAAAAAGGTTTTCTTAGGTGACCAGGGGGACACAGCTCACCTATCCCATTGTATGGCAGAAAAGACAGAGTAATAATATTATTGCAGATGCAGTACCGCCTTTGTAGGAGAGACATGTGAAAAACACTGGTACACTGTGGAATGGATGTGCTGGATTGGTCCATTAGATATGACCCAGCTCTTTATTTCTTATGTATTCTCTTTTGTATATATAAAACACAGTTTAAGTAAGATATCAACAAGGAGACATTATTTCATTGTTACAGGGTTTTTATCTGGCACTAGTCCGGTGCCAGATGTCTATGAGAAGCAGTGAGAAGTTGTTTCATGCACATTAGTGACAGGGACCTGCAGAGTCTACCCTGTTACTTTTGGCCATTATCATAGCGAAATAGTGTGACATCAAGCTTACAGACTGTTCAATTGTGCCCAGATAAGTAAAATATCTAGCACCCTAACTCTACATCAGCTTTAAGACCAGCACACCCCTGTATAACAAGAATAAACTATTTCCCCAGATAACTTAACAGTGACATTGTATATTAAAGAGACTGGGAGCGATTATAGAATCCCAAACCGCCATCCAGTGTTAGAAACCAGTAATAGACAAATTTTAGTAACACTATTAGTATAGTTAAACAGTACTTGTTTGGACAATTGTCCCTTTAGGTCTAAAATTTACATTTTGTATATATCTTGAATTCTTTTCATTTTAAAGTCCTGACCAGAAGAATACTAGGTTGAGGACCAAATAAATCATACAGAAAATTATTAATTGTACACATTTATCCCAGGTATTATTTCCTTTAATCATAGACCTTAATACTTGTTTGTATAGATGTGTATTATTGTTAAAATACCATCACACCATACTTGCATATCCCTAGACATTAGACGTAGCTATCATTCATACTAGTCAAGAATAAGTCTGCTTGAGGCCATAAGGTGGTAGCAGCAAGGGACCCTAATAACTCAACCCTAATTTTGTTAGCATCAGGGACCTTCACAGCTGGCCCCATTCAGTACAATAAGGAAACATATCAAGAACATTTCATAACATCAAAATCCACCACAGACAGATCGACAGTATTTGGGCAACTCTGAAACCTTAATAGTAAACCCGCATATTTAAATACACAGACTGTATTACTTCAGGGACAAGGACTTTTTAAATACAAGACTGGAAACCTAGGAATTGAATCATCAGTCATAAGAGAAATAACATCCCAGACCAAGCGTATCGCAGAACACCCGTCAAAGAGGAATTACTAGTTTCCCAGGCCAAGTGTATCACAGAACACTGCCATAAGAGGAATTTCTCAGACGAAATTGATTCAAGACCATATGCACCGAAATTGCTCGTGTACATCTGAAACCCGTGCAGGGAGATTGTGTATTCCCAAAATTTGGGGTAAGTTGTGAATATTTCTTTTACAAATGTGAATTTAACATGTTTTCTTGCTAAGTGGTTATATATATGAGGCTGGTAACCTCAACATACGGAAACTGTATATTCATGAACCACAACAGCAAGCGCTGGTGATTTCTTCTTGCTAGTCGTGCGGAAAAACCCGACAGCAGAGGTGACCTCAGACTCCGACTGGAGCAGTGATGACTACATCATATGGGCCTCAAGTGTAGCATACCATTTTGTGAAATTTGTGTATCTTGTTAATGTTAATTCAGGCACAAATCTTTGCTAGCGTTGTCCAGACACATTGTCCCAGTTAATACCCAGAGGAATGTTGGTGAATTTTATTAATCTTTCCTGAGTTGCACTGTGTAAACTCAGGAATTTAACTCTTCTGAGAGATTAACATTGGTCGGTGGACAACGAGAGGTTGCGCCTATTAAACTTCCAACTCAGTGTACTTAGGAGAGGCATTTTTGTCCTTATATTTTTTCTAAAAGTACGTGGTTACAAGCTATCAGACTGTATGAAGTACTGAAGTTACTACGCCACTCGTGTGAGAGATGTACATTCATAACCAGAACAACGTGACGAAAACCTAGGCGGCAGGACTCATTCATACTGAAAACATACCTTTATGTTTGTCTAATATTTATCTACATCTCTGCCAAGAATAATCTTGCGCGCAGGTAGATACCTTGGAAGCCAATATTAGATACACTTGAGTTTTGGTCACTGTTGGACCACTACTGCAAAGCAGGGGAGGCAATCCGTGACACAAGGCAGTTCTTGTTCTGGAATCACAGCGTAATAGAGGTAGAGGGTGAACAAAATAACACGCATACGAGAAATGGAAGAGATGAGTTTGTTGAAGTCCCATGATCCTAGGGCAGCTGATGAGTAATGTTGATCTGTGACCTTTTGCATTTTATGGCCAACATGGAGTGGATATCCTCTTGGATTCGATAAAAATCTGTAAATTGTAAGATGTAGTCGTAAATATATTAGAGCGGCTAAAATACAGTATTTATTGTGATTTGGTTTTATGTCGTCTGTCAGGAGGGTGGGATGTGATGAGCCAAAGAAGGAATGGAACCACTTTCCTTCAGGAAGTGGCAGTCATATTGGTAAGGAAACTATTACTGCAACAACTCAATAAATACTTGAAATACATATTTCTGCATGGGCGCCGACAATAGTAGGGGTCTATGTTCCCTACAGAGGTTCAGACGATGATGATGATGATGATAATGATAACATGAATAAAGGAAACATAGACGATCCCAATATTCAAGTCAACATCAAGACTATTTTCTAAGGTAGCAGAAGCATTTATAAACTATGCCCCGAAGAGTCAAAGAGGCACCAGGTCACGTGCCGTAAAAGAGTACACACCGACAGGAAAAACCTGGAAGGAGTCGTCTAGCGGACAGCAAGCATGGCCAAGTGGGAGAAGGATGCCAAAGCCTCACTCCTGAAAATGAGGACTTCTGAGAAAATGGGAGCACTTTGGACATAGCAGACGAGAAGGAACTTTTTGACCCACACCATAGCTATCTGTAGCCACAATTTGGAAACTAATTAGTAGATTAAACTTATCAGTTCTTCAGCACTATGAGGGCGAGAGAGAGAGAGGGAGAGAGAGAAGAGAGAGAGAGGGAGAGAGAGAGGAGAGAGAGAGGAGAGAGAGGGAGAGAGAGAGGAGAGAGAGAGAAAGACAATGAGAGAGAGAGAAAAAGAAAGACAGAGAGAGAGAGTAAGAGAGTTATCATAATTCATTATTTCCCGTTTCTGTCAACACTTGGAGTATAGAGCATCGAGCGACAACTGCCGCTGGTTCCGTTGCAGGAAGCCAGCACCAAAGCCTAGCAGCATTGTTTCGACAGCTTATTGTTTGTCTTGATGGGGTTACCAGAACTATTCACAACCTCATAATAGTGGTCTCTTACGACATGCATGAGAGAGCAGTAACCTTAGTATGTCTGTGTAACCTCATGTAACTACAAGAAACACGTGCTATTGTCTCTATAGACGCTGCTTGAGAGAAAGTCCACTGGTGTCTAAGTCAGCAAGAAATAAATTATTGTACGTATAGACACAGCTTGAGAGAAATTCCACTGGTGTCTAAGTCAGTAAGAGACAAATTATTGAATCCAAGAAGAAGCAGAAATGGTCCAATGGTATAAGTAATGGATAATTGTACGAAACGGGAGTACATGCTTTCTAACAAACGCTGTACCTGTACTCAAAGACAGTCCACACATTCTCCTATATACTATAACAGTACCAACAGACATTTGAGGCACCTTGACATAAAAATCTAACTTTAAATCAGACTTTACCCAGACTCTGTACTGTATAACTGTACTCAACGACAGTACGTAATCTGTATACATAAACATTATGTTTACTCTGACATATAACGTAACTGCACTCTCAGACAGTACATACACTGTGATATAAAAAGGACAGACATGGATTGAGTCGTCGACATACGACGTCACGCAGTGAAAACAAAAAAAAGGAATGTGGGGGGGGGGGAAGAAGGGGTCCAAAATTTTGTGACGAAGGGTAGTGATACTGGGAGAAGGGGGTTACAGAAAAAATACGAGTGAACATCGCTTCTTTCATAAATAATGTGTGAACAAAATAGATTTTGTAACCTCATTCCTCACAGTTTACTTTTATCCGCAACAGTCGACAACTCTCTCGTGGACGACTTTTATTATTATTATAATCGCAGATGAAATATCAGATACGTGTGATAATCTTTAACCTGTTTAAACTGATTTTTGATTATATATAAAATGCAGTCAATCAATCATTCAGTACCATCGATTCTCATCAAGAAACACACGCCAAGTCCCTCCTGTCACGTGTCAACAGCACACGCCAAGTCCCTCCTGTCACGTGTCAACAGCACACGCCAAGTCCTCTTGTCACGTGTCAACAGCACACGCCAAGTCCTCCTGTCACGTGTCAACAGCACACGCCTAGTCCCTCCTGTCACGTGTCAATAGCACACGCCAAGTTCTCCCGTCACGTGTCAACAGCACACACCAAGTCCTCCTGTCACGTGTCAACAGTACACGCCAAGTCCTCCTGTCACGTGTCAACAGCACACGCCAAGTCCCTCCTGTCACGTGTCAACAGCACACGCCAAGTCCCTCCTGTCACGTGTCAACAAGTTCTGTCCCCGTCTTCCTCATCCTTTTGACTTCTGTCTTCAATTGTCTTTTCCATGTGTTTTTGGTCTGCCTCTCTTACCCTGGGCGTTCCAGAACAAGGACTACCTTGTACTGCTATCATTAGGTTTTGTGGCCGTGTACATAGTTGTTCCTTTGGAAACAGACTATATTCTTACAAGACAGAGGAAGCACAGACCACCCCATAATTTTATATTTTATGAGAAACAGAAAATAATAAATAGTGTCACATATTTAGGGTAGAGTCGCTTCTACACGCCATTTCTAATAATTGGGTGATTTCCCCTGACCAATCGGATAGCTCAGATTTATCCCGGGGAAAGTGGAACAACGACGCCATTTTGGCAGTAGAATGAAAGAGTGCAACTCAAGAGGTCGTATCTGGTCCAGCTCTACATATTTCTTAGTTTGAGAAAATCAAACTTCAACATTTCTTATAAAATGTGTATTTCAGGACATTGAGTGGTTATATATATATATATTTCTTACTGGCGTAAGTAGTGACAATCGTTAAATATGTATTTTGAATAGAGCTCCCAACCCTAGTCGCAGCAGAACTAGGTTCGAGGATTTGAGTCAATTTGAAAAAAATGTCTTACACCTCAAACCATGTAGAGTAGAAAATATTCTTGTGTTGGAAAGCATTTAACTCAAGGAATGCTTATGACGATAAAGAAATCAAGGACAAATCTGAGGAGATGGGTAAATGTCGTCGAACCTAAAATAAGACTGTAACTTAAAGGAAGGAACACGGTGGAATGAGAAGGTTCGCCATATTTGACAATTGAGTAGGCCTACGAGACAAGGATGCAAAAAGGGATTTTTGCATCGATGAAAGCATCTGATGAGGTGATAGAACTCTAATATGCTTATTATTGTAAAAATGTTCTGAATTCCAGACTTTGTTGAAATTTTAAGTTTCATGCTGAAAGATATTAAAAGTTTTGCATGAAATCGAACGCTGTTGAAAAGGTGAATTACTACAGTTTTGAGATCTAGATAAGAAATCTATCCATTTCAATTAAATTCGCTACATCAACACCTAAGAGAAGAAAATCGAACCTGGTAACACAAATTTAAGAGAGAAATCTAAATCTCTGGTGATTAGGCCAGTTAAACATCTGCTCTCTGTAAAGTAAACTGAAAATACTGCATATACCGGCACTGCCACATGATGTAATATGGTACCGTTCCAGTCCTAAGGAACACCTGCCCCGGTTACATGAAGGTAATATGGTGCCCGTGACCACTTCTCTTTGATAAAGCGAATAACTAGCGATCATAGACCATGGACGATTTACTACAAAATTTTCAACAGCTGGGTGTGGAACAACAACAACAACAACCACAGAACCAACCCGTAAATACACAACCACTGCAGCCCCAGGACAGACAAAATATGGAAGGACCAACAATAATAGCGCTACGGCAAATTACTGAAACCCTACAGAAAAATGACAAATACGCGAAATTCACACAGGTTAGATCCATTGTTCAGCCGTTCGATGGAAACAAGAAAAAATTCAGAAGATGGTTGTCCGACATGGAAAAATTTGCGGCACTAGCAGAGGCAACAACGGATGAAGAGAAAAAGAAAATCGCTCTGTTAGGTTCTGATTCGTACGTGACTGATTTTTTAAGAAGGAGGTCCCAGCAGTACCCCACAGAAACCTACGAGTCCCTAAAAAAAGAGCTCACCCAGAGATATGGGGAAATCATAGACAAAATGCATGCTTGGTCAGTCCTTAGAAGCATGAAACAGGAAAGAGATGAATCGGTACAACTTTTTGGAGATCGATTCCTCAATATGGCAGAAGAGGCATTTTGCGGAGAAATCCCTACCACACCTGATGTAGAAATACAGTTAGTGGGGATATTTGCCGATGGCCTTAGAGCGGAAAATATCAGAAGGCATCTTATTAGAAAAGACACCAAGACTATTGCTGAAACAATCCAAGCAGCAATACAGGAGGAAAATCTTCACCGAAGGTTCCAACAAAGAGCAGGTAGGGAACCCCGACCAGAATATAGGGACTATGATGAGCATGAGCCTATGGAAGTTGACCATACCAGGAGGCAATGGACTCGCCCACGACAACGAGATGATAGGCCCCGCAATTATAAACCCCCCACACAGAGGCAAAACGACGTCAATAATGTCAATACAAACGGATGCTTTACATGCGGTAGGCTCGGACATGGTTACAAGTCCTGTAGAGCAAATTACAATCACGCACCACCCAGAAGAGGAGGTTACCAACCACAACAACCCGCACCACCCCCACGTGATTACACCAGAAATCAGTATACCAGAGGCGCACCTCAACCCCTCATGCGTCAGGGAAACGGCCGCGCCACTCACTAAACAGGACCGTTAGTGAGGGCAACAATCACAGAAACTGGTCCAAAACAAAAGAAACAACACAGAAACAGAAATTGTCAAGTGGGCCCATCCAGTAAAATACAATATGAAGAAATGTTGCATGATGGAACTAAAATACATCCGGACCCCAGTTCCTGCATCATGTCTATACAGGGCCAACAATATAGGGCACTGGTAGATACAGGAGCATCCATCAGCCTTATTAGGTTCCAGCTGTTCAAGAGGATCCAACACTTAGTACGATTTCAACCGTCCAAAACACACCTAGCTTCAGTCACGGGACAAAGACTAAATTCAGTTGGGACAGCATGGCTAAAATTTTCCTTAGGCGAAACAAATTTTGAACACCCATTTGTCATTACTAAAGGAATGTCTAGAAATCTTATCCTAGGGAGAGATTTTTTTAACAAACACAAAGTTCGAATATACTATGACCTCCACAAAATCAAAGTCAACAATACGTACATAGATCTCCAGGACGATATCCACATAGCGTCTTTAGTAAGGATTACAGCTCCCATAACGGTGGCTCCAAACTCCCTGGTCATAGCAAAAGGCAGAGTAAAAAAAAATTCTGAGTACATAACACCAGGGCAATCAATTCAAGTACAGCCCCTAGCAGAAGAAAGCATTATTGATGACCCATTGTTGCAAATTACAGAGGGAATCGCTGAAGTCTCGAAGTCCAGAGATTTCCCCATCATGATATTGAATATGTCAGGAAAAACTACCACTATAAAAAGAGGCACAGTTGTAGCGCAAGTGGATACGTCAACAATAAGACAAACCAAAACCAATAGAGACCATCCACAAATTGTCTCAACCACTCCCACTGGACATAATGCACGAAATCGCAGTACAAATAACCATAGTACACGGAAAGTAAACAGTTATAAGGCTTATGCAGAAAAAGGCAGTAACATCAGTCACAGTTATGTTACACCACAGCATACCCTACCCAGATGGCAGAAACGAACCAGTCCATACATAAGAAGAGAAAGGCCACAGTATGAAAATGACTATAATTACTCATTCTTGCGCCCCAGCACACCAAGAGAAAAGATGAAGTGCTGTATATCACAGAGTAACAGAGAAACAGAAATTGTCTTGCCAGGAGGATATCCAAAGCGACAAGACAGTGATACATGCCCCATGGAGTATCAATATAACTCAAAAACAGGTGGATATGATAAAGTCCCAAAACCAATTGAAATTTCCGAAGAAAAGGAAGAATTTTTATATGACTATACCACAGGAGGATACTATAGCAGCAAAGTTGGAAACAGAAAGAATGAAAAATTTTCGCCCAGGGAAAGAAGACAGCCCTATAGCACAAACAGAAGAAATACAGTAACGTACGCGGATAAGCGCAGTTACGGCAGAAATAATCAGAAAAAATGGCACAACAACGACTACCCCAGAAATATAATAAGAAATGAATATACAGTAAATGCAGTGACAAATGGAAATGCACACAGTACATGGCAGAGGAGACAGTACCAAGCACAGCCCAATGAACGGCAAAGAACTACGCAAAAGAAAGTCACATACCAGGAGCAGAGATTTTCACAAGATGCAAGAAAAATGTCCCAAAATTATGGGAATGAAACGGAGGCATCAAGACAGACCAGAGATATCATAGCAGATCATAAATACAGAGAGAGAATAGCTCAGTTACTTGCAACCCTGAATGCCACAGAAGATAATAAGCAACGTTTGAAAACGTTTGTAGAAAAGCACCAGGATGTATTCGCACTCAATGACATGGAATTAGGCAGAACTAACACTGTCAAAATGGACATTCAAACAACCACAGAGGAGCCAATACATATGAAACCCTATCATACGCCCTTGAAAAACAGAGAACTCGTGGAAAGGTCTATAAATGAAATGCTACAGGCAGGAATCATCGAAAGATCCCGTTCCCAATGGTCCTCACCCATAGTGATCGTAACAAAGAAAGACGGCTCCAGTCGCTTTTGCTGCGACTACCGTGCCCTTAACAAAATCACAAAAGTCATTTCCTACCCCCTCCCCAGGATAGACGATCTACTTGCGACGTTAGGAAAGTCTACATACTTTACCACACTTGATGCAAGGTCAGGCTTTTGGTGCATCCCCATGACACCTGAGGCAAAACAGAAATCCACATTCTGTTCACATATGGGAAGCTTTTTTTGGAATGTTATGCCATTTGGTCTAAAAGGATCTCCAGCAACATATATGTCACTCATGGATGAAGTGTTAAAGGGTCTACATCCATTTGCCCTGGCATACATAGACGATATCCTGATACATACCGCAGGCACGATGGAAGACCACCTCCGCAAGGTTGAAACAGTGTTTGATAGACTCAGGCATCACCAAATAAAGTTAAAACTGTCGAAGTGTGAGTTTCTAAAGACAGAAACAAAATATTTAGGCTTTGTCATCAATAGACATGGCGTCAGACCTGATGAAGATAAAGTCAAAGCCATAAGAGAAATGCCTAGCCCCAAGACGGTGAGACAAACACGCTCATTTATTGGTACAATAGGGTACTATAGGCGCCACATCATCAATTTCTCCAGAGCAGCAGAGCCTTTGATAGCCCTTACCCGCAAGTATGCACGCTTCAAATGGACAGAAGACTGCCAGAGATCCTTTGAGTATCTAAAAAATGCCCTAACCACCATCCCACTGCTTGGACATCCAGATATTTCTCAGCCCATGATACTATACGCCGATGCCTCAGATAACGCAATTGGTGCTTGTTTGGTCCAACCTGTACTAGAAGATGAAACACCCATCCTACCAAACATTCCAAATGAGAAACCCATTGCATTCCTATCCCACGCATTGTCAAAGTCACAAAAACGGTGGACCACCACTGAGAAAGAAGCATATGCTATTCACTATGCAGTACAAAAGTTTGACTTTTACGTCAGAGGAACTAAACTCATTATAAGAACTGATCATCAACCTTTGGTTAACTGGCTCACCAAAACACAAGAACAGCCAAAGAAGTTACAGACATGGGCAATGAATTTACAGTCCTACGACACCACTATCGAACATATCCCAGGCGAAATGAACACCTGTGCAGACCTCTTATCCAGGATTAAATATGATGATGAAACTGAAGTGAAAACAAATAGAGTCAAAAATGATGGCACATCCTCAGAGATTGACGATAATGCTAAAGAAATTAATGAAATTACTTCATCAAGTCGAAGAAGTACCTCAGATTCCGCCACTCAAGTAGAAGAAGAAAGCCAAGAGATGTTTGACATGAGAGTAGAACAAGCGAAAGATGCAGAAATTGTCAAGCTGCTCACATACGTGAAAGAAAACCCAACAAAAAGTAAAGATTTTACAGTACACCCAACGGATGGAATTCTATACTATATTGATCAGAAACAAGAAGGGACACTAAGAAAAGTCATTCCAGCACATCTAGTCCCAGAAGTATTGCTACAGTTTCATGATAACAACGGGCACATGGGAAGAGACAAAACAATTGATGTCATAAAGAAAAGGTATTATTGGCAAACTTTCTACAAGGACATTACAGAATATGTAGCCACCTGTAGAACATGTAAATTGAGAAACATGAAGCCACATTTAATTCCCCTTCAAGAAATGCAACCTTCCCATTACCCCATGCAAACAGTGAGCATTGACTTATCAGGTCCTTACCCACTCACCCAATCAGGCAACAAATACCTCCTGCACATAGTTGACCAATACTCTGTTTGGCCAGAAAGTTACCCACTCAGTGATGCCACATCGCAGTCCATCACGCAAATTTTTTTACAAGAATTCATTCCCAGGCATGGCTGTCCAAAACGAATCATTTCAGACAACGGTAAACAGTTTATAGGTAACCCATTTAAAGCCACCTTACACCAGCTGAATATTGAGCATACTACAACCACTTATTATTGCCCAAATGCAAATGGCAGAAATGAACGCATGCACGCCACCCTACATGATATTATTAGCAAATATATCAAGGGGAACCACCAATACTGGGACCTATACATTAACCAAGCTCTTGAAGCCATCCGAGTAAACGTGAACGATACCACAGGAATGTCACCCTTTCTCATGCTATACGGAAGAGAACCAAACTTTCCGTTAGACAACCTACTTCGCCCACAAAGAAAATACATGGGAGAAGACCCCATCGAAATAATCCTTCAAGAAAAGTATAAAGCTCACCAGATTGCACAACGAAATACGCAGAAGGCATTTCACAAGAAACAGAAACAACATGATAAATCAGCCAAGCTACCAACGTACAAAATAGGAGACAGAGTATACTACAAGAAACATGTACGCAGTTCAAAATTCGATGACCGATGGTTAGATGGCTACAAAATCATGAAACAAACTACGCCTGTAAACTTCATTATTTGGAATGAAGAGAAACAACACCAAACAAAAGCTCACGTAAAACAAATAAAAATTGATAATCACCGGCCCATTCCGCCTCTGACGACAAATACAAGACCAGTCAGAAAAGCCACCCTAAATTATAATCCATCCAGCACAGATTCGTCTGACATATCAGAGTCAGAGACGACAGACTCTGAATTTTACCAAGACGACCACATACCCAGACCACCCACAGATGAAATACATCGAGCAAGACAACAACGAGACTCGTCCGAAAGCGAAGAAGATATCCCACCACTTGAATTACGTAATAGACTACAAGACAGAGACCTGCGCATTAGAAATGAAGAAATCATGCCACAGACGTCACACGATGACAACACGAAAACACCTTATATCCACACTCAAACTTACTCCCACAGTGATAAATCGTCAGCTGATACCTATCACACCCCCAGTTCAGGCAGTTCTAGTTTTAACACTAGTGAAAACCAAACACTGCTATACCACAAGAACAAGATTGCTCGTTCAAAACAATCAGATCCTGAAGAAACTATACCCAAGCAGATTGTTGAACCATATACCAGCGATCTTTATGGAGACGAAACAGAACAAGACAGCATAGCTTTGTCAGACCCCAACGAACATAATGACAGAAAAATGGTAGAATTATACCAACAAGAAACAGACATTGATACAGCTAGTTCCATTGAAACCAGTGATGCGGATAGTACATTATTTGTACCAGTCAGCTCCAGCGTCAAACGCGCCTATAAAACAGAATCTGATGACTCAATCCCTAGCAACAAAATTCCGCGTATACAGCACAACTATATCAGACGAAAGATTCTGAAGAAACGCAATCATGTTCCAAAACCAAGCCGAGAAGTGTTAGCCTCATCTCAACTAGTCAAAAACAACAGTGTGCAAATTACTGTGCCCATTGTAACCAGTGCTAACGTTCAGCACAACCAGGTCAGAAGAAAAATCAAGGCGAAACATATACCTGCCTCAAAACCAACAGATGTTCCAGCCATACACACCCTAACCACAGTAAAACCATCACCGCAATCAAATGATGTTAAGCCATCACCGCATTCGTCAATGTCCTCAGTGTCCCAACAATCAGCAAATGCAGTGTCGTCGCCTATCACACCCGTCACCACTGCTACTCAGTATGATGCTCGCCTAAGCAGTCGGGACATTGCAAGGTTAGAGATGGTGAAGGAACTAGCGAAGCTGTTCTGAAAAACACGCCCAGGTGTTTTATATGTTCGCAAATCCGAACACGGTCAACGCATATGTGAACAAACCTTTTTAACAATGTACTAACTCTCCCCATGTACTCTATTTTCAGTTTTTGACAGTTCAAATGACTTGCTTACAGACTAAGATGTCAAAGCCTCACTGAGAAAGTTATTTTTTCCAGCCTTAGAATACGGATGCCCAGAAAGAAATCAAGACCAGCACACGGAGGATTTTCTTTAGATAGCATAATTGTGAAATAAAAATGTTAAAACAATTGATAACACACGGTGTTACGAGTTTACAGACACCCTTATTTAGTTACATACATTTTCTTAATATTTAGAATGCTACACAACTTTACCTATAACACATGTGTCACACTATTCTGTTGTAACATTCATCTCCACTTTTGTAACTGATCATATTCCACGCTCCATTCACCAGCATTTTCATGCAGACACTTTACACCAGTAGTTTTTTTTTTCTTACCTCATACTAATATTTCTTTGATCTATATTATGCTAAACTCCTTGATATCTGCCACCTTGATCAATCATACTGTTCCTACTATAATATCTCTCAACAGCACATAATTCATACCCAAAACTAGTATTGTAGGTTATGCTATTTTTCTCCACAGGATTATTTATTTTCAAATGTACATTATTATTTTAGACCCAGATGTATATTAGTACTGTCAAAAATTTTACTGCCTATCACAAATACCCCAATGACATTTGCGCATGCTGAATTTCTGCAAATGAAGAATCCCTTGAGAGCATTAGTATATGCTAACCCCAGATTGAACACATTACACCTATTTGTTGATGATGCCTTTGCCCATGTTAAAGAAATAGCATTTGCACATGCTGACCTAGCAAATGAAATACCCCATTACCGCATGATAACCACTAATGACACATGAGATGAAGAAGCAACAGGTTATGTATGATGAAGATGACATTTTATATTAAGGTGAAACTTTATGTTGTCACAGCTGAGATTTTGTTGTAATGTTTATGCACAAAATCCCCCACATTAACATTGGAGGAGGAATAATCTTAGTCTTTCGTGGTTACGAGATAAGACAAGGATATAATAGAATATTTGATGAATACCATGGAACAAATCAGAGCAGATGATTGTTGCACATATGAGGACCATATTTGAAGTCATTATTGAAGGATTATCAGTAGACAAGAGACACAAATGAATTATGATAATCCCATGGAACCACAGGTACTAAGGACACAAAATGGAGATTAAATAATGGAGAAAAAAAAAATAATGACTGAATAATTGCTACGCCCAGAGGTAAAGGAAATAGAGATGCATCCGCATTTTGGAGAAGATATCTCTTTGATTTTTGCTTATTGCCTTTGTAATATGAACATTGTTGTATAACAAATGACTATTCCTTATCACGAATTACAGAATGTTGTAAGATAGTTGGAATAAATTGACAATTTAAAATACTCATAACATACCCAGAATTACAGGAGAGAAAATAAATAAATGATTGATGAAAGTGGACACACTGAGATTTGCTCACCCCGAGGATATTGGATAAAAAAAAAAATAATGTTATCCCAAGGACAGACATGTCACAGATATACCATGGAGATACTATAAAAAAAAAAAAAAAAAGAATATCTAGATTAGAAATGCAGCAAACTTGGTCAAGGACACCATGAAATAGACCCCCGCCCCACACTTAAGATAACTGACGGATGAGATTTTTGAATTATAAGTACCATAAGTCACCCATCTGGCTGTAGTCAGCGGATGTTACAGGCACCACATAACTCTGACTAACCCTCGACCAGCGAAGGCAGAGTTGGTGTCGAAATTTTGCACATATGTAAAAAGACATGTTTTTGTTCATGTTTTAGTAAAGTCTAGACATTTATGTTAATAGTTCTATAAATGATTAGTTGATATATTGATGATAAATATTCGCAAATATAGTACATGGACAATTAATATTTCCAGTACAGAATAAGAGGAATAGGAAGGATCCACATTTTAAATATTGGAGCACCATGAGCGAGGAATTGGACTTATAAAGAAAATGGAAATGGTACACTGTATGCAAGGATAACCAGAAATAATATGGATAAATAGTAGTCAGAGTGCCAGGAACTTTGTCTTACGAGAATATTGTAGATTCCTCACGATCAATTGATTATTTTCTTCCTTTCTATGTCACATTTTTTTTTGAGTGATGACCCCAAAATTTTTTTTTCATCTCATATTGTCAAAAGTTCTTACATCTCAGTTGATAGTTCCATAAATAATTGTTTGATGTGTTTTGCATAAAGGTATTGCTAGATAAGGTACATAGGGAGTTACTAAGGATGAATTCTCAAGATAACAGGAGGACTAGAATAGATACAATGATATTGGAACACCATAAATGATACATTGGTGTTATGAAAAAAAAAAAAAAGGAGACAAATATAAATTGTATACAAGGATGCCTCGAGAGTGACAACATGGATACATATTGTCAAGAGTATAAGCAGTTGTCTTAAAAGAGAAAATAAAGTAATACGGAACCCAATGTAGAAAATTCATGATGATTTGGAAACTATATTTTTCTTTTCCCTTCTATTTCATAATATGATAGTAACACATTCGTCTGTTGGTTGCTGAACAATGTGATGTTTGAAAATTGATGTATGGGAAGTCAAAGAAGATCTTTGAAGAATAAATATATATATAAAATAATATTTCTAGGAAAGAGTTCACAGAAAAAATACTGTATTGACAGAAAAGAAGGAATGATTAGAAATAACTGACTAATGGACAGGATCACCACCAGACGTACGGATATTGGAGACAAACATCACATATTTAAAAAAAAAAAAAAAAAAAAAAAAAAAAAAAAAAAAAAAAAAAAAAATGTAATATAGAACATTTTCTACAGTGACGGACTTAGAACGAATTTATACACTTACCATTTAGAAAATGTCTATAACAAGGAAACATTCAGATAGATAAATAAGGATAAGCCATGAGGTTTCAATGCTTTTATTGTGAAAAATGATTACTTATAAAAATGATGCTGGTCGTATTATCGTCTGATAAATATGCATATTATGTTTAGAGATGTTTTCTACATGTAATAATGAGCATGTGGCTCATTCACAAAAAAAAAAAAAAAAAAAAAAGAAGAAGAAGAAGATGATGAGTACCCATGAAAACATTGGCTATTCTATGAAAGTGGATTGCCATTACCATAGGAATTAGAGATTTTGGACATTTCTTGGAATATTGCAGAGTACTTGGGAAATAGAATAAATAAGTACGCCAGAAAAAAAAAATTTTTTTTTAAGTACTTGCAGGCTTTTAATATGGAGCAAATAACAGTACAGAAAAGAGATAACACCCCCCACCATATCCAAGAGAAGGTAATCAACTATATTTTTGAATGAAATGTAATAGATTATGATAATCCAGCCAAATTCTGCAAATAAGATAGTTTATTGTTCATTCCCCAGTGTTGCCACTCGTCACATTTTTTTTAGTGATGACCTTATGAGTGTTTTGCAGATTTTGTTGGGCAGTGTTGCCAATTTGTAAATTTGGTGAAAAATATTATGATGTGATGAATAAGTTACACTTTTTGAAGTTGATGTCCACTACTAGTTTTTTTTTACATAGCAGACGACCTCATATAGACATAGGACCCCAGTATAGGAATTAGATTAAATTTTTTGGAAATATTTTTGGACTTAGAAAAATTTTTGAACTTTAAATTTTTCTGAAAAATTTTTTTGAACTTAGAAATTTTTGGGGATGGATTTTTGTTATTGATAGTACTCAAATGTCTCCCTACGGGATACATTTGCGGAGCCCCGGGATCTATATGTGGCCGTGTACATAGTTGTTCCTTTGGAAACAGACTATATTCTTACAAGACAGAGGAAGCACAGACCACCCCATAATTTTATATTTTATGAGAAACAGAAAATAATAAATAGTGTCACATATTTAGGGTAGAGTCGCTTCTACACGCCATTTCTAATAATTGGGTGATTTCCCCTGACCAATCAGATAGCTCAGATTTACCCCGGGGAAAGTGGAACAACGACGCCATTTTGGCAGTAGAATGAAAGAGTGCAACCCAAGAGGTCGTATCTGGTCCAGCTCTACATATTTCTTAGTTTGAGAAAATCAAACTTCAACATTTCTTATAAAATGTGTATTTCAGGACATTGAGTGGTTATATATATATATATTTCTTACTGGCGTAAGTAGTGACAATCGTTAAATATGTATTTTGAATAGAGCTCCCAACCCTAGTCACAGCAGAACTAGGTTCGAGGATTTGAGTCAATTTGAAAAAAATGTCTTACACCTCAAACCATGTAGAGTAGAAAATATTCTTGTGTTGGAAAGCATTTAACTCAAGGAATGCTTATGACGATAAAGAAATCAAGGACAAATCTGAGGAGATGGGTAAATGTCGTCGAACCTAAAATAAGACTGTAACTTAAAGGAAGGAACACGGTGGAATGAGAAGGTTCGCCATATTTGACAATTGAGTAGGCCTACGAGACAAGGATGCAAAAAGGGATTTTTGCATCGATGAAAGCATCTGATGAGGTGATAGAACTCTAATATGCTTATTATTGTAAAAATGTTCTGAATTCCAGACTTTGTTGAAATTTTAAGTTTCATGCTGAAAGATATTAAAAGTTTTGCATGAAATCGAACGCTGTTGAAAAGGTGAATTACTACAGTTTTGAGATCTAGATAAGAAATCTATCCATTTCAATTAAATTCGCTACATCAACACCTAAGAGAAGAAAATCGAACCTGGTAACACAAATTTAAGAGAGAAATCTAAATCTCTGGTGATTAGGCCAGTTAAACATCTGCTCTCTGTAAAGTAAACTGAAAATACTGCATATACCGGCACTGCCACATGATGTAATATGGTGCCGTTCCAGTCCTAAGGAACACCTGCCCCGGTTACAGTTTGATATAATGTAGTACACACCTTGTAAGAAAAACAAAACGCAGACTAAATGAACTAAACTGTTGATTTAAATTAGATTTATAAAACCAATAGAAACATAACAATTTAACACCATCCCGACAACAGCCCGACAACAACCCGACGAGATCAAAGATACAGGGGTTTAGCAAGTTAAAAGTATTAGGGCTGCCGTCAACGAGCATTTATGTATTGTTATTACTTTGTAAAAGGGATAGGATTCCGTTACACGTCCATTGAGGCATATTGGGAATATGGTGTTAGGCCCATATTTTCTTGACCGTCGGCACACTAGGGGTGACGTGGTCAACATCACGCCGGCCGCCTTAACCTTCCCAGAGTTTTTCTGTTATCCATTTGGGGCTGGGTCGACCCAGGAGCCGTTTGCGGCCTAAAAAAAATCCCACCTCATCTGGGGATCGAACCATTACTATGTGCGTATGGAAAAATACGAAACCATTTAAGTGGGTCGAGTAAGGGTTAGGCCCTGTCTCGTGTTGGCAGGCGGCATATGAACGCGGGATTAAACACAACTTATTTTTTTAAATGGGGGAGGCGGTGGATTTTTTGTGACGAAATGTGACAAAGGGGGATGGGGGTTAAACATCGTAAAAATTGCGTGACGTCATATGTGGATGAACCCAATCCTGTAACTACAGATAAACTTCTTTTCCCACACTGAAGAAGTGCGATATGATAAGGAAAGACTGTTTCCGGCTAACAGTACTAATTTTTTTTTTTGTGTGTAGAAAAAGTACAGCTACATTTTTCATACTAACAATATTTCTCACGTACTTAACAGACATAAAAAAACTTAAGCTGATTACACGGCGCTGACAATTTAAAAAATGAATAGATGTGACAATAAGCGTATCAATTGACCGTTGTCATATTACTTGATTGACACAATCTGTGTCTTAACATATATCCTGGCTCTCAGAAGGAAAATGTTCTATTAATGGAGGCGTAGGCAGATGAGCATTTTCGGAAAGGGAAACAATTAACGGAAATGACATCATACACACTTGATTTAAAAAAGACTGTTGGAGTCAAGCTGTCTATTCATGAAGACAGCGCGCCTCTTGTGTCTGTTATTGGTTTTAGAGTTAGAGGCGAACGCCATACCTATTAGCCACTCCGATCTCCAAAAAACCCTTCACTTGTCTTCCTAATTAAAGTGAACATTTATGAGCTAGACTGTGAGTTTTTATTTGACACGTGGAATAAGTTTCTTTAACCCTGGGTATACCAGGCTTTTAAATACCGGCGGGAGATATCTCGTGCATCATTTCACCAGCTTTAAAGTTCTTTCTCTTTTCCCTCTCTGTCACCAAAAGTTCTAGAACATCATTCTCTTTGATCTACTTGCAGATGAGGATCTACTTGTAGAAGAGGATTTACTTGTAGATGAGGATCTACTTGTAGATGAGGATCTACTTGTAGATGAGGATTTACTTGTAGATGAGGATCTACTTGTAGATGAGGATTTACTTGTACATGAGGATCTACTTGTAGATGAGGATTTACTTTATGCCGACCCTTGATGTGAACTATATCAGCGATTCTCGAGTTGTGATACAGTGGCTCCCATCTCACTGTAATGTCCCTGGAGATGAAATGCAGACAAATTTGAACAGGGGATGGAAAACATACTTGAAACTGCCACAAGATAATAAATGACGAAACCAAGAGTGTCATCCAACGGGCTGATCACCCGTTTGCCAGTCACTTCGATTACGGAAACAACAGCAAATGGATTGATTTGCCGTTACCCTAAAGACGCCATTAGGCGTGATGGGAAACAATGGCAAAGAAAACCAATCTGCTGTTGCCCTGAGACGCCACTAGGCGTAATGGCCACTGACTGCTTTGTCGGTCGGTGGCTAAGGACGGAAGAAGAAGAAGAAGAAGAGTGTCATCATGAGATTATATAGAAACAAGTCAGCGACAGAGCATCTAGGATACAATATATATACTGAAGCACATTAAAAACGCACCACCTGTATAATCCAGGAACAGAGTGTGAAATGTAAATATAAGTGTGTACAAGTTTACATATTTGGAATCTTTATTCATTTTCCTATGAATCCATGCTGGTCATTAATTTGTACATTTGATTGTTATGAAATTCATTGCATTCTGTGCAGGCAAGGGAGAAAACCAAAAATACAAAAAAATGCACGTGCGTTATCCTGCTGGAGAAGCTGCAAGTCTGGATAAATTGTGAACGCAGGAGCTACCAGTGCATCCTGAACCTCATCTCGATATGTCACAGCATTAACATTTCCACGGAAGACGTGAAGAGGCAAGCGATGGTGAAAACTGAATCCTCCCCAAATGTGAATACTGCCACCTCGAAATCGGTTGACACAGCAATCTGCAAAGCGCTCTTCACACCGTCGCTAAATCCGCATACGTCCATCTGCAAAGGATATGTTGAATCTGTTTTCGTCTGTGAATAGGACAGCATTCAACTGCAGTTTAGTCCATCTGATATGTTGCTCTGCCCATTGCAGGCGCTGCTAACGATGTCTGTGAGTCAAGTTTGGCCCAAAATAAGGTCGTCTTGCAGTAAGGCCTGTATTTCTGAGTCGTCGTATGACTGTCATTCGAGATATACTGCCACAACGCGTACACATTTTCAGGGTCATAGCTGTTGAGAATCGTGTTGCACGTGTAACTTTCATCGTTTTCATGTAGTCTGTACACACACCCATGGGTTGAATCTTGCACTTTCCATTCCAGCAGCCATTCGCTCTCTACCGCATGGCAAACACGGGGAAAATCCATTCCCACAATTTTTTTTGCCAGCTTCTCGGCATCAGTATATATAATAGTGGTGCGTTTTTAATGTGCTTCAGTATATATATATATATATATATATATATATATATATATATATATATATATATATATATATATATATATATATATATATAGAGAGAGAGAGAGAGAGAGGGAGAGAGAGAGAGAGAGAGAGGGAGAGAGAGAGAGAGAGAGAGAGAGAGAAAGAGATATATAGATATGTTATATATAACATATATCATCAACTCAACAGAGGAGAAGATGTATTGTTCTTTAAAATGTATTAATCTTCGCACAAGCCACAACAGACTCAGATACCATCAGCTTAATTAACTGAAGATAGGAACTACTGATGAATGTATCTGCAGAACTGATAAGATGAGTGCTCAGAATCTGTTGCAGGAACATACCACATACGAGGAACAGAAAACAACGCATGGCCGTCACTAGGACCAGTCCAGGACAAGCTTTATGGAGATCTCATCACTTAAGACTTCTGACTGTTTTCTTTAAGTATGCTCAAGTTGACCTCTGAAGGTGTTTGAAGACATACAAGAAGAAGAAGAAAGATATTGTCGTGTGTCGTAGATTTATGATAGGAGAATTAAGACTTGGGTTTGGTCCCTTCTGAATAGGTTTGAATAGGTGATTGGCACCGTGAGAATTAGTAAAACAATAGAATTTCCCCCCAGGTGAGATGATAGACTGTGGTATAGAGGCTGTCGCTGAAAGCGAAAAGAATTCTTCTCTCTCTCACCTATCCTCTACGACGACTTTTACAGAGTCCGACAGTCTAATCCACATATATATTACATATATTTCTATCTACTCACGGGCACGCACATACACGTGACGACAGTTAAACACACAGACTTGGAAAATCTATAACAATGCTTATACAGATAATTGGGATAGAGCTGACCAACGCACTGATTTTTTTTGTTCAAGAGAGATATTTTAATTATCATATCAAAATTTCTCACAACACCAAAAAATTACATCAAGGAAAAACATATACAAATAGTCATAACATTTAAGAAAATGCTACAAGGATGATAGCCCGTTAAAATCTTACTCTAGGTTTAGCCCACAGCCCCGTTAAGAGAACAGATGATGGCCCAAAGAGTTATAGATACGTAGGGTTGAGGCTAAGAGTTTTTCTTCTTTTCTCGTAAATGTATGCACAGAGTTGAATAATCTGATTTAGCCTAAGAAGTAAAGAAACTCTAGCAAATAGTAACAAATTCTGCAGGTTAAACAAAAAGAATTAAGACAGTAAAAGGGTGACAATATACAACTGTAAAATAACACTCTGATCTGCGTACACTCATTCGTTCAGCCATGGCCATGGGTACACAGTTATACTCACAACTTTGCTCGCTGCCTCTGGGAACATAATAATTCTAGGACCTTCACACAGTCCCGAAAATGCAGTCCTTGACCAAGAAATCTCCAGTTGCAAAAGACGTACTAAACTCTCAGGGAACGATTCCTTGGGTGTTCTAATTTTTCGAATGTCTGATTAAGTCACATAAAATATTGTCCAGGCACGAAAGTTAGAAGAGCACAATGTCATTAGCTTTGGTTTCTAGAATTTAAGGAATGTCAGATCGGTGTCTACTTTCAGGAAGTTACTATATTTGGTCACCACAGTACTAGTCACTCTACTCTTCGCGAACCACCTGTCTACTGCGATTATAGAGAAAGAATGAAGATAAAGTTTCAACTAGGTTTAATATTTTAAACCAGACAAAGGATGAACTATTATTTCGTAGAACGAAATGCTCTCCCCTTTCCGGCTTAAACGATACGTTTAACACCTAACATGTCGTAACTGCCACCTACTGACCAAGATGTACGCGTGACAGTTGCAAATCTCAGACAACCGTCTACAACTGCGTCGTACAGATGCCGGGTTTGACACCTTAAAATAGTGACAGGTGAAAAATGGTAGACCAAAAGTCTGCTCTATGTCCAGCGAAACGAATTTCTCACACCCCAGTCCCAGAAATCTGGTCGGGCCGCGCTCTGACCGGGGAAACTGCAGACGTATGTCTGGCGAGAACCGTATATTCACAGCTATCTGCGCGACTGACATCTGATGCAATAAGGTTACTAGTCAGTATGAGAAAGAAAAACGATGATGGAAAAGAAATATATTTTTCGCAACGAGTGATGCGAAAAATACAGGAAAAACAAGTACGGAAAGATAATAAAATAAAAGGATGCGGGTGAGAGAGAATAGGAAGAAGATCTAGGTAATTTGATGATCAAAACCCACGTGACAGGACGTCCCCCCTTAAGATATGGAAGCACTCCATGTCTACGTTATGGAATTAAATTTCCTATAACCGTAGCTTCGGGGTGTCTGTCTTCTTCCCTCTCATCTTCCCCCTCCATCTCTGTCCAATTCCTACTCAAGTCTCCTCCCAAAGTTTCCTTCCTCTGGAATGTCTCCCATGCGCGCTTGAAAGAGCGTCGCCGCTTCTGACATTTTTCAAAGATTTCGTGTGTGCGCAGTGGAATTTCCCTGCCACTATCGTCATCTTCGTCAGTTTTGGCGATCGTCAGGAGATGGTCGGAGGTCGGCGCCGGTCTTTCCAAGTATCTCTTTAACAGATTTAAAATGGAAAACCTTTTCCTTTCCTTGAATAGAGATCTGGTAGTTAGCCTTAGAAATCTTTCTCCGGACGGTAAACGGCCCTTGCCATCCGATCCTCAGTTGGTTGTTCTCGGTAGGGAGTAACACCAAAACTTTCTCTCCTGCTTCCAGTTCTCTCTCTTCCGCGACTTTCCTGTATCGGTTAGCGTGCTTGGTGCGTGCTCGCTTAAAGTTAGTCGTTGCAAGGTCCCACCCTAGTTTCAACCGTTCCTTTAAAACCGACACATATTTACTGGCTGAGACAACTGTCTCATCAGCCTTCTCGTCTGTCAGAGACTGAAGTAAGGCTTCAAGCGGGCCCTTAATGGGTCTGCCGAATAAGAGTGTAGCTGGCGGAAATCCTGTGGAAGTATGAGGAGATTCTCTGTAGCCAAATAATGCTGCAGGAATACAGAGATCCCAATCTTCAGGTTTCACTTGTGACAGCTTACTTAGCATCATGGTGAGGTTTCCATTAGCACGTTCCACGAGCCCATTTCCGGCCGGAGTATATGGCTTAGTGTGGATGTGCTGGGTCCTCAAGATCTTAACGATCTCATCCATCAACAGGTTTCGGTATGGAGATCCATTATCCGTCAACACTTGCTGAGGGAATCCCAACCGAGTGAAAATCTGCACGAGGGCTTCTGCGACATGCTTGGCATCTGCGCATGTTAGCGGGATAGCTTCTGCCCATAAAGTGCATGTATCGACTAAGGTGAGGATGAACCTGTTCCTTCTTTTAGTCCTTTCGAAAGGCCCTAAAATGTCGATCACAACCCGTTCGAATGGTGTTCCCATTATTGGCATTTCACCCATGTGGACTGAGGGTGTCCGTTGCTTGGGTGGTACACGTTGGCACTGGGCACAGGATTTGACATATCTGATAATATCAGTATTTACTCCTGGCCACCAATAATGAGTGGTTATCCTTTGGTTTGTGGCGTTCTGTCCCATATGTCCGCTGAAGGGAAGAGAGTGCCCCATTTCTAGGATTTTGCTTCTGTACTGTTTCGGTACTAGGAGCTGGTTGTAACCTTGGTCAGGCTTGCCCGTTCTCCGATAAAGTACGCCATCCTTAGAAAAAATGTCCCCGTGCTGTTTGGGTTCCTTAGCCATGGGCAGTTTCCTAAAGCAGGGTGCCAAAGTAGGGTCCTTGTATTGCGCTTCTTTAAGTTCCATAGGTAACAAATTAAGCGCAGGCTCCCGTTCCTTCTTGGTTTGCCCTCTTGTAGTTACTGCTGCCACAATCGGCTCTTCCGGTTTCCCGATACACACGTATCTCCCGCCAAGTATGACTGGGTAGATGGGATCATCCATAATAACAGCTGCTTTGATCACACCTCTGACAAAGTCAGAGTGTATCTCCACCAATGCAATGGGAAGCGCTGTAGGTGCATCACTCTTACTAACTCCACAAAATTGGACGGTCTCTGCTGTCTCTTGACCGGGTTTAACCAGGTTTCTGGTAACAATGCAATCGTAAGAAAGCCCCGTGTCAAATAAGCAAGAAGTTTGAGAACCGTTCAAAATAACAGTACCTCGCTGTTGCGTGATAAATTCTCGCAACATCGTTTTATTTCAATATCTGTTTTATAACGCAAGGGCAACAACTGCTTGAAATTTATAGTCACTTTTCTCGGTAAGCATTTGTCTTCTCGCGTTGGTATCGGATGCAGTTAACTTTTGAGCTGTGGTCATTTTTGCGCTGGACTGCGCATGACTTGTCTTGTTGTTTGGTCGATCGGTTTCCGCCCACCACTAGTGGGAGTGAGCGATTTGGAATGGCGAAAGAGATGCCTCGTTGAAGAGGGGATCTCCGCTTTTTTTTGTTCTGTCAGGGATGTGTAGTCCTCTTATGGATATTTCGTTTAGTCGAGATAATACCTCTAGTGTTTTCCCACATGTCGGGAGGCGTGATATTTCTGTGTATTTCATGAAAGCAAGGTAAATTGACTTTTCATTAACTCTATCGATTTTGGGTCGTGAGCGATTTCGATTCATAGCCTGTCTCCGAAAGTCGTCGTCACGAGATGTTTTTTTCCCAGCTCACATGTCGCTGCATTGTACTGCATCGGTTGATGCAGGTACCAAGGACCATTACTTGCTACTTGTTAAATGAACTAGGTTTAGAAAACCTTTATTATCTAGAGGATATTCTTGAGGACATTATTTATACTTCGGCAGACGTGTCTGTCTTGCTGAAGTCAAACTAAGGAGAGTGAACTGATCTCATACATCTGGTTATCTCCTGGCTGTTATAGAAAAGGATGGAGTTTTCCACCTGACTACATTTACAGCACTTTGAAATATAACATGCATCTGACTCATCATTGTAATGCTGTCTACCGTTTATTGCTGTATTGAATGTTGCTGTGATAATGACTGTTTGATGTGCCTACACATTTGCGTAACCATTTTGTCACTGTGGCGTCCACAATAAATAATGAAGAAAAACGTCAACGGCTGTTTCAAGACTCATTGACTTTATACGTCGTGAGTTTACTGACGTCCTATGTGGATTGCCCTGTTATTGTTGCATGAACATTGTTTTGACTGAACACATCTACACACTACACAAAACCAGACATGCGGATGCCATCCATCATCATATGGCATCACGCATCATTGGTGGCCATAAGCTGGTTTGATTCTGGTACTAGCAAACACGGGGTCCCTTACCCACTTCATTTTCAACAAGAATTCATCAGCATCCTTCAAGAAATTAACATTCTTCAATACAGTCACATCTTCAAAATTTTCAAAGTACTCGGCGTTGCCCGGTAAAAGTCAAAATTTCAACTTTTTGACGGAAACAAGAATTTGACAGTACCCGGCGTTGTTACATGTTGCCGGATAACTCGGACTGCTGTTATCTTTTACGCAAGTCAAGCAAGTTGCTGCTGTCAAGGTTCCAGTGCTGTCGTTTTTTGAGAAGGTCAAGTGCCGGTTGAAACGGGTTGTTTTCTGAAGAAGGCCAAGTACCGATTTCCATCAACTTACTTTTGGATTAGAAGGTCAAGTGCCGAAACAACTCAACACACAGTATTTCAGAAGCTCTTGTACCATCGTGTTAGCAGTGGAAGCAGTTCAGATGTGCCATCATCGTTGGAGCTTCGCTCTTTAGGACGTTGATTGACATCCGTTTTTCTGCTGTTCTACGATTGGAAGCCTTTAAGTTAAGTGGCCTGTTTGTATGTAAACTGTGCCCTTATACTTCTGCTGAGTCTTCTGTGTATCATCTCATTCTATATGTTATATGTCTATATGTTATTTGTATATTTATATGTTTATATTTCAGCGGGTTCTCGGTTGGGTGGTGTCTCCGTTAGATTATGCCACGTCATAGAGGTCGTCTATTGTGAGCGTTTTCTGTAGGGTTTGCAAATTTCCGATACTGGAATTTGCTAAGCGACTTCTGTTGCTATTTATGTTAGCTGTGATGACATGTTTTAATATTGTTTTCGTTATTATTTCACATTCTTTAGTTTTGTTGTGATTTGTTTGTATTTGTTAGCCTACTCTTGTCTATAATTTAGTTTCATACAACATTTTTGTTTATACACTGTGGTGTCATGTATTTTGTTTAATTCTATCGCAGATATCGTCACATTTTTTGTGATATTTCATTAATTTCTGCTTTATTTTTAGTTGATTTCTGCGAAAGTTTTTGTATTGTTGCTGATCTTTGTTATTGTTTACATTGTTATTGTTTACATTGTTTGTATTGTTTACATTTTCAATGTTTACATTCTGCATGTGTTTACATAGTCATTGTTTACAGTTATAGTAATTAGTTAATGGGCTATGCTAATGCACTGTTACTACTATACTGATGATAAATGAATGATGAATAGTGTCGTGCACTATTGAATGAGAAGTGCACTTATGATCAAGATTTGAGTGCTGATATTTCATATACAAGTTCTTTGATTGGAGACTTGTTTCCCACAGAGACTGGGATAATATAATGTGATGTGAATATACAAGTGCTTAATTAAGACTTGTTACACTTAGGTTTGAAATAAATTAGTTAATTATTTCAGGTTTTGGACTCATATGTTAGACAACATGTCTACATTTGAGCACTTTATTGAGCAGGGTAAATTGCTTGGGAAGACTGGTGATAAGTTAGAAGAATTTGCAACTGCTCGATATGATAAAGCAATGGAAGCTGAACAAAAGAAACTGCATATGGAAGCTGAACAAAAGAAACTGCAGATGCAGGTGGATGAAAAGAGATTCCAAATGGAAATGGAAAAACAAAGAAGGGAGTCAGAAGCCGAGGAAAGAAAGCTACAGCTAGGGCTGAGAATAAAAGACTTGAAAAAGAAGCTGAAAATAAAAGACTTGAAAAAGAAGCTGAAAATAAAAGACTTGAAAAAGAAGCTGAAAATGAAAGACTTCAAATGCAGGCTCAAGCTGAAGAAAGGAAGTTACAAAGAGAGTCTGATGAGAGGAAAGCAAAAATGGAACATGAAGAAAAACTCTTAGCTTTAGAGTTGGAGAAATTGAAATTGACGAGCATGAGTAATGGTAATGATTCAAACAAGGGTTCATCTTCTGGGAAGGCTAATAATGATACTTTTAAGATTAAGTTACCAACATTTAGTCCTTCCAGTGATGACATAATGTTCTATCTGGACAGATTTGAACAAGCATGTACAGCTCATAACATAGACAAAGCAAAATATGTTTATCAGTTATCAGGGATACTGACAGGTAAAGCTCTAAGTATATTAAATATGGTGGATGAACCTGACAAGAGCAATTATGAGGTTGTCAGGGCCGCTTTGTTAAAGAAATATCAGCTTAACGAAGACGGCTATCGTCTACAATTTAAAAACATGTTACCTGAAAATGGAGTTGAATTCTCCGAGTTTATTGCAAGAATACGCATTACTTTCTCACGATGGGTTGAACTATCTAAGACGGAAAAAAAACTTATGAAGGACTTATGGACTTAATACTTAGAGACAAAGTCATGTCGTCTGTCAATGAGTCTTTCCTTGCTTTCCTTCATGAACGTAAACCTAAAACAATAAAAGAAATGGAAGATTTCTGTTGCCAATACGTAACTGCGCACCACACATAACCATGGGTAACTCTAAGGTGAAAGAAGGTTTACCAGTTGCTTCGGCAGCTCCGTATGGTCAAAACTTTGCGCGTAGATCCCAACAAAATTTTGATAGAAAGGGCAGCGGGAATTTCTGTCAAAATCATGGAAACCAATTTCATGGTTATTCTTCTTCGAAGAAGAATTGGAGACAACCTGATAGTGGTCGTTACTATCACCCTAATAATTATAAGCATTTCAAAAGAGGATATGGTAATAGAGGTTATTCCTGCCGAAGACCTCAGAACCAAACAAATAGATGTTCGCATCAATGTGAACATGATAGTAATCGTGGAAACTGGAATTCGAACCAGTATAACAATTACAATAGAGACAATAATAACTGCAGAGATAATAATAACTCTGATAACTTCAGAGGTAATAATAGTCGGGGTAGATCTCAACACAAAAAAAAGAGATATCAGCAGGCTAATGCTGTACAACAGGAAACTGAGGGAGCCTGTAATCATGTTGTTGATAGTAAAAACTTTGACGCTGCCACTAGTTCTGCTTTTGACTTTGAGAGAGCAAACAAATGCCCCCAATGCAGTACTTTATTCGAACCGGGTACCATAACTACTTTGAGTTGTGGTCACCCACTTCCCGCTCTTCCTGCTGCTGTTGCGCATGACGGGAGGGGTTCTTTAATCCTACATAAGGGTCTTGTTAATGGATAAAGTTGATATTTAGTTGGATATAATATATGTTGATAAAGTACACCAGAACACTCCTAGGCGGGAAGACAGGCGTCTATCATCATCAGTTGACAAGATCCCTATGGTGTTGCCTGCCCCACTGTAGTGTATGGAATGTCAACTTGACCTACGCAGTGTTGTGTAGCCATGGATGGAGTGTATAATGTGCGAATGATGATAAGGGTTCGTGTTGTTGACAAATGTTCTCTTCTCACACTCATGTATGACCGGAAGTCATCGACACCAACGACTGTGTACCTTTTCTAAAGTTTAATTGGACGTACACACTCGACAGCACAGATAGTGACAAATCACAGGTTGCCATAATACATCATAGTACAGTGGACAAATGGTCTTGCAATGTTACATGGGCACTCATGTAGAATAATGGTATAATGGACTGTCAATAGCCAAGCACTCAGTATCGCCCATACATATATCATCTGACGTCACTGACTGAGCACGTCAGCTTGTAAACAATATTTCAGATGACTTCTAAACCTAATCTCGTTTAGCAACGATTCTTCAACATAATGTTCAGCACATATTTTTCCATATAATAATATTGAACCGCTAACAATGGGTTCTCATGTGTAGCAGTGATCTCTGGACTGATCAAGCGATAATACGGGCATCCCTTTTCTCTTCTTGAAAGTCCTACATGTTTTGGTTCCAAGATGGCTCCACTCGTGAACTGTCACTCACGTTTGAATACAGATAATGAATCTGTTCTAAAGTTAGTCATTCATACAACATTTCGTTGCTCTGTAGATTTGGTCATGAACAATAGACTGCATTCTACAGAATATAGTGCTGCTAGGAATCGAAGTCGTTTTTCATCGAGTCAAATATATTCTCTTAAACATTCAAATCGTAATTATCGACAATGGTGGCTTCGATCGAGAGTTCATAAGAGTATCTTTGATTACCTTGGTAGAGGGAATATGAAACTGCCATTCCTTGGCAAGATGAATAAACACTGGGGTAAAGCATACACGATAGGTCTAGACGACTATCACTTTCCCCAAAACCACTGAGATCACTTTTTCAAGGCATCAAGCCGACATAGCAAAACACACACATTCCCTATCAGGACGAAGCCAAATCACACCACTCAAGCGACACATCCGCCGAATAGCCTTTGACCTCTCTAGAGACAACAGAACATATAGTTCGACTTAGATATGTAAAGATATACAGATATAAGACAGACTTGTCCTACTCAGACAAACAATACACATAAATTCAGGCCATAGATATTCTGAAGCAAGAACAATCTATTATTACCCAAACAACGAATAAATCGCAGTAAAATGTATTTATCCGCGGAGTTCAAGGGAAGTAACTCAATAATGACTTTCCCTTAAGCACTAAAAAATTACCTATGTATAATATTGTAAGATATCAAAGACTGCACGTAACAGTCTTACCACACCTCCCGGGAAAAAAAAAAAAAAATGGAACATTTTTTTTTTTTTGAAATACATCTAGGAGCAACGTACAATAGGCTCACAACGCATGAATAATGCGCAGATGAAAATATCAGGAATACCTATAACGCCTAATATGAGGCTAAGTCGACTTATGGAGCGACTGGTGAGAATGTGTCTCATAAACTGAGAGAAATTATTTCTCTACAAGTATATTTTTCCAGGAAGGTGTCATCAAAGTATAATACAATTCTGGCAATTACACAATGCCTAAAAAATTCATATCATCACTACGTATTAGATATCTTAAATTTATGATTTATGAAGTAAAAAATCATCAAAGCACAGCGGTGAATAAACATACATGAACCGCTATGTAGTGATACAATCATTATATTATTAAATTACAAATGTGTATCTATCATGATATAGAAAAGGAACTACTATAGAACTAGACATATCAAGAAGTCTAAGCCCTAATAGTTATGTGGAATCATGTGGGCATCTTGACAGAATGTCTGCCATCACATTATCTGATCCCCGAATAGCTCGCACAGAGAAATGAAAAGGTTGAAGAGCAATTGCATATCGAGTAGACCTCGAGCTCTTCAAATTCTTACTCTGTATAGCAGTAAGAGCTTTTTGGTCTGTTTTCTACTATGAAATGTGCGCCTAGAAGGAATCTCTGTAGTTTGAGGATCGACCAAACCATAGCTAATAGCTCACGGTCTAAAACCGAATAATTCCTTTCTGCCGCATTAAGTTTTCTGGAAATATACATTACAGGATGCAGAGTTCCAGAGTACTCTTGCATTAGTGCCGCTCCAATCCCAGTGGATGAAGCGTCACTACGAAGAACGAATGTCTTATCTTTAGTGGGTAGCACTAAAATAGGTGGTGTTGAAAACAGTGTTTTAATCTTATCCAGAGAGCATTGGCATTCCTGAGACCAGTGGACCACATTAGGCGAACCTTTCTTTAGAAGTGTTGAGAGAGGTGCCATGATAGAGGATAGATTCTGAATGAATCTGCCATAAAATTGAATAAGACCTAACAGACTTCTCACCTGTTTTTTTAGTCTTAGGGATTGAGATGTTAAGTATCTTACTAGTATTATGGTCCTCTGTCTTTAGGAAACCATGACCAACTCGGTGGCCTAGGAAAGAAATTTCGCTAAAACCAATATAGGCTTTAGAGGGTTTCGCTGTCAGGTTGTGCTCACGCAAAGTAGACAGCAATTCATCTAACCCTGAATAGTGATCTTCCCAAGTATCGCTGAAAAGACAGATGTCGTCTAGATATGCAATGACATCTGACCGATAAGATAGGATTCGGCGCATCATGCGTACGAACGTAGCTGGTGCGTTCATAAGACCGAAAGGCATAAAATTCCATTGGAACAAACCTCTAGGTGTTGAAAAAGCCGTGAGAGGTTTGGCGCGTTCAGATAAAGGAACTTGCCAATATCCCTTAGACAAATCAAGTTTAGTGAAAAAATGAGATTTGGAGAGTCGAGTAAGTAGCTCTTCCAGTAAAGGCATAGGTTCGGCATCGAACTTCGTTACTTGATTCAATTTTCGATAGTCAACGCAAAGACGTATGTTATTGTCTTTTTACGCACAATAACCATCGGCGAAGAATACGCAGAGGTGGATGGTTCGATTATTTTCAAATCTATCATCACATCCAACTCTTTCTCGACCTGTGCTTGGAAATGTATAGGTATAGGATAAGGTCTAACCCTAATAGGAGTATGGTCAGTTAGCACAATGTCATGTTGAATGACATTAGTTTGTCCAGGGATGTCAGTGAGTACATCCTGAAATGTTTGCAACATAGTTGAAACTTGTCGCTGTTCTCCTAGAGACAAATCAGGAGAGACAGTAACGTTCTTCCATGATTCACTGGAATGAAGTGGGATCATTGGAAGAGGAAGATTTACATCTGAAAAACTTGTTTCCTCATCCTGTATCACGGACAGTGATGAGTAATGACCATGTGGTACTGGAGAATTGTCCGTTGCTTGGAAAATGGGTTGCAAATAATCCGGACGTTCATGGAATTCAGTAAGCATATTGATGTGGAAGGTTTTATGCTTCCCATCAATATCGACAATATAGTCGACATCGGAAATTTTCGATATTATATCGTACGGACCTTTCCAAGAAATAAGTAATCTGTTTTCCCTACAAGGTAGTAATACAAATGCTTTGTCACCAGGACAAAGTTGTCGTAAGCATCTCTTCTTATTGGCAAATTGCCTTGCCTTCTGTTTCGAAAATTCAGAAGAAGAAGTTGCTAATTTGCATGCTTCGATAATCTTTTGTCTCAACGCGATGACATATTCGTAGGATGACTTTGTGTCATCGTCAATATTGTCAGATGTTATGAGATCGTGAAGCAACGACATAGGGCCACGCGGACGCGCGCCAAAGACGAGTTCAAAGGGAGAAAATCCCGTATGTTCATTGGGTACCTCTCTGTAAGCGAAGAGGGCCGCAGGTAAAACTCTGTCCCAGTCTTGAGGATGATCCTCAGTTATCTTCCCCAGTAAGTTTTTAAGTGTTCTATTAAGGCGTTCGACCATACCATTAGACATTGGATGGTAGATACTACTTAAAGATCTATCTATCTGCAGGGTAGACATTACTTGAGACATGGTATCTGATATTAGTTGGGTGCCATGGTCTGACAATATCTCTCCGGGGAACCCCAGACGAGAAAATATAAGCCAAAGAGCATCTGCAATATCAGCAGTAGTAATGCTCTTCAGAGGAATAGCCTCTGGCCAACGTGTGCACATATCAACACACGTCAAGATAAACTGATGTCCTCTGGCAGACTTGATCTTAAATGGACCAATAATGTCTATGGCCATTTTTTGAAACGGCAGAATAGGAATGTCCGCCGCCTGAATGGGTGCAGCATGCCGTGGACCTTTGGATTTAACTTCCTGACATACTTTACAAGATCGACAATAAATCCGTATGTCCTTGTTTACCAATGGCCAAAAGAAAGCCGCAAGGACTCTTGACTTAGTACGGGAAAAACCCATGTGTCCAGCACACTGAGAGTCGTGAGCGTGCTGCAAAATTTTAACTCTCAAATTCTTGGGAACCAGGATTTGAGAATGACTTGACGTAATGGAGTCTTGAACCATACGTACAAGTACGCCATTCTTCTTTGTAATCCACGATTTACGACTTGTGTCCTTATTCGGATCACCTTTAGTTGCAAGAATGAAGAATTTCTTCAGAGTGGGATCATCTTCTTGCTGTTTTATAAACGAGTCACGAGAAATTACCAAGGGATTATCTTGGTTATGCACTTCATTATCTTCAGTAGATGAAGTTTGAGGCACATTAAGAGCCTGAGCTCTAGTGACTACAGCGTTAGCAATCTGCATGTTTTGCCTTTCCCACGTGGAAATTTGTTGCGGAGTGCATTCCTTGACTCCATGAATGCGACCGATGATGAGGTCAGCGATCGGATTCGGAAGAAGACATGCGTGTACATCTCCTGTAAAGAAAGGAGTAGCAATCCTAATGATAGCGGTAGAGTATTTCTCTACTGTGCCGCCAAATGTTACACATTTGACTACTTGTCCAGTGGCACGGGAAGGATCTACGAGTGACTGCCTAACACCAATTGTGGTGCATCCAGAATCAAATAGCACAGAGACTGGATTGTTATTCACTAAACCCTTATGTAAGACAAGAGACCCTCTTCCATCATGCGCGACTGATGCTGGAAGAGCAGGAAGAGGATGGCCACAGCTTAAAGTAGTCACTGTGGTTGGCTCAAATAACGTTTTGCATTGGGGGCACTGAGATGCTCTCCCAAAATCAAAAGCGGCACATGCCATATTACTAGCATCATTATTATCTTTACTCTGTTTATAGGCTTCATGGGACTCTTGTTGTGCAGAGTTTGCCTGAAAATGTGGTTTATGTCTTTTGTATTGAGATCTACCTCGGTTATTATCACCTCTGTAGTTATTGTTACCTCTATTGTAACCCCTATTTGGGTTTGAGTCATAGTACCCTTGGTTACCATTATCAGATTCATTATAATGAGTATCTCTGTAATTATGATCTTGTTGACTCCAAGACGGATAACCCTGATAGTTTCTATAATTACTTCCTCTACGGAAATTCCTATAATTATGACCACCCCTGTGTCGAGAGCTATCAGGTCGTCCCAGTTCTTTGAAGAAGAACCCTGAAATGATTGGTTACCTTGGTTTTGATAACTATTATGGTTACCTTTTTTATCAAATCTGTTTTGAGGTCCCTG
>JAMPIV010015412.1:0-122707 GCA_024509875.1 Oreohelix idahoensis | reverse complement strand
TCAAAAAAAAAAATCAAACAAATCACACACAATCCAAAACCCATCCACCCCCCCCCCCACTCCAAAACACACAAAGTCCCACTAAAACACATATAAACCAACACCAAACCCCCCCAAATCCCCCCCCCTTATTAACCCTTTTACCAATCTATTCATACAAAACCACCCATCCAGGCTATAACCCTATAACTAATCAACTCGTTTAGCCAAAATCAAAACTATTGATCCAAAATGTCCCGACTTAATGATGCTAGGCTCACATAATCTTATTCCCTTGAGATAGATATTTAAACCAGTAAAAATTTTCCAACCTCAATAAACTAAACTACAAGACATTACACTTTTTAAAATTACAAATTTAAATTATAATAAACATCTTATTACTAAAAATAATAACATTTAACACAATCCATATAAAACAACCTTATTTTAACATCCTTTTGATCCCCCCCCCCTTTCATTTAATCTGCATAATTAATATACCCTTAAAACTACCCTGTATTTACTATACATATTCATACAATTACTTCCATTATAACCTAAACATATCATTAAATTTCTTAAAATGCTTATTATCTCTCAAGTGTTCTCCTCGGATTCCCCTTACCTAAATCCCCCCCCCTTAACCCTCTGTATTAAAAAAGACCATGCATTCGCGACTACTGGTCTACATCTGCAGAATTTTATACTCCTTGGTTTCATCAGATGTTTTCAAGAAGTAGATTTGAAGCATTATATCATACAATGCTTCATGCCTCTGATGAAAATTCACAAGGAAAAGAAAAGATTGAACCTTTTATGAACATGTTGTTGCAAAAATTTCAGAGTGCCTTTTACCCATTCCAAAATCTCAGTTTGGATGAAATGGTAATAGGGTATAAAGGCAGATGGCAATATAAGCAGTATAATCCAAGTAAACCAAGCAAATATCACATAAAAGTCTTTGGTTTATGTGATTAAGCAACTGGATATGTGGTGAACATGTTCACATATTTTTGTTCTGGTACTTCATATGATCCTGAAGTGGATACAAACAGTGGGCAAGCTGTCAAGATTTTTCAGACCCTAATACAGCCTATGGGTACAGGACACCATTTATTTGCTGACAGGTATTACACCACAAGAGAACTCATTGACTTCTTACTGGAGAAGAAGCAATACTACACTGGTACTCTGAACATTATCCGGAGAAATTTTCCATTACAGCTGAAGATTCTGCGCCTTAGTTATCTGGAATACAGATGGTATATGACACAAACAAGCACAGTGTTGTGTACAGCATTTAGAACAAAAAGGCCAAGAAATTGGTTTTCCTTGTATCTTCTCAGGCCAAAGTGGAGACCATAACGACATGGAAGCACATTGTCAAACCAAAAATGATAGATGAATACAACAATTCAATGAATGGGTGTGATCTCCTGGATCAAAAAGTTGGTTATTATGGTGTGCACAACAAAAAAATCTGTTAAATGGTGGAAAAAAATGTTCTTCTGGCTGCTTGAAATAGTGCAGGTGAATGCTTCAGTTTTATACTGTTTTCATCAAGGTGAAAAGCAATCACTGCTGCAGTTCAAAAGAAATCTGCTTCACCAACTAACTGAAGCTTCTGCTGTTTTGAGTCCACTTAGTGTCCAAGAAAATGCAGCTACTAATATTGTTAGATCCCAAGCTGCCTCAACTTCAGAGTACCAGTGTGACACAAGACATCTTGTATGTTATACAAAAAGAGATAAGAACTGTGTCCAATGCAGCACACCTGCTCGTCGTCAGCGCTCTCATTATTATTGCACTGGATGTCCAGACCAGCCACATCTACACCCACAATGTTTTTATGACTACCATAAAAGCATGTGAATAATAGCAAATTCTTCTGGGAAATGGAAAATAGAATTTAGTTGGTGTAAATAATATTAGTCACAGTTGTTTGGTTTTTTCTGAAATATGTGGTGTAGGAAAAAAATCACATAAATTATATATTTGAAGTGATTGTGGTAAAATGTGTTGTGTTTCAAAATGGATGTGCACTGATATTCTGAGATTTTTCTGCTATGGATTAAACTGGAGCTGACATATGTAAGTACACAGTTTTATTTATCTTTTTTTCCAGTTATTTTTGATCAGGTCTACACTTCACATAACATGACAGACACTTTTCCTACATCAAATAATTATTTACAGCATTTCACAAGATTCTTCAGTCAATTTCCCAATCAATTTGTATAACATCAACACCTAGTTAAATAAAATGTGTATCTACTGCCTGTTTTTAAAATATAACCTGAAGAGAAAAATTGCACACATTTTGAGCGGTTGTTTTTACAAACATATGTGGTTTTGAGGGAAAAAAAATCATAAAAATTACATCTATGAAGTGATAGTGATAAAAGTTTCTAGATATGTTTCAAACTAAATGTGCACTGATATTCTTAATATTTTATTGCCATACATTAATTGGGAGCTGAAATATTTAAGTTTAAGTATACAATTTTATTTTATTTTTTAAACATTTTTTAAATCAAGTCTACACTTCACAAGACATAACACACACCTATTCATATCAATTAATTATATGAAGCTATTCATAAGATTCTCCAGTCAATTTCACACATTTAAATGTATAACATCAACACCTAGTTAAATAAAATGTGTATCTACTGCCTGTTTTTAAAATATAACCTTAAGGGAAAAATTGCACACATTTTGAGTGGTTGTTTTTACAAACATATGTGGTTTTGAGAAAAAAATCATAAAAATTACAACTATGAAATGATAGTGATAAAAGTTTCTAGATATGTTTCAAACTAAATGTGCACTGACATTCTGAACATTTTATTGCCATACATTAATTGGGAGCTGAAATATTTAAGTTTAAGTATACAATTTAAAATAAATTTTTAAACACTTTTTAAATCAAGTCTACACGTCACAAGACATAACACACACCTATTCATATCAATTAATTATATGAAGCAATACATAAGATTCTCCAGTCAATTTCACACATTTAAAAGTATAACACAAGTACCTACTGAACTTATGTATTTGTCAGCTGTCTGTTTTTAAAACTTCACCTGTCTGAACAAGTTGCATCCATTTTCGGGTCTGGGTAAAACCCAAAAACAGCCTGGGGGGGGAGGAAATGAGTTAAACCTAGAAAAAATGCTACAGCTTGTAAATGGTGAGCAACATTTAGTTCCTGTGGTCCCTGTGGGGAAACAAAGAATAGGGTTATTACTCCCTCAGGCACCCCACAAGAGGTGAAAATACAAGGCTAAGCATGGAGCTGGCAACCTTATCATGTAAAACAAAATGTTACAAAAGCCAACGCTGGAGGAGCCCTTGAATGCGTTGATGCAGGCTTATGATGCCAATGGTGAAAGTGGCAACAAAAATACTTAATTCTCTTCCAACACATATGGTAATCTTTCTCAGTCCCTATTGATAATTATTTTAACATTTTTTCACACTGTAATAATACATGTCAACACCATGACACAAGAGATCATGGAAAAGATCAACTGAAGGAGCAGCTGAAACAAGCAAGAATACTGATTCGTCCTGGCCACCTGATATTTCAAACAGCGCCAGTGAATTCCTGTCGAAATGCTGAGCAGAAACTGATGCCCCAAAAAAAAAAAAAAAAAAAATACGAAATAAGATGAACACTGTTATGTGTATAAAAATGATATTTGGTCAATGATTTTAGTACTGAAAAAATAAAGACACTTACATGCGTTTCTGCTTTAATACTCTCATTGCTTTCTGTTTAACCTGGTTCTGTAAAGTAAGGGAAATGAATCAATTAGCACATAGAGCTAGTGAGTGAGTCAATGAATATCTGCTTGCCTCCACCTAGGAGATCATCACCGACACATTTTATGTGTTTTTGTAGTGGTGGTTTCTGCTGTAACAGCTGATAGAATGGTCTGGTGTAGTGGTGTTTGATGGTATTGTATGATGGTGTTATTACTAAATGTAAATTGTATGAGGCCAGCTGTGAAGGCTCCTGAGATAAAATGTAGTGGTGAATTGTCAGAAGGCCTTTCTTGCTACCACTACGACCTCACACTTAATTTTTTTTTAATGAATGTGGCTACGTAAAGTGTCTAGGGTTATGATATGTAGTGTGGTGTAATGGATTATAAATATACCCACAGATATTAACAAGACTAATAATATTAATAAAAGTTAAAATACACTGAACTAACTCACGTGTGTAAAATTTTTTGATATAAGTATATTACATTTATTTTGTTCTGTGTCAATTTTTTAGGTTGACCAGAACTTAAAAGGATTTAGAGATTATGAAAAGAAATGCATAGAATATTATATCATAAATGCAATAGTGTACATATATATGTACTATACTAGTTAGTTTTATTAAAATGTTCTAGTATTCATCTACTTGGGAGGATAGTACTGTTTGTGCTGTTGGGGTGGCCTCATCACACCTGTCTATATTGACTACACAGTGTCCAGAAAATGGTGGGAATCTTTATGGGGTTCTTAGTAACTAAAGGGCGTTGGTGAAAGTCCAGCAGACCAGAGGCTCACTCATCTGGTAGTTGTCCCTCTGGTGCTGAAATCAGGTGGTCCCACCTCTCCGTGCTGGCGGGCAATAATGGTGGTCTCTGTCACAAATACTGCACAGATACACTCGAGTAAAGTCACCAACTGAATAGACACTGCTTTGTGGACGACAGAAACTCGCAGCTCTGCAATCAAAGTATGGGCCATGTGTCAAAATCTATTCTCTACCCACGTCTGGACACAACAGTGACACAACAACCACATCATACAGACAGGTCAGATCTCTCTGACCAAACAGCACATTTACCATGGTGGTTTTACATCAGATAGATCCTCCCAGACCATAGATCCTGAAAAATGTTTATTAGTTTTCGGCCCTAAAAGAGGATAGGTAATATGTATCATTATTCTCAACACTTGATCTGTCTTGCATAATCCTTGCTGGAGTTTATGTACATTGTTGGTCCCTAGACCCTGACTAGGGCGGGGGGTTGTTACGTGCAGTCTTTGATATCTTACAATATTATACATAGGTAATTTTTTAGTGCTTAAGGGAAAGTCATTATTGAGTTACTTCCCTTGAACTCCGCGGATAAATACATTTTACTGCGATTTATTCGTTGTTTGGGTAATAATAGATTGTTCTTGCTTCAGAATATCTATGGCCTGAATTTATGTGTATTGTTTGTCTGAGTAGGACAAGTCTGTCTTATATCTGTATATCTTTACATATCTAAGTCGAACTATATGTTCTGTTGTCTCTAGAGAGGTCAAAGGCTATTCGGCGGATGTGTCGCTTGAGTGGTGTGATTTGGCTTCGTCCTGATAGGGACTGTGTGTGTTTTGCTATGTCGGCTTGATGCCTTGAAAAAGTGATCTCAGTGGTTTTGGGGAAAGTGATAGTCGTCTAGACCTATCGTGTATGCTTTACCCCAGTGTTTATTCATCTTGCCAAGGAATGGCAGTTTCATATTCCCTCTACCAAGGTAATCAAAGATACTCTTATGAACTCTCGATCGAAGCCACCATTGTCGATAATTACGAGTTGAATGTTTAAGAGAATATATTTGACTCGATGAAAAACGACTTCGATTCCTAGCAGCACTATATTCTGTAGAATGCAGTCTATTGTTCATGACCAAATCTACAGAGCAACGAAATGTTGTATGAATGACTAACTTTAGAACAGATTCATTATCTGTATTCAAACGTGAGTGACAGTTCACGAGTGGAGCCATCTTGGAACCAAAACATGTAGGACTTTCAAGAAGAGAAAAGGGATGCCCGTATTATCGCTTGATCAGTCCAGAGATCACTGCTACACATGAGAACCCATTGTTAGCGGTTCAATATTATTATATGGAAAAATATGTGCGGAACATTATGTTGAAGAATCGTTGCTAAACGAGATTAGGTTTAGAAGTCATCTGAAATATTGTTTACAAGCTGACGTGCTCAGTCAGTGACGTCAGATGATATATGTATGGGCGATACTGAGTGCTTGGCTATTGACAGTCCATTATACCATTATTCTACATGAGTGCCCATGTAACATTGCAAGACCATTTGTCCACTGTACTATGATGTATTATGGCAACCTGTGATTTGTCACTATCTGTGCTGTCGAGTGTGTACGTCCAATTAAACTTTAGAAAAGGTACACAGTCGTTGGTGTCGATGACTTCCGGTCATACATGAGTGTGAGAAGAGAACATTTGTCAACAACACGAACCCTTATCATCATTCGCACATTATACACTCCATCCATGTCTACACAACACTGCGTAGGTCAAGTTGACATTCCATACACTACAGTGGGGCAGGCAACACCATAGGGATCTTGTCAACTGATGATGATAGACGCCTGTCTTCCCGCCTAGGAGTGTTCTGGTGTACTTTATCAACATATATTATATCCAACTAAATATCAACTTTATCAACTGGTGGACCAGCTTTCTGGGTTTGACCTCGCAGAAATTCAGAAGTCAACAGATTACCGATACCAGACCGTTTCCTGTGGCTGATACGACACACTTGCAGTATTGGTTTGCTCTTTGTCAACGCTTCGTCACGTGACCTGTCAAGTGAATGCAGTATGTAGGTCAGCGTTGTTGACATTTTTTACATTAGACATTATAGAGTTTCACAGAACAGTTGGATCAATTCTTGTCAGTGTTAACAGAAAGACAGTATTTGTGAACTAAGAAGTCCTGGTTTCATCGATGGATCTTCTTGTTTGCCATATATGAACTTTAATATTTAAGGCCAGAATGTTTAATTGAATAAAGTGGCAGTTTGTTTGTTTTCATGAAAAATAACTTTGCCATTACTGTAAGACTGAGCCTATTTTGCAACACATACTATCATACACATAATTTATATATATTTATGTTTACATGTTATTTGTTTGTATAGTATGTTAGTTTCTATGTCAGCGGGTTGTGTTTAAGGTTGGGCGGCGTCCTCACAACAGAGTATCCCACGTCATAGAGGGTCCGTTGTGGGCGTTTTCTATAGGTGCAATTTTCTTGATTGAAAATTTGCTGCGACAACTGTTGCTTTTGTGTTAGCTGTGAAGTCTGTAATTATTGTTATTTTTGTAATATTTCTTTGTTCTTTAGTTTTGTTTTGATTTGTTTGTAATTTGTTGGTCTAACCTTTTCTATCTTTCAGTTCTATTCATAATTTATATTCATATATTGTGACGTCATTTGTGTTGTTATTCTTTGCAGATTCAGTGATTATCTTCATTGATTTCCCTATTTGATTTATTTTGATTTCTGCAAACGTTCTTGTATTGTCAGTCCTATTTGTACTTTATGTATTCTGTTGGTTGACATATGTTTTATATGGGTATATTTCATAAGACACAATTGCCTGTGCACTGCACTTGGATTATGGTATAGACCAGTACCTGATTATTATTACTATTATACAAGACCTTATTAAAGGCTTGTGACCCACAGATATTGGGATAGTATACTGATTAATCAGGTCATTGAGAACTTGGGGTATTATTATTGATTCAGGTGATTAGTATTATTGTTAGGCATCATGTCTACTTTAGATTATTTCATTACACAAGGGAAAGCTCTTGATAAGACTGGTCAACAATTAGAACAATGGGCAGTTGCTCAATATGACAAAGCATTAGCTGCAGAAGAGAAAAGATTAGCTGCAGAAGAGAAAAGATTAGCTGCAGAAGAAAGAAAAGCTATGGCGGAAGAGAAAAGATTAGAAAAAGAAGCTGAGGCTGCTGCTGAACAAAAGAAATTGCAGATGCAGGTAGAGGAAAGGAGATTTGAAGCTGAACAAAAAAAAAAATTGGAAAGAGAAGCTGCGGCTGAACAAAAAAGATTAGACAGTGAAGCTGAACAAAAAAGATTAGACAGGGAAGCTGAACAAAAAAAATTGGAAAGAGAAGCTGCGGCTGAACAAAAAAGATTAGACAGTGAAGCTGAACAAAAAAAATTGGAAAGAGAAGCTGCGGCTGAACAAAAAAGATTAGACAGGGAGGCTGAACAAAAAAGATTAGATGCTGAAGAGAAAAAAGCAATAAGAGAACATGAATTTGAGTTGGAGAAATTGAGATTGACAAGTATGAGTAATGTTAATCAGGCATCTAGTGGTAATGGTAAACCTTCTACTTACAAGGTTAAGGTTCCACCGTTCAATCAGTCCAGTGACGATATTACATTCTGGCTGGATAGATTTGAACGTTCTTGTCGTACACATAATGTGGATAAATCACAATACGCTAATCAATTATCAGAAAACTTGAAAGGTGAATCTTTGACTAGATTATGCCTTGTAGGAGAAGCAGATAAGGATAATTATGATGTCATTAGGGCGGCTTTGATAAAAAAAAATATCAGCTAAGTGAGGAAGGCTATCGCCTTTTATTTAAGACGATGGTACCTGAGACGGGGGTAGAATTCTCAGAATTCACTGCAAAGGCACGTCTCACAGTTGATCGTTGGATTGAGCTTTCCAAAACAGAAAAAACGTATGAAGGACTTATGGATTTGTTGCTCAGAGATAAGATTATGTCATGTGTGAACAAACCTTTCCTTGAATTTATACATGAGCGTAAACCTAAATCTCTAAAAGAAATGGAAGAATATTGTTCCCAATATGTCACTGCACACCCCGACGTGACTTTTGGCAACACTAAGATTAAGGAGAGTATGCCAGTTGCTTCAGCAACACCATACAATCCCAATTATTCACACAGATTTCAGGGACCTCAAAACAGATTTGATAAAAAAGGTAACCATAATAGTTATCAAACCAAGGTAACCAATCATTTCAGGGTTCTTCTTCAAAGAACTGGAGACGACCTGATAGCTCTCGACACAGGGGTGGTCATAATTATAGGAATTTCCGTAGAGGAAGTAATTATAGAAACTATCAGGGTTATCCGTCTTGGAGTCAACAAGATCATAATTACAGAGATACTCATTATAATGAATATGATAATGGTAACCAAGGGTACTATGACTCAAACCCAAATAGGGGTTACAATAGAGGTAACAATAACTACAGAGGTGATAATAACCGAGGTAGATCTCAATACAAAAGACATAAACCACATTTTCAGGCAAACTCTGCACAACAAGAGTCCCATGAAGCCTATAAACAGAGTAAAGATAATAATGATGCTAGTAATATGGCATGTGCCGCTTTTGATTTTGGGAGAGCATCTCAGTGCCCCCAATGCAAAACATTATTTGAGCCAACCACAGTGTCTACTTTAAGCTGTGGCCATCCTCTTCCTGCTCTTCCAGCATCAGTCGCGCATGATGGAAGAGGGTCTCTTGTCTTACATAAGGGTTTAGTGAATAACAATCCAGTCTCTGTGCTATTTGATTCTGGATGCACCACAATTGGTGTTAGGCAGTCACTCGTAGATCCTTCCCGTGCCACTGGACAAGTAGTCAAATGTGTAACATTTGGCGGCACATTAGAGAAATACTCTACCGCTATCATTAGGATTGCTACTCCTTTCTTTACAGGAGATGTACACGCATGTCTTCTTCCGAATCCGATCGCTGACCTCATCATCGGTCGCATTCATGGAGTCAAGGAATGCACTCCGCAACAAATTTCCACGTGGGAAAGGCAAAACATGCAGATTGCTAACGCTGTAGTCACTAGAGCTCAGGCTCTTAATGTGCCTCAAACTTCATCTACTGAAGATAATGAAGTGCATAACCAAGATAATCCCTTGGTAATTTCTCGTGACTCGTTTATAAAACAGCAAGAAGATGATCCCACTCTGAAGAAATTCTTCATTCTTGCAACTAAAGGTGATCCGAATAAGGACACAAGTCGTAAATCGTGGATTACAAAGAAGAATGGCGTACTTGTACGTATGGTTCAAGACTCCATTACGTCAAGTCATTCTCAAATCCTGGTTCCCAAGAATTTGAGAGTTAAAATTTTGCAGCACGCTCACGACTCTCAGTGTGCTGGACACATGGGTTTTTCCCGTACTAAGTCAAGAGTCCTTGCGGCTTTCTTTTGGCCATTGGTAAACAAGGACATACGGATTTATTGTCGATCTTGTAAAGTATGTCAGGAAGTTAAATCCAAAGGTCCACGGCATGCTGCACCCATTCAGGCGGCGGACATTCCTATTCGGCCGTTTCAAAAAATGGCCATAGACATTATTGGTCCATTTAAGATCAAGTCTGCCAGAGGACATCAGTTTATCTTGACGTGTGTTGATATGTGCACACGTTGGCCAGAGGCTATTCCTCTGAAGAGCATTACTACTGCTGATATTGCAGATGCTCTTTGGCTTATATTTTCTCGTCTGGGGTTCCCCGGAGAGATATTGTCAGACCATGGCACCCAACTAATATCAGATACCATGTCTCAAGTAATGTCTACCCTGCAGATAGATAGATCTTTAAGTAGTATCTACCATCCAATGTCTAATGGTATGGTCGAACGCCTTAATAGAACACTTAAAAACTTACTGGGGAAGATAACTGAGGATCATCCTCAAGACTGGGACAGAGTTTTACCTGCGGCCCTCTTCGCTTACAGAGAGGTACCCAATGAACATACGGGATTTTCTCCCTTTGAACTCGTCTTTGGCGCGCGTCCGCGTGGCCCTATGTCGTTGCTTCACGATCTCATAACATCTGACAATATTGACGATGACACAAAGTCATCCTACGAATATGTCATCGCGTTGAGACAAAAGATTATCGAAGCATGCAAATTAGCAACTTCTTCTTCTGAATTTGCGAAACAGAAGGCAAGGCAATTTGCCAATAAGAAGAGATGCTTACGACAACTTTGTCCTGGTGACAAAGCATTTGTATTACTACCTTGTAGGGAAAACAGATTACTTATTTCTTGGAAAGGTCCGTACGATATAATATCGAAAAATTTCCGATGTCGACTATATTGTCGATATTGATGGGAAGCATAAAACCTTCCACATCAATATGCTTACTGAATTCCATGAACGTCCGGATTATTTGCAACCCATTTTCCAAGCAACGGACAATTCTCCAGTACCACATGGTCATTACTCATCACTGTCCGTGATACAGGATGAGGAAACAAGTTTTTCAGATGTAAATCTTCCTCTTCCAATGATCCCACTTCATTCCAGTGAATCATGGAAGAACGTTACTGTCTCTCCTGATTTGTCTCTAGGAGAACAGCGACAAGTTTCAACTATGTTGCAAACATTTCAGGATGTACTCACTGACATCCCTGGACAAACTAATGTCATTCAACATGACATTGTGCTAACTGACCATACTCCTATTAGGGTTAGACCTTATCCTATACCTATACATTTCCAAGCACAGGTCGAGAAAGAGTTGGATGTGATGATAGATTTGAAAATAATCGAACCATCCACCTCTGCGTATTCTTCGCCGATGGTTATTGTGCGTAAAAAAGACAATAACATACGTCTTTGCGTTGACTATCGAAAATTGAATCAAGTAACGAAGTTCGATGCCGAACCTATGCCTTTACTGGAAGAGCTACTTACTCGACTCTCCAAATCTCATTTTTTCACTAAACTTGATTTGTCTAAGGGATATTGGCAAGTTCCTTTATCTGAACGCGCCAAACCTCTCACGGCTTTTTTCAACACCTAGAGGTTTGTTCCAATGGAATTTTATGCCTTTCGGTCTTATGAACGCACCAGCTACGTTCGTACGCATGATGCGCCGAATCCTATCTTATCGGTCAGATGTCATTGCATATCTAGACGACATCTGTCTTTTCAGCGATACTTGGGAAGATCACTATTCAGGGTTAGATGAATTGCTGTCTACTTTGCGTGAGCACAACCTGACAGCGAAACCCTCTAAAGCCTATATTGGTTTTAGCGAAATTTCTTTCCTAGGCCACCGAGTTGGTCATGGTTTCCTAAAGACAGAGGACCATAATACTAGTAAGATACTTAACATCTCAATCCCTAAGACTAAAAAACAGGTGAGAAGTCTGTTAGGTCTTATTCAATTTTATGGCAGATTCATTCAGAATCTATCCTCTATCATGGCACCTCTCTCAACACTTCTAAAGAAAGGTTCGCCTAATGTGGTCCACTGGTCTCAGGAATGCCAATGCTCTCTGGATAAGATTAAATCACTGTTTTCAACACCACCTATTTTAGTGCTACCCACTAAAGATAAGACATTCGTTCTTCGTAGTGACGCTTCATCCACTGGGATTGGAGCGGCACTAATGCAAGAGTACTCTGGAACTCTGCATCCTGTAATGTATATTTCCAGAAAACTTAATGCGGCAGAAAGGAATTATTCGGTTTTAGACCGTGAGCTATTAGCTATGGTTTGGTCGATCCTCAAACTACAGAGATTCCTTCTAGGCGCACATTTCATAGTAGAAACAGACCAAAAAGCTCTTACTGCTATACAGAGTAAGAATTTGAAGAGCTCGAGGTCTACTCGATATGCAATTGCTCTTCAACCTTTTCATTTCTCTGTGCGAGCTATTCGGGGATCAGATAATGTGATGGCAGACATTCTGTCAAGATGCCCACATGATTCCACATAACTATTAGGGCTTAGACTTCTTGATATGTCTAGTTCTATAGTAGTTCCTTTTCTATATCATGATAGATACACATTTGTAATTTAATAATATAATGATTGTATCACTACATAGCGGTTCATGTATGTTTATTCACCGCTGTGCTTTGATGATTTTTTCTTCATAAATCATAAATTTAAGATATCTAATACGTAGTGATGATATGAATTTTTTAGGCATTGTGTAATTGCCAGAATTGTATTATACTTTGATGACACCTTCCTGGAAAAATATACTTGTAGAGAAATAATTTCTCTCAGTTTATGAGACACATTCTCACCAGTCGCTCCATAAGTCGACTTAGCCTCATATTAGGCGTTATAGGTATTCCTGATATTTTCATCTGCGCATTATTCATGCGTTGTGAGCCTATTGTACGTTGCTCCTAGATGTATTTCAAAAAAAAAAAAAATGTTCCATTTTTTTTTTCCCCGGGAGGTGTGGTAAGACTGTTACGTGCAGTCTTTGATATCTTACAATATTATACATAGGTAATTTTTTAGTGCTTAAGGGAAAGTCATTATTGAGTTACTTCCCTTGAACTCCGCGGATAAATACATTTTACTGCGATTTATTCGTTGTTTGGGTAATAATAGATTGTTCTTGCTTCAGAATATCTATGGCCTGAATTTATGTGTATTGTTTGTCTGAGTAGGACAAGTCTGTCTTATATCTGTATATCTTTACATATCTAAGTCGAACTATATGTTCTGTTGTCTCTAGAGAGGTCAAAGGCTATTCGGCGGATGTGTCGCTTGAGTGGTGTGATTTGGCTTCGTCCTGATAGGGACTGTGTGTGTTTTGCTATGTCGGCTTGATGCCTTGAAAAAAGTGATCTCAGTGGTTTTGGGGAAAGTGATAGTCGTCTAGACCTATCGTGTATGCTTTACCCCAGTGTTTATTCATCTTGCCAAGGAATGGCAGTTTCATATTCCCTCTACCAAGGTAATCAAAGATACTCTTATGAACTCTCGATCGAAGCCACCATTGTCGATAATTACGAGTTGAATGTTTAAGAGAATATATTTGACTCGATGAAAAACGACTTCGATTCCTAGCAGCACTATATTCTGTAGAATGCAGTCTATTGTTCATGACCAAATCTACAGAGCAACGAAATGTTGTATGAATGACTAACTTTAGAACAGATTCATTATCTGTATTCAAACGTGAGTGACAGTTCACGAGTGGAGCCATCTTGGAACCAAAACATGTAGGACTTTCAAGAAGAGAAAAGGGATGCCCGTATTATCGCTTGATCAGTCCAGAGATCACTGCTACACATGAGAACCCATTGTTAGCGGTTCAATATTATTATATGGAAAAATATGTGCGGAACATTATGTTGAAGAATCGTTGCTAAACGAGATTAGGTTTAGAAGTCATCTGAAATATTGTTTACAAGCTGACGTGCTCAGTCAGTGACGTCAGATGATATATGTATGGGCGATACTGAGTGCTTGGCTATTGACAGTCCATTATACCATTATTCTACATGAGTGCCCATGTAACATTGCAAGACCATTTGTCCACTGTACTATGATGTATTATGGCAACCTGTGATTTGTCACTATCTGTGCTGTCGAGTGTGTACGTCCAATTAAACTTTAGAAAAGGTACACAGTCGTTGGTGTCGATGACTTCCGGTCATACATGAGTGTGAGAAGAGAACATTTGTCAACAACACGAACCCTTATCATCATTCGCACATTATACACTCCATCCATGTCTACACAACACTGCGTAGGTCAAGTTGACATTCCATACACTACAGTGGGGCAGGCAACACCATAGGGATCTTGTCAACTGATGATGATAGACGCCTGTCTTCCCGCCTAGGAGTGTTCTGGTGTACTTTATCAACATATATTATATCCAACTAAATATCAACTTTATCAGGGGTCTAGAGCAAATCCCTACTTGTTTGTAAGGCTAGATTTCGATATGGCAGTATCAAATCACTCGAACATGAAACAATATTCAAAATATATAAGGAAATAATTTCAATCTTACCAGATTATGAATAAATAACACAGAATTGCTAGCAAAACTCAGCTGAGCTGCTGGCTATAGTATGGCGTCCCTAACTTTCTTTCTCTTTCTTTCATATGGAAATCACCACACTTTAAAATCTGTGTCTATCACTGAACAACTATTGAGAAATGACCCCACTTTCGCGTCTGAGCGCTAATGATATGATTGTCTGTGGCCAATCACTGCCTCGGTTTATTTTAAATTTCAAATTTCCTACCATAAAGTCATTTCAGTCATGCTTCAGTCAAGTATGGATGTTTATCTGTTAGTCTGTCCGTCTCTACTTGTGTTTCTAAAAAAAATGTGCTTGTTTTTTGAACCAACCTTTCTCTCCCCTCCAAAATTTTGTCGTTAAAAGTTATATTTAGACACAGCTACCACAATATCCCCTTTCCTCCATACCACGTAGATTTGAACACCTGCGTCCAAGGTCGTGTTTTTGTGTGCAAATTGCGACACTTTTTTATTCAACACAGTCTGTCGATGATGTGAACTACACTGTCTTTTGTCATTATCTTCAATATTCTCTATCCGTTTGTAAAATTAAGACCATCTTAGTTCACTGCTCAGAATAGGCCATCCGGCCAGCTAATTTTTATATTCCTAACATTAATATTAAGAAAAAATTACTTTTTAATTTTTGTAATATTCCTAACATCTGCGTTTTACCGCTCCATTCAAATCAAAAGCCTGGTATCGCAAAAGCGTCCAATAAATGACTGTGGCGTAACATATCTAGGGTCCCTTCAGTCGAGTTGCTTACTTTTTATGTCAACTTGGGAAACGTGACTTTTCTCCGTTTCCCCCCCAATTGCGTCTCCTTAACCTTTCCAGTCATATTTTTTTTTCTTTTTGATCCGCCGTTCCCCTCCTGTCTAGCAAGTCAATTATTATGGAGGATGATGACCCGCGGTCTAGGCGATCATGTACATCAGCAGCCTACGCATTATGTTTTTTATCCTTAAATGTTATCTTTGGAGGGATTTTACCGTTGTATCTCTGTCAATTTCACTACACATCTCCCCACTTGAAAACATGCCTATGGCAAGTTCCAAAACCAGCGATACACATAGGTAAAATTACTCCTCACGTCTGCCACTACTCTAATTTTGATCACAGGGGTGCCGACTGAGGAAATCTGCACCGACATTCAATTTGCCTGGGATATATTGGATACTAAACTGATAAGGTTGAAGCAATAAAGACCACCTCAGCAATCTTGCGTTTTCATGCTTAGCCTGAGACAAGAACACGAGAGGCTGATGGTCCGTCTCCACCACAAATGTCCTACCATACAGATAGATTTGAAACTTCTTTATTGCCCAGATTAACGCTAAACATTCTTTTTCGCTTGTGGAGTATCCTTGTTCCGCCTTATTCAATTTGCGGCTTGCATAAGCGACTGGTTTCAGTTCCCCATCAGGTGAAGATGATCTTTGCAACAAAGCCCCTCCGAGTCCTACATTACTTGCATCGGTTCTTAAGACAAAGTCCTGTGTCAAATCAGGCAGTTTGAGAATAGGCTTGCTAGTGAGTTTTTCCTTTAACTCTTGGAACGCTAGTTCACATTGTGCAGTCCAAATAATTTTATCTGGAAGTCCCTTGCGAGTCAGATCAGTCAGAGGAGCACAAATAGCGTTAAAATTCTTGATGTATTTCTGATAAAATCCGCATAACGACACAAATGATCGCACGTCCTTTTTTGTTTGCGGCCTAGGTGCTCTCTGCAGTTTTTCCAAGTTCTTAGGATCAGGGGTCATATTACCCTGATATACAGTGTGTCCCAAGAATTCCAACTCTTTACATCCAATACAACATTTTGTTGGCCTAGCAGTTAAGTTCGCCTCCCGAAGTCTATCAAACAACATCTCCAGAGCTTCAATGTGTTCTTCAAATGTCTCTGTGGCGATGAGAATATCATCCATGAAATTCGTGATACATGGGTTATTCAGGGGATCCAACAATTTTCGCATCATCCTTGAAAACACACTCGGAGCATTTTTCAGTCCGAATGGTAGCATATTGAATTCATAATGTCCATCCGAAGTGCTAAAAGCCAAATAAGGTCTCACTTCAGGCTTCACTGGGATCTGGTAATAGCCTTTACTAAGATCCACCTTTGAAAAATATTTTGCCTTGTTCAGTCTGGCAAATAACTGTTTTGTGTCTGGTAATGGATCCACTTGTCCTTCTGTGACAGCATTCAGTTTCCTGTAATCTATGCACAATCTGTGTTCCCCAGACGGTTTTCTCAACAAAACGACACTAGAACTAAAAGATGATTCACTGTGCGAAATAATCCCCTCCTTCAACAAATACTCTATTTCTTCCTTCAATGCCTTCTCCTTCGCGAACGGAATAGAATAGGCTCTCATACAGATTGGGTTTGAGTCTACCAGTTTCATGTCATACTGTAGCAAATTTGTATGGCCTGGTTTATCTGTTAATACATCTGTATGTTCCTCCAGAACCTGTTGAACTCTCTCCCTCTGGTTTTTAGTCAGGTGCTTACTGACTTTTACCTGTGCTGCTGTTTCACAAGGATGTAATGGGTATTCATGTGAGGTGAGTGGTTCTTTTTGCATCTGGGTTGCAATAGCCAAGGTCAATAAGGGGGTACTTTCCTGGAGTGGTCTGTCCAGATACTTCTTTAACAGGTTTACATGATAAACTTTTTCCTTCCCCTTTTTGTCAATTTTATAGTTTGTTCTAGACACCTTCTCTAGAACCGTATATGGACCTTGCCAACCAATTTGTAATTTATTCTGGCTTCCGGGTAGTAGAAGCAGCACCTTCTCTCCGACTGCCAGTTCCCTGTCCTTTGCCTTCCTATTAAAATATGCTGCATGTTTCTTCCTGGCTTGTTTCAAATTATCATTTGCCAGTTTCCATCCAGCTTTCAAACGAGTGGTCAGTTCGTTCACATATTGATACGATGAGGTAACAGTCTCTTCCGCCTTCTCATCTGTCCAGGTCCTTAATAAAGCTTCTAAAGGACCTTTTATTGGCCTCCCAAATAGCAAAGTTGCGGGAGCCATCCCGGTTGAACTATGTGGTACCTCCCGGTACGCAAACAATGCGGCGGGCAGGAATTGATCCCACAGATCCGGTTTTTCGTGTGCCAGCTTTCTCAGGATAGAAATGAGAGTCCCATTGAACCTCTCTACCTGGCCGTTCCCTTGTGGATGGTACGGACTACAATGAAAGTGCCTGGCTTGAAATAGCTTAAAAACTTCTTCCGTTAGTTTCCCCTTGAACTGAGATCCATTATGTGTCAAGATTTGATGCGGGAATCCTAATCGGGTAAATATTGTAAGTAGTGCCTCTGCTACATGTTTTGAATCAATTGATGGCAGGGCTACCGCCTCTCCCCACATAGAACAAGTGTCCACCAGAGTAAGGATGTAACTGTTCCTCCTCTTGGTCCGAGTGAGAGGTCCTACATATCCACTGCAACCCTCTCAAAAGGTGTTCCCACTATGGGCATTTCCCCTAGAGTTGCAGGAGCAGTCCAGTGCTTTGGAGCTACCCTTTGACATTCTGGGCAGGATTTGACATATCTTTTTATATCCTCCGTTATCCCTGGCCAGAAGTAATGACAAGCTATACGCTGTCCTGTGGCGCTGATCCCCATGTGACCACTGAAGGGAATCGCATGCCCGAGTTCCATCACTTTATCTCTATATGAAGTGGGAAGAACCAGCTGGTTGTGACCATTTGTTCCAGTTCCGGCCTTCCTGTATAAGAGTTTGTTCTTCATGAAATATTCCCCCTTGCTCGGAGGTGTGTGGCATTTGGGCAATTTTTTAAAACAGGGCTTGAGTGTCCTATCCCCAGCCTGCGTCTTCCTCATCTCCTCTGGATGAGCATTTATAGGTTCACCTTCTTCCTCCTTCTTCTGTGACCTGGTCTGCACTGTCGCCATGATCACAGGTTTCTCGGGATTCCCCAAGAAGACGTATCTACACCCCAATATCAGAGGGTAGATTGGTTCATCTATCACTGCTGCTCTGATTTCTCCTTCCACATAGCGAGTTTTCACCGTTATCCTTGCGATGGGAAGTGTCATGAGTGGTATGTCCTTAGTCGCCCCTTGTATTTCCACTGTTTCTGTGGTATACTGACTTGGGTCCACTAGGCTAGACTTCACAACTGAATCATAATCCAAACCTGTATCATAAAGGCACCTTATGGTGACCCCATTACAAATAACATCCTCACAAACTGGGGGGTGATAAGGTTCCTGTTGTCCCTTAGGATTAACCTTTAATCTTTGCGTCCCCGACTTCATTGCAGCAATGTTTGAAGGTTTCCTTCTACAAAATTCGGTGTTATGGTTATCCTTCTTGCACCATTTACACCATCTTTTTCCTTGGTTCAACGGTTTTCTTTCATTGAACTTTTGGTCATTGAACTGTGAGTTTCTGTCGCGATAGTCATTTCTTGGCCGCTCAAAGTTTGTCCTACCTTTATTTCCCTGCTCTCTATTATCAAATTTGTTAAATTGCTGTGGAGCTTTAAAATTGTCTATGTGCTTCTTCTTAGCACCACTTACCTCTGCCTGGGCTGCCTGATACCTCTCAGCAACATTTAAAATTTCCCCCAACTTCTCTGCACCTTGTTCCATGAGAAATTTTCTCATGTCTGGAGCCATGGACTCTCTCAATTGCTCAATCATGATCATTTCTTTGAGATCTTGGGTCTTCCCCAGAGCCGTCCATTTCTCCAAATAGGTTTCTAGTCTAGCAGAGAATTGGTGGTATGTCTCCCCAGACAACAGTTTGGCATTTCTGAATTTCTTACGATAAAATTCACCATTCTTCTCGTACCTTAATAACAAAGCCTGCTTTAACATGTCATAATTGTCTTGGTCTTCCCTGTTCATTTTAGCAAATACTTCATAAGAAGTACCCCTCAATCCCTGTGATAGCTTTAAACTCCACCTCTCTCTCTCTAACCCATATGTAGTAGCTAATAACTCAAAACGTCCTAGGTACCCCTCTATGTCATCGTCTTTTTCAACAAAATGGTCTAAATGAAACCCCATAACTGAGTTTGAGGCTCCCAGACTGGGCGTAGCATCTGAGGCAAAAGGGCTGGCACCATTTTCAGGAGCCGGGCCTTGTAATTCCAGCTCCCTTAGTCGTAATTCGTGCTCCCTCTGCAACCTTCTATCTTCTGCCTCCCTTTCGGCAGTCAACCTTTTTTCTTCTGCCTCCCTTTCGGCCTTTTTATCTTCTGCCTCCCTTTCGGCCTTTTTATCTTCTGCCTCCCTTTGCTGTCGTTTTTCTTCTGCCTCAATCTGCAGCCTCTTAATGTCTCTATCAGCCTCTAACCTCTTCTCTTCAACCAACCTCCTTTCTTCCCGTTCAATATATTTATCACTCTCAGCCGTTACGTATTGAATTAAAATTTGACCATCCATTCCCATCTCCTTCGCGGTGAGCACAGCAGCTGATCTAAATTTTGCCAGCTCCGCCATACTTTTAGACAATATAATAATATACAAGCTAAATCTCTAACCAGTAAATACACTAAGTACTTCTTATGACTATAGTCTAACTAATTCTAACTAACCAGTTAACTAATTAATTATTACTGGCTGTGAAGATTCACCAACTTTTATCTACAGGGACACTTTTAATTTTAAGGGAAATTTTACAATTTATTTCCCTACTTTTATTTCTCCCACCAGGAGATCCTAATATTACTGTTGGGCTAATTATCCCTGGACAAGACCCCAATATTGTAGTGGTGTTTGATGGTATTGTATGATGGTGTTATTACTAAATGTAAATTGTATGAGGCCAGCTGTGAAGGCTCCTGAGATAAAATGTAGTGGTGAATTGTCAGAAGGCCTTTCTTGCTACCACTACGACCTCACACTTAATTTTTTTTTAATGAATGTGGCTACGTAAAGTGTCTAGGGTTATGATATGTAGTGTGGTGTAATGGATTATAAATATACCCACAGATATTAACAAGACTAATAATATTAATAAAAGTTAAAATACACTGAACTAACTCACGTGTGTAAAATTTTTTGATATAAGTATATTACATTTATTTTGTTCTGTGTCAATTTTTTAGGTTGACCAGAACTTAAAAGGATTTAGAGATTATGAAAAGAAATGCATAGAATATTATATCATAAATGCAATAGTGTACATATATATGTACTATACTAGTTAGTTTTATTAAAATGTTCTAGTATTCATCTACTTGGGAGGATAGTACTGTTTGTGCTGTTGGGGTGGCCTCATCACACCTGTCTATATTGACTACACAGTGTCCAGAAAATGGTGGGAATCTTTATGGGGTTCTTAGTAACTAAAGGGCGTTGGTGAAAGTCCAGCAGACCAGAGGCTCACTCATCTGGTAGTTGTCGCTCTGGTGCTGAAATCAGGTGGTCCCACCTCTCCGTGCTGGCGGGCAATAATGGTGGTCTCTGTCACAAATACTGCACAGATACACTCGAGTAAAGTCACCAACTGAATAGACACTGCTTTGTGGACGACAGAAACTCGCAGCTCTGCAATCAAAGTATGGGCCATGTGTCAAAATCTATTCTCTACCCACGTCTGGACACAACAGTGACACAACAACCACATCATACAGACAGGTCAGATCTCTCTGACCAAACAGCACATTTACCATGGTGGTTTTACATCAGATAGATCCTCCCAGACCATAGATCCTGAAAAAATGTTTATTAGTTTTCGGCCCTAAAAGAGGATAGGTAATATGTATCATTATTCTCAACACTTGATCTGTCTTGCATAATCCTTGCTGGAGTTTATGTACATTGTTGGTCCCTAGACCCTGACTAGGGCGGGGGGTCTAGAGCAAATCCCTACTTGTTTGTAAGGCTAGATTTCGATATGGCAGTATCAAATCACTCGAACATGAAACAATATTCAAAAAATATAAGGAAATAATTTCAATCTTACCAGATTATGAATAAATAACACAGAATTGCTAGCAAAACTCAGCTGAGCTGCTGGCTATAGTATGGCGTCCCTAACTTCTTTCACTTTCTTTCATATGGAAATCACCACACTTTAAAATCTGTGTCTATCACTGAACAACTATTGAGAAATGACCCCACTTTCGCGTCTGAGCGCTAATGATATGATTGTCTGTGGCCAATCACTGCCTCGGTTTATTTTAAATTTCAAATTTCCTACCATAAAGTCATTTCAGTCATGCTTCAGTCAAGTATGGATGTTTATCTGTTAGTCTGTCCGTCTCTACTTGTGTTTCTAAAAAAAATGTGCTTGTTTTTTGAACCAACCTTTCTCTCCCCTCCAAAATTTTGTCGTTAAAAGTTATATTTAGACACAGCTACCACAATATCCCCTTTCCTCCATACCACGTAGATTTGAACACCTGCGTCCAAGGTCGTGTTTTTGTGTGCAAATTGCGACACTTTTTTATTCAACACAGTCTGTCGATGATGTGAACTACACTGTCTTTTGTCATTATCTTCAATATTCTCTATCCGTTTGTAAAATTAAGACCATCTTAGTTCACTGCTCAGAATAGGCCATCCGGCCAGCTAATTTTTATATTCCTAACATTAATATTAAGAAAAAATTACTTTTTAATTTTTGTAATATTCCTAACATCTGCGTTTTACCGCTCCATTCAAATCAAAAGCCTGGTATCGCAAAAGCGTCCAATAAATGACTGTGGCGTAACATATCTAGGGTCCCTTCAGTCGAGTTGCTTACTTTTTATGTCAACTTGGGAAACGTGACTTTTCTCCGTTTCCCCCCCAATTGCGTCTCCTTAACCTTTCCAGTCATATTTTTTTTTCTTTTTGATCCGCCGTTCCCCTCCTGTCTAGCAAGTCAATTATTATGGAGGATGATGACCCGCGGTCTAGGCGATCATGTACATCAGCAGCCTACGCATTATGTTTTTATCCTTAAATGTTATCTTTGGAGGGATTTTACCGTTGTATCTCTGTCAATTTCACTACATCTGGCGCTCTCTCTTCCAAACCTCTACACCTCACGGTAGAAGAGGAACGACTAAGTAAGTAAGTAAGGTTTCTGCTGTAAAGTTATCAAACTTATTCTTTAATTTTAACACAAGTTGTCTCAGATCTAGAGTCTGATCCGCTAAGTGGTTAGAGCGCATGCCTCTCACAGTGAAGTTACCAGGTTCCTGAATCAAAATCCGGCGGTGCCAAGATCCAGTCTACCTAGATGTCAATGGATACCTGACTCTGTTCTTCAGTCAGGAACAGCAAAGGCAGCGAGGAATGGAACTGGTCACCCCACCTCAAAAAGCTAGACCTAGTATGGTGAAGTCTCTAACACTTCACTCCCCTATGGCAGTTTCTGCTACGGGACTACCTTTTTTCAGATCTCTTGTCTCTTTGTACACATTTTGCCCAAAAAAGCAATAAACAAACAAAAACACATCTTATCCAATTCTGTTTCAATGGTACACAAGTTTATGACCCTAAGTTCTTATATTTTTGCAAAGTTATTTTTTGTGTGGAGCATTCTACGTATGAAAGAAACATAACCCTCAAGATTTTTTAACTGCAACCTACTTTCGCAGGCCCATCTCTCATTTTCTTCATCTGATCCTTATACTTCTTCAGATCTGCATCTAGCCGAGAAATTTTTTTGTCTATTGATTCTCCTCTGCTGTCAATCTGTAAAATATAAAATTTTCATATTCAGAATTAATCAAAAGTGGGCTTTAACTGCAAACATCACTTGTAAAATTACTGTGCATCAGTGCATAATTAAATTGCCTACAACCCATTTTTTACTGACATATGAAGATGACTTTAAATAAATTATAGTAGACCTGCAACATGGCAACATCCTGTTCGAGTCTACCTAGCTGTAAATGGGTACCTGACTCTGCTCTTGAGTTAGGGAAGGCTACCCAGAGTTAGGGTATGTTCCTACAATGTGAAGCACAGAGTGTTTTGTGCTTTATGGGGTCAATATAACATTTTAGAAATGGAGAAGCGGTCCTAATGGGTGTTATTTTCAAACTGAGATATATAAAACAGTATACATACAGTATTTCATGGGTATAATTTATTCATTCATTCAAGTACCATGCCTAGTGGCGTAGGAAATCATGTCTCTCCACAACTTCCTGTCTCCAGTACAATTTATCAATTCTGTTGTTGACTTCTTTCCATGCCACAATGTCAAACTGTCCAGTATTTGCTCTCTTTGTCTTCCCCTATATCTTTGTCCTTCAATCTTACCTGTTTTTACGATATATTCCAGCTTTCCTCTTCTCATAACATGCCCAAAAAAAGTGGATTGCTTCTTTCTAACTTGTCAAATAAGTTTCCTTTGCATTTAGCCTCTTTCAGGACATCCTCGTTACACTTAATGGGTATAATACGCACACTAATAGTACAATAATGAACCTGTATTTAATGATGTGAAGAATAAATCATTACAACAGTAAAATAGCAACACATCATAGCAGTAGCAGTAGGCTACATCTTAGATAAGGTACTGGACAGAGAGTCTTCCTACAGCTTCAGCTTCTTAAAGTAAGCATCAAGAGTTGTGTTTTTTAAAGTTTCCTCTCGTTAAAGCCATTCTTGGTAGTAGGAATCATGCTAAGAACACCTCGCTTTGATTTACAGCTTCACTCCCAGTCAGGGTATTTACTTATCAATTGATCTATGATTTGTGTTATCATGGTAAGTGATGCTACTGCTGAGAATGTGGTGAGGTTTCTCACTGGTGTTTCCTCTTCTTCATCATGGGCTTCAGATTCACTCTGAATGCGTCGCTCTGCCAATTCTCGAAGTCACTCCTTGGTCTGTAAACTCCTTGGGGTTCCGTGAATGGATTCTTGGGGGTCAGTGCACATAACTTAAAATGTAAAATTTGTAATTATGCATTTATGTACATTTTTTTCCAAGTAGCATAACCTTCATTGGAGAATGAAACTGGTCCATAGCTTTCATCAATCAGAGGGGACCATGGCACAAACAGGTTAAGAATCCCTGGCTTGGACTCTCACCATGAGAAGACAGTAATTTCTTAACATCCTCCAGTCCCGCTCACTTGCCAGTTTGAGGACTTTTGTGATGTGGTTTTAACTGAAGTACTCTGATTGGCTAAATGAATGTTAGTCATAATGGCTGCTCTTGGAAGTTCTGAGAATTGTGTCTTGCATATAGACTCATTGACTTTTGTCATGTTTTACAACTTCAAGTGAAAACTGAATTTCAATTTGCAAGAGCAATCTAATGAAACAATGCTGAAAATAACTGCTGTATTACTGTACATTAAAATATATTTTTTTTAATTTAACAATTACAGTATTTGAAATAAAATTATGGTTGAAGTGAAGATTAGGGGGAACTGCTCTTCTCTGCCATCTAAGTAAGTTGCACAAGTTGTTAGGGTTAGGATTAAGGCTAGGTTTTATGGTTAGCTTAAGGATTCCTTCATCTAACTCTAACCCATACCCCTTAATTACTGCATCTCTGAATTCACAGGTGCCGGTTAGGGTTCGGGGGTGGGTGGCGGCACTGGGCCAGATCGAGGGGGGAGGGGGTGATGTTGGGTCTATGTCTGCATTTTCGTTGGACAAAAAAATCTTTAGGCCTACAGTTTAGGGTGTAGGTTTACGGTTATGGGCCAACGGCCAATAAACTAGGTCATGTGCCTTCATGCTGTGAAATTTCGATGTCGTGTTTTTCTACGTAATAGAAATTGTCGTGAGCATAATTTGTTATGAAATTAGAAACTACAGTAGGGTGACCATACGTCTGGATTTGGCCATATTTATCTGGCTTTTCATGCCTAAATTGTGCGTCCGGCTGGATTTTTTTTAAATGTTGAAATATCCGGCTTTTTTGCGATTTACTAAATTATATGAAAGACGCCATTTCAAAAATTCCCCGTTTGAATTTTACTACCGACAAGTGAATTTCCTCAGAATCCAGCACACAATGTATCAACAATCATGCAAGCTTTCATGTTGTTGGATTTTTTTATCAGTAATAGATTATAATCATATTTTAACTCTGTTTTACATATTTTCACTCTATTTATTTATTGCCATCTGTTATCCAAAAATGCACTTTGAATGATAAGATGGTAGGCTATGCGATTTAGTCATTTAAAACCTCGTTGTCTATTGCAAATTACAAATAATTTTAACATTAATATCAAATTCATTAGCCTAATGACATTATATATTTATTACACAAGCCTACTCTAAGTGCCAAAATCATCTTAATATATCAATAGACACAAAATCAAAGTTATTTGATGAAATTATTGTTTGATGTGTAATAAATAAGCTTCACTGTCATTTATTATTTAAAATAAGTAGGCTATGTCCTACTTTTTCATTATAATGTCCTCCCTTTCATGACAAAAAAGTGAACATTGTCTTCCTTTTTGCGTTGAACGATATGGTGACCCTAAACTACAGGCATTACATATCTTTGCTGCACAGATCAGAGGTTGAACAGGATATTTTCCCTTCATTAAAAAAAAAAAAAACAAGAAAAAGTGTAAACGAGTTGCCAAGCACCAGGGTCCTGTTCAATAGCGTTCGGGAAAATTAGCGGACCTTGTTCCACTGACCCCATCTATCACTTAGTTGACATTTTATTATACAATGTTTACTGTTGTGACTGAGTTGTTATATTACTTCTGAACAGTTTACACAACACTGCATTGGTGGAATTAGGCCTACAACGTTTCAGAAATAAAACACTGTCTAAAGATGCCGTATTTACTAAATTTACATTTACCAACCAGCAACCTACTTACATTTGCGACACAATCAGTTAAATTTGGCGGTGGTTCCTTTGGCTTCCCTTGTCCAAATAAGCGATTCATATTTTGATAGTGCTGGAGGGTAAATGGTATGAAAATACAAATGGAATCGTTTTACTAAAGATCTAAGAATGGTCAACAATATGAAATCTCACAACCTTATTTCCGGAAAGGGAGTAGGCTAATTATTCGATCTCATCAAAATAAAAAGAAAGTGAGCTTGATTCAAGCCTGTTACTTTGTAACAGCTGAACGTGAAACAATTTTTACATAAATCTAGTAAAATTTTCCGTAATGTGCAACACTTCTTACAAAATAAACTCTCTATGCTTTTATTTTACAGTTCTTGTATATAAGCCAATCAATTGGTGATCCCTACATATTCGACAATTAGCTATTTATGGATTTACGCAGTCGTGAATAATACTTTTTAGGCAATATTTTGCCTAAGAATATTAGCAGAAAAATATACAGAGGTCCAAAAAAGTATGTACACGTGCTTCATTGACTAAGAAGGCTTTTGACAGAGTCCATCATGAGAAAATAATTGAATGCCTCGAAGACATAGGTATTGATGGAAAAGATATAAGAATACGCAGTAACCTTTAGTGGGAGCAAACTGCCACAGTAAGATCTGGAAGGAATTATTCATCATATATAGACATAAAAAGAGGTGTCAGACAAGGATGTGTGCTGTCCCCTGCCTATTTAATTTATACACCGAAAAAATTTTCAAACAGATACAGGAAATACCAGGACTGAACATTAGTGGAAGGTCAATAAACAAACCTTAGATATGCAGATACCGTGTTGTTAGCTGAAAGCGAACAGGTGTTACAAGAACAAGTGAACAGTATAAGTCATGAATATGGACTCGACATTAATATTGAGAAAACAAAAACTATGATAATTAGCAAAACAGACGATAAACCCACATTAAAGATAAGCGTAAATGGGAAAATCCTGGAACAAGTCAAAAGCTATGTATATCTTGGTCATATAATAACAAGATGGCAGATGTGAAACAGAAATCAAGAAGAGAATAGGAATGGCCAAAGCTACATTCAACAACATGAAACATATACTGACATCTAAACAGTTATCTCACACATTAAAACTGAGAATCATAAAGTGTTATATATATTCTGCATTTCTGTATGGTGCGGAAACATGGACGATGAATAAGCATTTGGAAGAAAGAATTGAGGCTCTTGAAATGTGGATATATAGAAGAATGGGCGTATCTCATGGAAAGAGATGAAAACAAATAAAGAGGTCCTAGAAAATCTAGGTATGAAAAGAGAACTAATGAGGGAGATCAAGGTTCGGCAGCTAAAATACTTTGGCCACATAAAAAGGCATAACACCTTGCAGAAGACCATAACAGAAGGGAGAGCTGAAGGCAAACGTGCAAGGGGAAGACAGCGCTATAAGTGGGAAGATAACATCAAGAGATGGACAGGAAAGAGTCTATCAGAGTGCACCACCAAGACAAGAGGCAGAAGACGTTGGAGATCCATTACAGCCAACCTTCGTTGTGGAGATGGCAACTGATGATGATGATGAATAATACTTTTAGGACAACGCAATAAATTGACAGGAAATATCGTCAGTTTCAACAAATCATCGTATTATCATTTTTTTTTTTTCAAAGTACCCCTTCAACCCTCGATAATTTATAATTAGGATATATGGTGTAATGAATTCAAGACAATACAGTAACTTCTTCCCCCCCCCCCCCCCCCCCCCCTCCCCCATTTTCCATTAAGTCAAAAAAGAGTAAATCAAAACCAGAATTGTGTGTGTGTCCTCCCCTTTCCAAGAAACAAACAAACAAACAAATATTTTAAAAGATTGAACGGAAAAAAAAAAGCAAAGTCTGTCATAACTGCCCTGTTGTTAACAAGGGCGAAAAGGAGTGAGAAAGCCCAGGGGATTACACTAGATCCACCAATTATCTGCCATCACCCACACGAGTAGCCGCGGTAGCACAGTGGTTAGTGCACTAGCTTCCTAGCTCGGTGGTCCATGGTTCGATCCCCAGTTGAGGTGGGATTTTAAGACCGCAAACGGCTCAGGGGTCGACCCAGCCTCATGAATTTGGTACCAGAGCAACTCTGGGAAGGTTAAGGCCGCCGGCGTGATGCTGACCACATCACTCCTAGTGTGACGATGGTCAAGAAAATATGGGCCTAACACCATATTCCCAATATGCCTCAATAGGTGTGTAACGGGATCCTTTACCTTATTACCTTTACCCACACGAGTGCCATCAGATTACCCTTTATCCTCACACCACCATTGATTCGTATATATTAATTTTAGTTCTTGTTGTATACCGTTTTACTATATTGTGCAATTCTCTAGGTCTGTCTATTCTCAACACTATCTATCTATCTATCTATCTATCTATCTATCTATCTATCTATCTATCTATCTATCTATCTATCTATCTATCTATCTATCTATCTATCTATCTATCTATCTATCTATCTATCTATCTATCATCTATCTATCTATCTATCTATCTATCTATCTATCTATCTATCTATCTATCTATCTATCTATCTATCTATCCCACTCTACTGTCCATTCCTCAGTTATTATTCTTTTAATAGGCTTTTGATTTCTGTTTTACTCATCCCCACATTTATTTCAATACCCTTTAGCTCCCCAAGGAGCATAGGCCTTCAACAAACACATGCCAAGTCTTCCTGTCCTCAAGTTCTTTCCATGTTTTCCTCATCATTTTCACCTCTGTTTCCAGTTCTCTTCTCCATGTGTTTTTTGGTCTACCTCTGCCTCTCTTTCCCTGTGGATTCCAGAACAAGGACTGCCTTGTAATTCTATCCAGTCAGTTTGGCTCTACATGATGAGGTTGTCAGCCCCATGTATGACGGAACTACCATTTTGAGGTTAAGAAAGGACTCACACAAATTAAAATTTTAATGTGCTCTATTTACAATAATTTGACAGGAGATATTAGAGGCCGTTCACACAAATTACGTAAAAAAAAAAGGGGGGGGGGGGGTTTGCCGAGGGGGTTCTGAAATGTTGTGGGTATTTGTTACGCACGTGTTACGGGGGGAGGGGGGGGGGGGGTTTGCTGAAAATGTAAAAAAAATTACGTTTCATAAATTGCGAACGGCCTTTTACGCCACATTCGCTTATCGGCAGTTGAACATATTATATGAACAGACTGCCCTGGCAGCCGAGGGCAAGCGACGTACGTGAAAAATGAACTCCCTCATTCATTCATAACCCTCCACTCCCAAAGGAGCATAGGCCTTCTGTCACGTGCCATCATCTCAAGTTCTTTCCACGTTCTCCTTATCATTTTCATCTCTGTTTCCAGCTCTCTTCTCCATGTGCTTCTTGGTCTACCTCTGCCTCTCTTGCCCTGGGGGTTCCAGAACAAGGACTGCCTTGTAACGCTATCATCAGGTTTCCTCAGTGTGTGTCCTATCCATCGCCATCGTCTTCTTCTCATCTCTTGTTCCACTGGCACTTGTCTAGTTCTTTTCATTGTGACATGAAAATTGAGCACCTTAATCGATCCACTTTATTCTCATCGGCACCCCTAATTCTTTTTCAATCAAATCGCTCAACGTGGTTACTCACAGACTTCTTAATTAGCATTGCACAGGATATCGCGCAAAAAGCCATGCCTTTCGCCATCTGTCTTGTTTCTAGTTTGGCCACGCCCGCCTGTCTTTTTTTTTTTTACCGCTATCAATACAGCTATCCCGAGTTCTATGTCTGTCCTTTGAGAGGGGGCAGGCTAGGGAGGTCCGCCGGCTGTCAGATTACGTCACCACGTCAGCGCCTTGTCCCTGAAACACGGGGGCGCGAGAAAACGGGGTTTTGTAGTTCGGAAAGAGAGAACGGGATGGTACTGCAGAATAAAGGGGGAGGTAAGCTAATGCAAAGGGGCGTTAACCATGTTTGCCGTCTTCTCTCCTTTGTTCGTGTCTAGGAGACGAGTTTTGCTCAACGAGAGACGGGACCTGAAAGGTGCCGCTCGCTAGCGTAATGAATCTGCGGTCGGCGAAAACGTGAAAATAGACTTTCATTCAGGAATCGACCGCAGAATTCCCCAATATACGGACAGAGACACACTAGCTAACGATTTCTTTCCCATTTAATATATATAGCCATCTTTTAAAAATTCAGTTATCAGTCTGCCGCAGGAATTGTTGATATCTTCTAACGCGACATCTTGGAGTTTTGTATAGAGAATTACTTTGATTCGTGGAGAGTTCATTGTCATGTGTTGCGGTAAAAATATATATATTAGAATTTTGAGTGATTTAATCGTTAAGTTCTTCATTATATTTCACTGGGATTTTTGTGTTAAGTTGTATAACGTATTAAATAAACTTATAGCTAAATTTTCTCCAGCCGTAAACGTAATTTAATTTCTCGTTATTCCCCAGTAAGAGAGGCTTAAATAATTATAAGACGCTAGGCAATTGATAATTGTCGGGATACCATTTATTTCTATTTTTCATCATGTGCAAATTTTAAAGTGACTAGTGTTCATATCTAGTGTTGAACGCGATATATTAGCTAGACACTCGTGGTGTTTTTTAATATATATAATTAAATACGGGAGTGATTTAAAGGTCTTACCTAGACGCGTAGGATGTTAGAATATGATTCCCATTTTGATTACATGCTTATCTATTTTCCTAGGCTGGTCATACCTTTGCGAACTAGCGGTTTTACAGTATTAAGGTCCTATGTTCTTAAACATACAGACATTGTTTGTAAAGAATCTGTTGTCATGACCCTGGGCGGTCCACCTTCTCCATCATTGAGAGTGGTCAAAAACCAGAACAATAACTAGCACATTTAACGCGTAACTGGACTAGTACATTATACCAGATCTTTATATATATATATATATATATATATATATATATATATATATATATATATATATATATATATATATATATATATATATATATATATATATATATCATCAATTTAAAGAAGTCTGAGGTCATGACGCTCAATGTGAGCAACCCTGAGCCCATATCAGTAAGGAATCAGTAATTGGTACAGACAGATACCTTCACATACCTAGGAAGCATAGTAACACCAGACGGTGGGGCAGGCAAAGACATCAACATCAGAATGAATAAGGCAAGAACAGCCTTCTTTAGCCTAAATAACATCTGGAAGTCCTCCCAATACAGCACAAGCACAAAAATAAGATTATACCAGAGTTGCGTGCTTTCTGTGCTTCTCTGTGGTGCGGAATGCTGGAGAGTCACAGAGAAGGAAATGTCAAAATTGTCCTCTTTTCACACAACATGCCTAAGAAAAATTCACCGCATCTTTTGGCCGAATACCATCACCAACCAAGATCTGCTTACTCGTAGCAAGCAAGAGGACATGCACACCATCTCATAGCTGGCAGACGCTGGAGCTGGGTTGGTCATGTCCTCAGAAGAGACCCCGATGCCATCACAAGAACAGCTATGCTTTGGACCCCTGAAGGAAAGCGAAAGAGAGGCCGACCAAAAACAACTTGGCGGAGGACTGTGGAGGCTGAGATGCAAAGAATGAACCAGAGTTGGGGCACTGTGCGAAGGATGGCCACCGACCGTGCAAAGTGGAATCAATTTGTTGTTGCCCTACAAGACGCCACTAGGCGTGATGGCCACTGACTGCTTTGACGGTCGGTGGTTAAGGATCGAAGAAGATATATATATATATATATATATATATATATATATATATATATATATATATATATATATATATATATATATATATATATATATATACTGAAGCACATTAAAAACGCACCACTATTATATATACTGATGCCGAGAAGCTGGCAAAAAAAAGTGTGGGAATGGATTTTCCCCGTGTTTGCCATGCGGTAGAGAGCGAATGGCTGCTGGAATGGAAAGTGCAAGATTCAACCCATGGGTGTGTGTACAGACTACATGAAAACGATGAAAGTTACACGTGCAACACGATTCTCAACAGCTATGACCCTGAAAATGTGTACGCGTTGTGGCAGGTTACTCGGTATAAAAAGGCAGTTGAGACAAAACACCCAGTACATGTGCTTGAAATGCCACGACTATCTGAAAACGACCGCCAACGAGCCATTGGTATGTTGGAGACCGGAATGAGCTCGCGGGCCATTGCCAGAAAGATGAATTGCCACCACAGCACTATTGTACGTCTCAATGAACGTTACGGAACCACTGGCAGTGCCCGGGGTAGACTTCGGAGTGGCCAGCCACGAGTTACTACCCCTGCGCAAGATCGTCATATTGTGCTGAGTCACCTAAGGAATTGACTCTCCCGGCAAGTCAAACAGCAAGAGCAATAGTGGGTAGACATGGGCAAGTCTCTCGAATGACAGTCATACGACGACTCAGAGATACAGGCCTTACTGCAAGACGACCTTATGTTGGGCCAAACTTGACTCACAGACATCGTTAGCAGCGCCTGCAATGGGCAGAGCAACATATCAGATGGACTAGACTGCAGTTGAATGCTGTCCTATTCACAGACGAGAACAGATTCAAAATATCCTTTGCAGATGGACGTATGCGGATTTAGCGACGGTGTGAAGAGCGCTTTGCAGATTGCTGTGTCAACCGATTTCGAGGTGGCAGTATTCACATTTGGGGAGGATTCAGTTTTCACCATCGCTTGCCTCTTCACGTCTTCCGTGGAAATGTTAATGCTGTGACATATAGAGATGAGGTTCTGGATGCACTGGTTGCTCCTGCGTTCACAATTTATCCAGACTTGCAGCTTCTCCAGCAGGATAACGCACGTGCATTTTTTTGTATTTTTGGTTTTCTCCCTTGCCTGCACAGAATGCAATGAATTTCATAACAATCAAATGTACAAATTAATGATCAGCATGGATTCATAGGAAAATGAATAAAGATTCCAAATATGTAAACTTGTACACACTTATATTTACATTTCACACTCTGTTCCTCGATTATACAGGTGGTGCGTTTTTAATGTGCTTCAGTATATATATATATATTGCTGGCCTGTTGCGGTAGAATATACATCACCATCTACCAAAATATCTGACAGTAAATTTTATTCTCCTCGAGAGAACTCGCGGGTCATACTCGGATATTTCCCTCAGAGAACAGCGAGAAATAACATTCGTTTTTCTTGTTTGAACATTTCATCAAGTCAGAGAGTGACACAGCCACCTGAGGCTAGACCACCCTGAAAATAAATCTCTCTATTAACTCCCACGACGGTGCCACCAAAAATAAAAACACTTATCCAAAGCCAAGACCTGCAGCGAAAGGAGTATTATACATTAAACAAAAGAATACTAACGCATCAGTTACAGCGACTCCCGATAAATAGCAGTCAGCAAAAACCGGATAGTCTGGGGCTGTAATTGACAACGAAAATGATTGAACAGTATTAAATACCTGTTAGTGATTAATTCCTTGGAGTGTATGCTGCGACAACATTTGGTAAGCAAATCTGAAAGTGGGCCACTGTATGTTTGTTGTGAGCGAACGGATAGAAAGATAATTATTTCTTAGGCTACTACTAACATACCTATCTTCTTTTTTTAAATTATTTCTCACTAATCTGAGTGTCCACGGGATAGGTTAATTTAAGGACTTATTCTTTACCCACTCCCACTGTATTTTTTTTTATCTTTGGGTAAATTACCTCTGTTGGGTTTCTTTCCTAGTTTCCATATTCAAGTGGGAGGACCTATTAGACTTTTTATTTCATTTTGCCTATAAACTAGAACTCATTGATGTAAATGCTTTTCTTGATGATGTGATATTTCTAGTCAAAATAAACGTAATAACCCTTAAGCTATAGTGTTGGTCAAACCCCTGTCCTGCCCATATATATATATATATATATATATATATATATATATATATATATATATATATATATATATATATATATATATATATATTAGCTATAGTTTTGTTTTCACGTCTGTACGTATTTCTGTCACAAAATTGTGTGTGCGCGTGAGTGTGTGTAACTTGTACTTTGTACAAGAAGAGAAAGTGCGTCTAATTTAAATATTGTCGTAAGATAGGCTGGATTAGAGCAATTACTCAATCCAAGACTGTTCTTTCTCTTTTACACTATCACCCCTCGTAAAAAAAACAAAATACACCAATTTCTTACACCTTTCTCTCACATAAGCTTTTACTATAACCTCTTATTAAAAATTACGACAGTCATCAGTTTCACGTTGGTAACCTTGTCATACCATTTTAATTCCTCTATTCTACGCAAGCACCCATTTATGAAAGTCTGTAGCTTTTTGGTTGTTGTCTTTGTTGTTCTCCATGTCTCAGAGCCATACAATAGGACTGACTTCACATTTGAGTTGAAGATTTTTATTTTCGTGTTGGAACCGATTTCTCTTGATCTCCATATATTTCCCAATGCTATGAAAGCTCCTCTTGCTTTTTGTATTCTTATTTTGATATCACTGTCTGTCCCTCCAACTTTGTCTATATTGCTGCCAAGATATGTGTACGATTCTACATCTTGTATTGGTGCTTCTTCAAGTTGAACCCTGTTTTCATTATCTGCATTTATTCTCATTATCTTTGTCTTTTCCCTGTGTATTTTCAGACCCAATTGCTGTGACCTCTCATCGAGTGTTTTCAATTTGTCCTGCATCTGATTACGGTTATGGGACAGAAGAGCCAAGTCATCAGCAAAATCCAGATCATCCAACTGCTTAGTCAGAGTCCACTGGATTCCATTTCTGTTGTGTGTTGTTGATGTTCTCATAACCCAGTCTATTGCTAATAAGAAAAGAAATTGAGACAAGAGGCATCCTTGTCACACTCCTGTTCTTATCCCAAACGGTTCTGCAAGCTGTCCTTCATGAAGAACTCTTGCATGTCATGTCTTCATATGTTTTCTTTATTAAATTAATGATCTTCAGGGGAACTCCATGATGCCTCATCAATTTCCAAAGTGATTCTCTGTCTACACTGTGAAATGCCTTTTCGTAGTCCACAAATGATGTATAATGGTGAATTCCATTCCAGACTTTGTTCAACTATTATTCTCAAACTGGCTATCTAGTCTGTACAGGATCTATTTTGTCGAAAACCTGCTTGTTCATCTCTCAGTTTCTTGTCTATGGACTCTTTTAATCTCTCAAGGATAATCTAGTTTAATACTTTTCCTGGCCCTGATAGTAACATTATTCCTCTATAATTTGTGCACTCTTGTAAATTTCCTTTCTTAGGCAACTTAATCAGATATCTTTCTTTCCATTCTGCTGGTATCTCTTCCTTTTCCCAGACATTACCAACTAATTTATATAACATCTCTGTAGCCGTGTCGATATCTGCTTTGATGGCCTCTGCTGGAATGCCATCAGGTCCAGACGCTTTTCCATCTCTTAGAAGCTTTATGGCTTTCTTTATTTCTTCCTTCGTTGGTCTTTCACCGTTAATTTGTAGCTCTTCTTCTGCTGGCTGGATGTCCCGGGAGGGGGGGGGGGGGGGGGGTGGAGCTGGTCTATTGAGAAGGACCTCAAAATATTCTGTCCACCTCTTCATTTGCTCTTGTTTATTGCTGAGCAGTTTTCCATTCTTGTCTTTTATGAGGCAACTTGTTTGCTTGTATTTCCCTGTCAGCTTCTTTGTGCTGCTATACAGTTCTCTCATATTTCCTTTGGCTGCAGCATCTTGTGCCTCTCTTGCCAATTCCTCAATATACTTCTTCTTGTTTTAACTTCTTTGTTTGCTTCTGTGTACACTTCTTGAGCCTTGGCTTTGGAACTTCTGGTTTTGCTTGTGTTTAAATCTGCTTTCTTGTTTTTCCTGTCTTTTATCTTATTGATGGTTTCTGTTGTTATCCATGCTTTTTGTTGTCGTTTCCTTTTCCCCAGTATTTCTTCACATGTCTCGCTCCATACCGTTTTGATTTGCTGCCAATAGTCTTCTGTATTCTCTACATCTTCCAGCTGTTGGAGCACTTGGAATTTGTTGGATAATGTGACCGCAAATTTGTCTCTTGTTTCTTGATTTCTTGGATGTCCTACATTAAATTGTTGTCTATAATTTTGCATTGTTGCATATCTCTTGAGTTTTATTTTTACTTTGGCTATCAGAAGGTGGTGATCTGATGCCACATCTGCTCCTCTATATACCTTTACATCCTGCAATGATGATCTAAACTTCTTGTTTATGCATATATGATCAATCTGATTTTCTGTTCTATGGTCTGGTGATATCCATGTTGCCTTGTGTATTCTCTTATGTGAAAACATGCTTCCTCCTATAGCCACTTGATTCGAAGCACAGAAGTTTGAGAATAGTTCTCCATTTTCATTCATTATTCCTAGCCCCTGTTTTCCCATGACTTCTTCAAAGCCGGTGTTGACTGTACCAATCTTTGCATTCATGTCACCCATCAAAATTGTGATGTCTCTTCTTTTTACTTTTTCCATAATTTCCTGTAGTCTAGTATAAAATGCTTTTTTGACGGACTCTTCTTTGTCATTAGTTGGTGCATAACATTGGATGACATTTACCTTTATTCTCTGTTTAGCTGTTCTAAAAGTAGCTGTTATTATTCTGGATCCAACGGCTTCCCATTCAATGAGTGCTTTTTGAGATAACATAAGAGCTACCCCTTCACTGTGGTGTGAACTTTCGTCTTCATGTCCTGAGGACAGCACCAATTCACCTGTGATGAGTTTGTTCCTGTCTACTCCCTTCCACTTTGTTTCACACAGTCCCAGAACCTCAATTTTATATTCTCATTTCTGCTGCTACTTGTGCCACTTTCCTTTGTTCGTTTAATGTCCGAACATTCCAGGCGCCAAATCTGGAAGTTCTCCTAGAAGAAAGAAGGTTAGTCAGTAACACAGACTCCTTTCGGCTTTCTCTGTGTTGCATCATACGCCTCCCTGCGAGAGGACCTTCCCCTGTCTTGGATGGCTGTGTTGTATTTTCTTTATTTGACTTGTCCATGTTTGTTGAAGTTTTTTGTGGTTTAAATTTTTTACAGGATGGGGTAACCGGCCCCATGCCCAACCCTCCTTTGTCGCTTTCTACGACATGCTTGGCTGGGAACAGTGTTACTATTCTTTGCTCCCTTTCGGGCCCCGGTAACACACGGGTGAAATCTATTTTGGCCATCTAAAAAGACATAACACCTTACTGAAGACCATAATAGACAGAAGAGTTGAAGGCAAAAGTTGCAAGAAGAAGATTATAAGTGGGAAGATAACATCAAGAGATGGACAGGAAAGAGTATCAGAGGGCTTCATCAAGACAAGAGACAGACGACGTTGGAGATCCATTGCAGCGGACTTTGATAAGGAGATAGCAGTGGCTGATGAGACTGGAGCCTGATGCTACTAGGTTTCTATCTCGGAACCCGGTAACTTTTCCACAGATAGGCAAGCGCCCTAACAGCTAAGCCAGTCAAATGCTCATTTAACATCATATTTCCACAATATCTCATCATTCTTCTCTCCCTTATGAATATGCTTCCTAGTAGAAATAAAGTCTGATTTGCTTGATTAAGATACTGTAGACACGTTAATTTTTAGACATCTCTGTCTGGGACCCGTCGAAACTGTTCAAATTGGACCACGCACTTCCTAAAGGCGGCCCTGTATATATCATAATCTTAATGTTATGTAGAATAAATGGATTGAAATGATATGACAATATCGCCAATGTGGAACCGATGACTAGAACAAAACAAATGTCAGCGGAAGAAGAGATGAGAAATCGCTGACGATGGCTAGGACACCTGTTGACAGCACATCCAGGCAGCCCTAGCTCTGGAATCTGAAAGGATGAGAGGGAGAGGGAAATCAAAAAACACACGGAGAAAATAACTGGAGACAGAAATATAAAGAATGAAGGAAACGTTGAAATAGTAAATTAATATGAAACAAATATAAAGGTATGTTATAAGGCACTCGTAGGAAATAAAGAAGTAGAACACTAGACAACAGAAAAACAACAGACATGAGTGGCTTACCCAGGATTTGAACCCTGGACCTTCCGTGCGACAACACCACCTAGCTATGCAAGCGAATCACACTGTCCTCCCTGCCATCTACGCATCCCCAAAAAGGATGTTTCAATGACAGGTCATTAGTGCATACTTTGAGCTGTTGTCACGTGACAGGTCCACTTAGCATAGTTTTGTTGAAGACCTTTTTTTTTTTTTTTTTTTTTTTTTTAAATAACGTTTTGCCTCGTTTTGGCGAGGTCCGTCCCGTTCAACCTAGTCGGTTATATTAAAATCTCCTTTTTTACTACCCTTTATTGACATTATTTAGTTTTGTTCCATGTGTGACCTCTAATGGCATATAAAAAGGTCATGATTTGCATCTTCATCATCATTTTTCTTTTCGCTTCTTATGGAGCACGGGACCACCACTGTAGCTTGTTCCCTTACAGGAAACCTGCTGCAACCATTCACGTGCTCTTGCAGCCATGAATTCTGTAACAATTTGTTTTGTTTGATGAGGTTGTCAGCCTCATAGTTGTCGCCTTCTACGACATGCGTGAGAGAGCAGTAGTTTAGAGAGGAGCCGCGGTGATTTATGCACAGGTCAAGGGTGCCGCGGACCAAAAAAGTTTGAAAACCTCTGCTATATATTATATATAAGCAATTGTACCCAAAAAGATATTAATGACTTCTGAATGTGCATATTTTACATTTGATACCAATTGTGGTCGCCACCGCGACGCCCTTAGCCGAGGGCCGCGACGCCCCTGGGAGCCGCGACGCACAGTTTGAAAACCTCTGGAATAAGGGATGAGTCCTCAAAATTCCTTGCATGGCGGCCAGTGGCGTAACTACAATGAAAGGAGCCCGTGGGGAAAATTAAGCGGGGCACTCTTTATATAATGAGTTCGACAACTGTCAGGTATATGCGACATGTCTGTATAAACAGATGTAACTGTCAGGTATATACGACATGTCTATATAAACAGATGTAACTGTCAGGTATATACGACATGTCTGTATAAACAGATGTAACTGTCAGGTATATACGACACGTCTGTATAAACAGATGTAACTGTCAGGTATATACGACACGTCTGTATAAACAGATGTAACTGTCAGGTATATACGACATGTCTGTATAAACAGATGTAACTGTCAGGTATATACGACATGTCTGTATAAACAGATGTAACTGTCAGGTATATACGACATGTCTGTATAAACATATGTAACTGTCAGGTATATACGACATGTCTGTATAAACAGATGTAACTGTCAGGTATATACGACATGTCTGTATAAACAGATTAACTGTCAGGTATATACAACATATCTATATAAACAGATGTAAGTGTCAGGTATAAACATATGAGGAGGGGAAACCTGAGGCCTGTAAACAGTAAATAAATAAACCAATAACCAACACACAAAGGTATGTCATCAGGTACTCAGTGAGAAATAAAGAAGTAGAAGACTCAGTGCCTGATAACATACCTTTGTGTGTTGTATGTTTATTTATTGAGTGTCAGGTAAATACGATATATCTGTATAAACAGATGTAACTGTCTATATACGACAAATCTGTATAAACAGATGTAATTGTCAGGAATATACGACAAATCTGTATAAACAGATGTAGCTGCCAGGAATATACGACATATCTGTATAAACAGATATAACTAATTTATCATGACTATCAAAGCCCTTCAGCTTCCTTAGGAATACCAGTCTTCAACAATTGAAACCCTTCGCCATTCGCTCCAGATTTGTCAATATCTTCTTTAACACTTTCATTTCTGTCTCCAGAAACTGGGACATGCTCTGACGCTTAACACAAGCATAAAGAAATTAAAAGGATTTATGCATAAAGCGAGGATGCTGTCCTGACGACTTCTTTCTGGGGCCCCCTCGGTTCTGGGGCCCACGGGACGTGGTCAGTGCACCAGGGCGGTAGCTACGCCACTGATAGAGGTCAATTCAGCTATCCAATGCCTCTGCTATAGACAAGATGGGAAGCTTGACAATAAATCAGACTCCCCAAACCTTGCACGCACCAACCCCCAACAGGTTCTGTCGTAAGCTCGTGGTCACGTCATCGGATTGCCGTTTTTTGTCATTTGTTTGCAGTATGACATGACCAGATGGGACATGCCTGTAGCGCGCAATCGTTTGGACGCTTGACCAGTCAGTGGGAGGGATCATTTTTTTGTTCGCCAATTGTTTTCGTGTCCGCGTTAAGTAGAAAAGACTGGCTTGTAACTTCTGCTAGTCCCTCTTTTAAATAGGCAAGCGCAAACAAGGTTTTGTTATTCTTGACTTCTTACCTTGTGACTAGCAGTACTTCATTGCTTGTGAATAGTTTAAAATCGTACTTTGTGTAAATCAAAGTATTTGTTAGCAATAGGATATAATCCAGCAATTTATTTGCACTTATTTGTGTGGATGTTACGGTAGATTAATTGGCATTGTCTGCTAGAGGTTAGCAGCATGCGATTTTAGGGGTTACAACGTTTAATGTAATGTAAAAAGTATTATTAGCCTAGTGAACGCTGTGACGTTTCAGCGTTGGTAGTCACGCACGGTGACCAAGTAACGGGACCCTTTTTCAAATGACCGTCAAACGGAGAAGACGTGTCTTTATATTCTTATAGTGTCGGGCATAGAAAGCCACACGGTTATATTGTATTTTCTCATGGACATGGGTCAGTCCACTGTTATGATGAAGAAAGATGAAGTTACAGGTTAGTAATTGACTAAACCTTGTCGGGATGAATTAACAGTCCTTTTTTAGTGATACTAGTGCCAGACGCATAATCTCACTGTCGGTCGTTGAATTTACCAACCACGCGTGCATACAGTTATGTCGTTCTGTCTACAGTAAATCAGATGTATGAGACAAGGACTGATTTGTAAAGGAATCATAGATGAAGTATGAACTGCAATTATTATGTATAACTCTTCATGATGACCATGTGTGAACTGTTCGTGTATGGAATTGATATATTAAATTCATATGGACTCAAGGAATGACTTATCAAGTCTCTGAACGTTGGAAGTTGGATATATAATGATGTTGACAAATATTCTATCCCACCTTCGCGTAATTTACCATCAATAGCACGATACCATAACTGACTAAGAAAGACAAGGGATAAAAATGAAAGTAATGGTAATCACTGAAGAACCCTTTGGTAACACTGGATTTGTAACACTACTATAAACACGACGACCCCCGTGTAACACTGGTTGGCCATTGATGGGGAACGAAAGAAAGAATTAGTTGGCCATCGCTGAACGAAAGAAAAAAAGGAAAATTTTTTTCTTGTTTACATGCTTTTACAGACTGTTTACCATTACAAGAAAGTCACATGATGAATAAAAACGACGTTCAACACATGACTACGAAGGTTAAATCTGACGTCACAACATCATGCGTAGATGCCACGCTCTGAAAGTACAACCGTCAACGCCTTCCAAGTTGATGAAGATTTACCTTATCAAGAAGACCAAACGATTGAATACGGTTGTCAATCAATCAAGAGCAAACAGTACTAGGCATTGATCTAGGCCGTTGATGAACTTGACATCGCCGGAGCCTTTTAAAGATAAGTTTAGACTTAGGACGATTGTCCGTCATAAAACACAATACAAAGTCCATTTCGCTGTGCAGGCATGTCCTTGCTATTTATTATATATCTATGTCATATCTGTTTTTTCCGTTGATGTTGTCCCTTATTTGTGGGTATGGATGGGCGGCGGTTTGGAATGAATAACATGGCTCTGAGGATGCCGATATTCATTCTGAATGTTCCTTAAGGCCGTTAGTTAATTGCTTTTAACGAAGAACCCATCGACGACCTTCCGATGATTTTCGTTCGTTCGTAATTGCAATTAATTGACCTTGCATGTTAGATGTCCAGTCTAGTTATAATTGGGGTATTCTAGTGTATTTAGTTCTAATTTTTATTCAGTTTTGTAACAATGTTTGTAACCTATCGTGTTTTTTCTGACCTTACTATCATTCAGTTTATATTTTTTGTACAATCGTCAATGAGTCCATGTATACGTCACTAATTTTTGTGTACGCAGGTTAGTTTTCTATTCAGTTCATTCTTAATCTCTCACTTCCGTTTTATACCACTTAGTTATAAATGCATTTTTTATGGTGAAAATGTCTTGTCGTATGGTAATACTGTTCTGTAATCCTTGGTTAACACATTGTATTGTTTGTCTTCATTTCATCCTTCTATAATTTAATATTAATGCTATAATTTATTCATTAATAATAGTGTAGATGAATATGATTAAATTTTTATGCGTTTTAAGGAGGAATTAGGGACTTTGCACATATTTGCAGTAGTGGTCCAAGAAATGGGCAATGCACTTTATAGCTCATGATTATGGCATAATATACCATGATTAATTATTATAACTTTATACTGTTCTGTAATCCTTGGTTAACACATTGTATTGTTTGTCTTCATTTCATCCTTCTATAATTTAATATTAATGCTATAATTTATTCATTAATAATAGTGTAGATGAATATGATTAAATTTTTATGCGTTTTAAGGAGGAATTAGGGACTTTGCACATATTTGCAGTAGTGGTCCAAGAAATGGGCAATGCACTTTATAGCTCATGATTATGGCATAATATACCATGATTAATTATTATAACTTTATAACATATTAAGACATATTAAATGTTAATTAGTACATTTTCTCATTACTAAAGTGTAAACTTAATAACTATTAAGATTAAATAACCTAACTGTTTAGGTTAATACCCATAATTATTGAATACTAATATTAAGTGCATGATATAATTTCAGCACCTTATATAACTAACTATCATAACTATTTATGATAGATATTAGTTGATATATATAATATTTTTACAAAATATTATAGATTTGTGGAACTTATAAATAACAGTACAGGAATATTGCAATTTCTTATATTGATTATTCATTCTTTGAGTAATTAGAATTATCGACATAGATTCTATTGGTGATTACTAAACATAAGTAATTGAATACTTAAATAAATCAACTTCAAGAATGCTTACCTTGGATCATTTCATTAAAATTGGAAAAGATTGTAACAAAAAGGGAGATGCACTCCTCGAATTTGCGGAACAACAACTTGCAAAATTGCAAAACATAAGGCAGAGATGGAAGAACTTGAAAGAAAAGAGGCTGAAAAGAAAGCTATTGCTAAGGCAGAGATGGAAGAACTTGAAAGAAAAGAGGCTGAAAAGAAAGCTATTGCTAAGGCAGAGATGGAAGAACTTGAAAGAAAAGAGGCTGAAAAGAAAGCTATTGCTAAGGAAGAGGAAGAAAGAAAGAGGTGGCAAGAGATGAAATCCTACGGATTGAAGAAGAGAATAAATTGAAACGACAGGAAATCATACTGCAGCAAGAAATGGAATTGCAACGGCTTAAATTGGAAACAGCAAAACTTAATTCGCAGGGTGCTGCAGCAAGCCAAAATGATAATGCTCAATCGGGATCTTCTTCCAACCGACTTAAGGGCAATTATTACTTTAAGCTACCACCGTTCAAATTACACGTGGACGACCTATCATCATGGCTGGCGCGCTTTGAGGATATATGTAAGGTCAATAACCTTGACAAAACAGCATGGGCACTTAAACTCAAGGAATTTCTGGATGGAGAACCTGCAAGTGCAGCACAAAATATTGATCCGACATTAGCCACAGACTATGAGGCCATTAAGACTTTGTTATTACGTCGGTTCCATTTGAACGAAGAGGCATGTAGATTACGTTTCAAAAGTTTGTTGCCAGATAATAATAAAGATTTCACAGGTTTTATTGCTAACATACGCAATACTTTTAACAGATGGGTTGAACTGGCAGGTGTCAACAAATCTTACGACAAGTTAGTCGATTTGTTATTGAGGGATAAAGTGTTATCTTCTGTCAGCCCACCATTCTTTGCTTATCTGCAAGAACGGAAACCAGAAACTATTGATGAGTTAGAAAAAATTTCTTTAAATTACTGCACCGCTCATCCGAATGCTAACATTTCTGGCTCGTTAATAAGAGAACCACTTCCTGTAGCCTCCAATATGGCATATCATAGTAATAACAAACCTAGAACACACAGTGTGGACAGAGGTAGGTTCAAGGGAAACTATGACATTAATTTTCATAAGGGACGTAATAGCTTTAACAATAACTTTAATAGAGGAAGACCACAAAACAGAAATTATTCACCTCAGTCCAGATACAACAGTAATCCACGTAACTCAAGTTATAATCGTTCATATAATGATAATAACGGTAACAATTGGAACAACAGCGATAATTATAACTCGAGACATCGAGATAACAGTTACAATAGAGGACAACGGAATAATTCAACTGATTATTCTCGTCATCGTTCTCATTCTCGTAGATCGACAAATTATAATCATAATACAGGGGCAGCCGTTACTACTGCTACAACCCCTGGGGTTCAGAGTTCACCTACTAATAACAAAATACAGTCCTCGTCTACTTGTTTTGCAATGAATTATAACGTGGCAAATAGTTGCCAAAAAATGTAATCTTATATTTCAGAAGGCAAAAGAGACAGTTCTGAACTGCGGACACATTCTACCAGAAGTCAGTCTTGCATCCAATGATGGGACAGGCTCTCTGATTTTCAACAGAGGGATAGTTAATGGTTCAATGGTTTCTCTATTGAGAGATTCGGGGTCCACAACAATTGGAGTGCGGCAGTCTCTGGTACATCCTAGCTGTGCAACAGGGGAATATGTCCGGTGCATGACTTTTGGGGGAACTATTGAGTTTTACCCCACAGCTATTGTCCATGTTAATACACCTTTCTTTTCAGGACAAGTTAAGGTATGCATGCTTCAGAATCCAATTGCAGATCTGATGTTGGGACGCATCCATGGTAGTAAGGATTGTTCCCCACAGGAAATTGAGGAATGGGAATTAAATAATGTGCAATTTTATTGCAATGCTAACGCTGTCATTGCAACAGCTACATTACAAGCCAACAAAATAAATACATGTGGCTCAGTTTTCTCCAATTTCAGTCTAAGTACCATTTTGGAAATCGATGAGGAGAAGGATGAGACTCTCATACAGAAAAAAATGATACTAAACTACCAGCACATCCAGGGAAGATTATAGAATCATTTCGAGGCAGATATGCCTTTTCTCTAAAGAGTGCCGCCAAGTCGGAAGATAGATATTGGCGACAGGATCATATTAACAGTGATCTGGATAAAATTGTTGAAAATGGGAAAAGAAAAGATGTCCCAAACAAGGGTAATGATGGTGGAGTTCTTATGAACTTATCTAATAAAATTAGGACAAATAAATATGTCAATCATTATGAGACATCATCTCATAAGACTACCAGATCCAAAGGATTAAATAGAAGAACTATTTATCATGTTAGTGACACTGATCCCACTTACATTGGGAAGTGTGCATATTCTCGCACCGTGTTAGTGCGCAATCTGCCACATGACGTACCAGATGGCAGTCACTTAGTAATTTCTTTAATGACACGGCAGACGTTATGTTTGTACGTTTGTTGTCACCTACCAATGACAGGTATGGTGAAGCTATAGTTACATTTCGTAACAATAGAGATGCTCGAATGGTCATCGAGCGGGATAATGGTGCTTACTTTAACCACCATTGTCTACGGTTACAATTAGTACCTAATGCTGCGTCACGCAGATAACAGGTTATGGTAACACATTTTGTCTCATATTGTTGATGACTCAGCATAGTCAGTCATCATTTCTTTCCTTTATTGGTCATTTATGTTCTTGTGAATTAAATATTGTATATTTTCTATTACTAAACGCTTACAAGCTATTTTTCACGAACTAAATGACACTGTCGTACCTAGATGTCACTATTCTAATTTGTCTGTTATCCAGGAAGAAGAATCTTCTTTTCCTGAGGTACAGTTAGCTTTACCTGTACCTGTAGTACAGCCTAGTGAATCTTGGCGGGACGTAACCATCTCTTCGTCGGTTACACCGCAACAGCATCAACAGATTGCTGAACTTCTACAATCTTATCCAGATGTGTTGACCGACGTTCCAGGTCGCACATCAGTCATTACTCATGACATCACTCTTAACGATGATACTCCAATTCGGGTACATCCATATTCTGTTCCTCTACACTTTCTTACTAAAACTACTAAGGAACTTGAACAGATGTTATCTTTAGGAATTATTGAAACTAGTAATTCCCCATTTTCTTCTCCATTAGTTATTGTCCGAAAGAAGGACAATAACATTAGACTATGCGTCGACTATAGAAAATTAAATGCACAAACGATAGTTGATAGCGAACCACATCCACTTCTCGACGACTTACTGCCACGTCTATCGACCGCAACTATATTCACTAAGATAGACTTAACTAAAGGTTATTGGCAGATACCACTAACCGAAAAAGCTAAATACTACACAGCGTTTTCCACTCCGCAAGGTCTATACCAGTGGAATGTTATGCCTTTTGGGCTTGTTAACGCTCCAGCTACCTTTGTTCGCATGATGCGACACATTTTTTCAGGTAGACCAGACATTATTGCATACATAGACGACATATGCTTATTTAGTTCATCTTTTGAGGAACATTTTTTGGGTCTTGAAAACGTTTTGGACACATTAAGAAAGAACAATTTAACTGCTAAACCCACAAAATTACAAGTAGCATTTCATGAAATAACTTTTTTGGGTCACATTATTGGAGCAGGATATATCCGAACACTACCCAGTACGGTTTCTAAAATTTTAAACATTTCCGTTCCTCAAACGAAGAAACAGGTTAGAAGCTTGTTAGGTCTAGTCCAATATTACAGTAGATTCGTACCTAACTTGTCATCTATCACGGCTGTCTTGTCCTCATTATTAAAGAAGGACATGCCAGTGAAGGTGACATGGACTAATGAGTGTAATAATGTTTTCCATAATATTATTAATATATTTTCAAACCCACCTATTTTGAGACTAACTGATGCTTCCAAAAAGTTTATTCTCCGCACAGATGCGAGTAACTACGGCATTGGCGCATGTTTGCTCCAATATCATGACGACATCCTCCATCCAAACTTGTACATCTCACGGAAACTGAAACCACCAGAAGTCAAATATTCAACTGTCGACCGCGAACTTTTAGCAGTGGTGTGGGCTATAACGAAGTTGGAAAAGTTCCTGTTAGGAGCCCCGTTCGTAGTACAAACAGACCAGAAAGCCGTGGCATCACTACGACGGGCAAATCATAAAAGTCCAAAGCTCACCAGATTCGCTATTCTCCTACAACCGTTCGACTTCTCAATCGAGTACATCACAGGAGCAGATAACGTCCTGGCAGATACTCTATCTCGAAACCCTACTGACGTCGAGTCCTGAACTATATTAACGTCGTAGATACTTACTCAAAATAAATAGCACTATAATGGCTGTTCTATATAGACATAAACTATTGCCTACAATACAAGTATCTGCGTACTAAAGACTTTATATACGAAATGAATGGAATCAACTGACTCTATTTTCGTATTTACGCCAGAACTTTGCTTGATATCCTTTACTGATAAAACTATTGGACACATTTCCGTGCATCAAGTGAACATAATAGAAAACACTATCAAAGTAACTCAGTATGCGACATGAACTATTGATAATAACGCCGATACTTATGAACTGAAACACTTAAACATTTGTTTGTTAATTGGAATTCACAAGGATCAAGCATACGTATGGATCATCTTATCCAACTTTAATTAATTTTAATTAAGTCCTTTAAATAATGGAAATTAAAATGAAAGTGAGATAAATATGAAAAAAAAATGAAATGAAATTTGAAAAAAAAAATGAAAGAAAGAAAAAAATAAAATCTCACATGATTTTTAGATAATGTTATTGTATGTAACTATTATATTATATAGTTAATAATTATGTGGGTACATTACATACTACATTATTGTTTAAATTGGTTAATTTAGATAGCTATTAACAACTTAATACTAAACTTAGTTAATGTCCAACACACATAACTAAGTTAAATTTAAACATTACTTTTTTCTCTACTTTATTCTTTATTTATTTATTTCTCTCTTTAACATATCCTTTCATTTTTCTTACATTAGATTTTCAACAACTTTATTCTTATTACACACTCAATATAATTAACTAGTTTAATTTTAACTCTTTAGATTAGTCTGACGTGACATTTCATTGCGACATATTTTAAGTTAATTAATTATTTAATTAGATATCAACATTAGCCATTCTTTTTTAGTTTATATAAAATGTATGTATAACATTTAGGTATAATATGATCATTAATATATTAGATGACTGTTAGTTAGTCGACATGACCACGACATTGGTTCTAGACAGAACGTCGTAGGCCATATGCCGCATTTTTGTTAAATTTTTTGATATTGTTAAATTTTTTGATATTCATTCAGATAGGTTTTTGAAAAAAAAAAATCTATCTAATAGATTTTTTTCCCCCGGTGGACAGGGAATTGTTACGGTAGATTAATTGGCATTGTCTGCTAGAGGTTAGCAGCATGCGATTTTAGGGGTTACAACGTTTAATGTAATGTAAAAAGTATTATTAGCCTAGTGAACGCTGTGACGTTTCAGCGTTGGTAGTCACGCACGGTGACCAAGTAACGGGACCCTTTTTCAAATGACCGTCAAACGGAGAAGACGTGTCTTTATATTCTTATAGTGTCGGGCATAGAAAGCCACACGGTTATATAGTATTTTCTCATGGACATGGGTCAGTCCACTGTTATGATGAAGGAAGATGAAGTTACAGGTTAGTAATTGACTAAACCTTGTCGGGATGAATTAACAGTCCTTTTTTAGTGATACTAGTGCCAGACGCATAATCTCACTGTCGGTCGTTGAATTTACCAACCACGCGTGCATACAGTTATGTCGTTCTGTCTACAGTAAATCAGATGTATGAGACAAGGACTGATTTGTAAAGGAATCATAGATGAAGTATGAACTGCAATTATTATGTATAACTCTTCATGATGACCATGTGTGAACGGTTCGTGTATGGAATTGATATATTAAATTCATATGGACTCAAGGAATGACTTATCAAGTCTCTGAACGTTGGAAGTTGGATATATAATGATGTTGACAAATATTCTATCCCACCTTCGCGTAATTTACCATCAATAGCACGATACCATAACTGACTAAGAAAGACAAGGGATAAAAATGAAAGTAATGGTAATCACTGAAGAACCCTTTGGTAACACTGGATTTGTAACACTATTATAAACACGACGACCCCCGTGTAACAGTGGACACGAACTCAAGCTTTCACAGCGTGGTTGTGATATCTACTGTCTGTAAGTATTCTAGCACCCTCCTTTAACAAACTCTTTAACAATCTCTTTAACAAACTCACTTTAATGATACTAAACTGTTAAATGTCTGATAGCAACGGATTGTATGGTTACATCTGATAATCGGATGTTCTGTTAGTCACAGAATTAAAAATTAATAAAATGTTGTAAAAGAAAGGGAGGATACATGGAATTTGTGATCAATCTTAAGTGTGAACATATAAATAGACAAACTTTTAGTGTTGAATGACCCCTCCTAGTGATCAAATGACCTGTTTGATAGATATCCTATAACTATCGGCGACGCAAGGAATAAATGAATGAAGGGGTGTGGGAGAAGGACTTTATTTCACAGTTAAGATAGTCACGTTAATATTTGTTTAATATTCTTTCTATTGATATGTCTGTCTATATGTTTTTCTGTCGGTGAAGGATTTTATTTCAGAGTTAAGATAGCCACGTTAATATTGGTTTAATATTCTTTCTTTCTGTTGATATGTCTGTCTATACAATTTTCTGTAGATGAAGGACTTTATATTCAGAGTTAAGACAGTCAAGTTAATATTTGTTTAATATTCTTTCTTTCTATTGATATGTCTGTCTTTATGCTCTTCTGTCCGCCTCTGTCTTTATTTCTGTCTGTCTTTCTTCATCCAAAATTCAGATACCCTCAGAGTGTCCGGTGTTCTACATATTACTCATATCGTCTTCAGTGACATCACACAACGAATGGCGTTTAATGAAGATTTATTAGTAGTTTGATTTCAATAATTACAATGGATATTGAAATAAATTAATTTTTATTGTTTTATTTATTTAAATTCCATATAAAGATTTATCTAACTTTTAAAAAAAGGAAATTACACACACACACACAAAGTAAATTAGGTACCGGTAATGTCTAATCAATGTGATCAGGGTCGGATGAAAACTGTGGACATATGAAAAACTCACATTTTCTTTAACAGGCCTAGTGAAGGGAAAAGCTGGGAGCACAAATATGCAAGATATCAACAACGTGAAAAATTGTAGAGACTGTAGCAAAGTTGATTTTGCTGGGGAGGTTATGATGGTATCCTAAAAAGAATGAAAAGGTGTCTGCTATAACCGTGTGAGGTCAAGCACATGTAGGTCTCTGACTCTATAGATGATGATGATGAATTATGTGCAGAGAACCTAACGCTACCTCCCTGGGTCTCACACGGTCAATCTTCTGGCTCTAGTGTATGGTGTATGGTGTACCTAGTGTCTAGGGGAGAAATGAATGATGGTACACAACAATCAAACACTTTAAGTTTCTATAAAAAAAAGTTAATAACTAGCAGTTAAGTTTTTCTTTTAAAAAAGTATTTACAATTTATTTTGCCTGACCATTCATAGCTTGTGGACAGGTCTTTGAAAACAAAGACAAGATAGTTTACAGAAAAAAAAGAACAATTTAAAATGTTGGGACAATCTGCCCAATAACCAAAAGTTATTACGTATTATAAATGTTCTTCCTGTATGGAATATTAAATAAGTTCACTTTAGTTATCTAATTTATAAATGTCCTTCCTGGATGAAATATTACAGAGTTCACTTTAGTTATCTACCGGGAGAGTCACTGTATATGAGGGCTGTAGTTCCTCATACCCCCATAAAATTCCTGTGTAATATTTTGAAACACAAGAAAATGTCAGAGATGCTTCAGAGGTTTTACTCTTCACCTGAGAGTCCTTGTTGTAAGATAATACGATGGTTAGTTGCAGAAATTTCAAGTTCAACAATCGCCAAAGCTCCTACTGGATATTCAACAGCATGTAAATCTGGTTGGAGACTGGTTGGCGTTTATAAGCACTCAGCAGGTTTCCTGTCACCAGCCGGCAACAGGAACATAGACCCTCTGCAACAAAAGGACACCCTGGCATTTTATCTCTGATCATTTATTCTAACACTTAATTTCCTATGTAGGTATGGGGTCAGCCTCGCGTGCCTTACAAATGCACTAGCCCCGAATCGTACAGGACTCCCACCTTGTTGTGACCACACCTCAAGTCCTTATAGTAGATACGCCACTGTACGTTCACATACTTTTCCTCCATACAATAATGTGGAGTAACCACATTTCCCGTGATATGATCTTCTCTTCTTTTCTTTTTACTTATATTTGCTTCAGGCATGTTAACAGTGTTCATTGAACACAGAGGCTTGCTAAACTATTTTTAATACAATAATATGTCAACATAATCATAACAACATACATCAGTTAGACACCGTTTACTGTGAGGACTCAACAATGTCTGCTTCCGACATGTCCTTCAATTTTTCCCCAGTAGCAGTATCTAACTTTGTAGTTGGACCAAACATAGTAAATTTCATAAAATATCCTTACCACAATCAAGAAATATATAAACAAATGACGCTGATTTAGTGAAGAAATGGCCTCAGCTTCCTCCGAATCGTACAGACTGTGACTTGATTCTTTATTTAAGTTTATAATTAACACAGCTGTTTTTCAGCGTATCTGTATAAAAATATTAGTTCAACTGGCAATGAATAATCAAGGCCTTTTGCTAATATCTACCAGCCTAGCCAATCGTAACGTTCTACTACTTGAATTCAAATGCAGTTTGAATGAAAAACACAAAACAATTTTGAATAACTGGTGGTCGATTGGCCCGTCTGCTCTAGTCATGCCCAATACAAAAGATATCACGTTTAGGATTACATTTCTCCTATCGTTCTCCTTTCCCATTCATACTCTGTTCACCCTAAGCGAATTTGAATGTACCTCCCTGCCTCTTTTTCCAGCTCGCATCCCCCTAACGTTACCAAAAAAACATGAGCAGGAACGCCAGTGTGTCTGGTCGTGTGTTCCTAGATATTAGTATTTCTTCAATAACTTCTCTATTACTGGGACTATTATATTATTTAAAGTACATTCTTACTAAGCTAACTCTACGTCATACTATCATATAATTCTTATGGGGAACTGATGCGTGATGCCATATGATGATGGATGGTATCCGCATGTCTGGTTTTGTGTAGTGTGTAGATGTGTTCAGTCAAAAACAATGTTCATACAACAATAACAGGGCAATCCACATAGGACGTCAGTAAACTCACGACGTATAAAGTCAATGAGTCTTGAAACAGCCGTTGACGTTTTTCTTCATTATTTATTGTGGACGCCACAGTGACAAAATGGTTACGCTAATGTGTAGGCACATCAAACAGTCATTATCACAGCAACATTCAATACAGCAATAGACGGTAGACAGCATTACAATGATGAGTCAGATGCATGTTATATTTCATAGTGCTGTAAATGTAGTCAGGTGGAAAACTCCATCCTTTTCTATAACAGCCAGGAGATAACCAGATGTATGAGATCAGTTCACTCTCCTTAGTTTTACTTCAGCAAGACAGACACGTCTGCCGAAGTATAAATAATGTCCTCAAAAATATCCTCTAGATAATAAAGGTTTCCTAAACCTAGTTCATTTAACAAAGTAGCAAGTAATGGTCCTTGGTACATGCATCAACCGATGCAGTACAATGCAGCGACATGTGAGCTGGGAAAAAACATCTCGTGACGACGACTTTCGGAGACAGGCTATGAATCGAAATCGCTCACGACCCAAATCGATAGAGTTAATGAAAAAGTCAATTTACCTTGCTTTCATGAAATACACAGAAATATCACGCCTCCCGACATGTGGGAAAACACTAGAGGTATTATCTCGACTAAACGAAATATCCATAAGAGGACTACACATCCCTGACAGAACAAAAGAAAGCGGAGATCCCCTCTTCAACGAGGCATCTCTTTCGCCATTCCAAATCGCTCACTCCCACTAGTGGTGGGCGGAAACCGCTCGACCAAACAACAAGACAAGTCATGCGCAGTCCAGCGCAAAAATGACCACAGCTCAAACTTAACTGCATTCGATACCAACGCGAGAAGACAATGCTTACCGAGAAAAGTGACTATAAATTTCAAGCAGTTGTTGCCCTTGCGTTATAAAACAGATATTGAAATAAAACGATGTTGCGAGAATTTATCACGCAACATATCACCACCTCCTCCCGATAAAAAAAAATGTGGAACATATTTTTTTTCAATATCAAAGAGCAAGCGATAAGCGGCTCAAAACGCACGAATTATGCGCTGATAATTAATTAAATTGCCAAACAATAGGCTAATTATAGAGTGTCTGGTGAGGATATACCTCAACAGAAAAATAAATATGTCTCAACAAATATTCACATCGGGGAGGTGTCACCAACACACATCACGTTAGCATGTAAACACAATATACGTATGCAAGTTACTATAATCCTCATTAAACAGCATACTCTAATATTGTCTTTAAAAATGGATGTACAAATCTGATAGGAAAATTTAAATAGTACATTCTTTGACATGTAATGACATAAGTACATAGTAAAGTTAAACTACATGACGATCCAGGACATATGCTCTGGTATTCCGAGGGTAAGTACACAATCTAGAACTCGTCAACAATGACATTCTGAGAAAGTACAAGCAATATAATGCTAATTAATAACTAATATGCTTCATAAGGTACAATACATTATTAATAATTGTGGCTGTTTAGTAAACTAACGGCCCTTATATTAACTACTCAGTCCTCCTCTATCATCTTAAAAAACGAACAGAAGAAGATGACAACAAAGCACGATAGTGTGTACATATAAAGTAAGTACAGATGTGCTAATCTATTGTAGAAATATAGGTGTGTTATGACTCTGTAATATATAGAAATATAGGACAGAAGTATTAGTTGGAGTCATGTGGGCATCTAGACAAAATGTCAGCCATCACATTATCCGCACCACGGATAGCTCGTACCGTGAAGTGAAAAGGTTGAAGAGCTATAGCATATCGAGTGGATCTCGAACTCTTCAAATTCTTAGTCTGAATAGCTGTAAGAGCTTTCTGATCAGTCTCTAGAATGAAATGTGCGCCCAGGAGGAATCTTTGTAGCTTTAGAATTGACCAAACCATCGCTAACAACTCACGGTCTAAAACCGAGTAGTTCCTCTCTGCCGCATTTAGTTTTCTAGAAATGTACATAACAGGATGCAGAGTATATTTGCATATTCTTGCATCAGTGCTGCTCCAATCCCAGTGGATGAAGCATCACTCCGAAGAACAAAAGTCCTATCAAGAGTAGGTAATCTTAAGATGGGAGGAGAAGAAAATATATTCTTGATTTGGTCTAGTGAAGATTGGCATTCTTCAGACCAACGGACCAGATTAGGCGAACCTTTCTTCAACAATGTTGATAGAGGTGCCATGATCGAAGATAAATTTGGAATAAATCTCCCATAAAATTGAATTAAACTAAGAGACTCCTAACTTGTTTCTTCGTTTTAGGAACAGAGATGTTCAGTATTTTGGAAGTATTGTGGTCTTCTGTCTTCAAGAGACCATGACCAACACGATGACCCAGGAAAGAGATTTCACCAAAACCAACAAAAGCTTTAGAAGGTTTTGCTGTCAAATTATTCTCACGTAGAGTGGACAGTAAGTCATATAACCCTAAATAGTGATCTTCCCAGGTATCACTGAAGAGACAGATGTCATCTAAGTATGCGATGACATCCGAACGATGTGACAGAATTCGACGCATCATGCGAACGAAAGTGGCAGGGGCGTTCATGAGACCAAAAGGCATAACATTCCATTGAAATAGACCCCTAGGTGTAGAAAAAGCAGTAAGAGGTTTGGCATGCTCTGCTAAAGGCACTTGCCAATAACCTTTAGACAAGTCAAGTTTAGTGAAGAATCTAGAATTAGAAAGTCTAATCAGTAGATCTTCTAACAAAGGCATCGGTTCAGCGTCGAACTTTGTGACCTGATTCAATTTGCGATAATCAACGCAAATTCGTATGTTCTTATCCTTCTTCCGGACAATAACCATGGAAGAAGAATATGGTGAAGTCGATGGTTCAATTATATTTAATTGAATCATTTCATCCAATTCCTTTTCCACTTGCGACTGAAAGTGTATAGGAATAGGATACGGCCTAACCCTAATTGGATTATTGTCGGTAAGAATTATGTCATGTTCTATGACATCTGTGTGTCCAGGAATGTCAGTGAGAACATCCTGAAATGTTTGTAACATCGACGAGACTTGTCGATGTTCGTCACCAGAAAGATTAGGAGAAACAGAAACGTTTTTCCAAGATTCCGTGGAATGTAATGGAACCACTGGAAGGGGAAGGTTGACATCAGAGAAGGTAGCTTCCTCATCCTGAATGACAGACAGGGATGAATAATGACCGTGAGGTGCAGGAGCATCATCCGTTGCCTGGAAAATAGGCAGCAAATAGTCCGGACGTTCGTGAAATTCCGAAAGCATGTTTATGTGGAAAGTTTTATGCTTTCCATCAATATCGACCACATAGTCAACATCGGAAATCCGAGAGACTATTGCATACGGACCTTTCCATGCAATAAGAAGTCTATTTTCCCTACTGGGGAGTAGGACGAATGCTTTGTCACCTGGACAAAGTTGTCGTAGACATCTATATTCTTGTTAGCAAACTGTCTTGCCTTCTCTTTAGCAATTTCTGATGAAGCAGTTGCTAGCTTACATGCCTCAATGATCTTTTGTCTAAGAGCAATGACATACTCATATGAGGATTGAGTTTCATCGCTAATATCATCGGCAGTGATGAGATCGTGTAATAAAGACATAGGGCCGCGTGGACGCGCGCCAAAGACAAGTTCGAAGGGAGAAAATCCTGTGTGTTCATTAGGGACTTCTCTATAGGCAAAGAGAGCCGCGGGTAAAACCCTGTCCCAATCTTGAGGATGATCTTCAGTTATCTTACCAAGCAAAGTCTTGAGCGTTCTATTCAGACGCTCAACTAACCCATTAGACATAGGATGGTAGATACTACTGAGAGATCGTTCAATATGTAAGGTAGACATTACCTGTGCCATAGTGTCAGATATGAGTTGAGTGCCATGGTCTGACAATATTTCTCTGGGGAACCCCAAGCGAGAAAAATATCAACCAAAGAGCATCTGCGATATCTGTAGTAGATATGCTCTTAAGAGGAATAGCCTCTGGCAAACGTGTGCACATATCGACACATGTAAGGATAAACTGATGTCCTCTGGCCGACTTGACCTTAAAAGGGGCCAATAATATCTATGGCCATTTTCTGAAACGGCCGAATAGGAATGTCAGCAGCCTGGATAGGCGCAGCATGTCGTGGTCCTCTAGATTTGACCTCCTGACATACCTTGCATGATCGGCAGTAAATACGAATGTCCTTATTGACAAAAGGCCAAAAGAAAGCCGCAAGGACTCTCGACTTCGTACGGGCAAAACCCATATGTCCAGCACATTGCGAGTCATGAGCATGTTGTAATATTTGGACTCTCATGCTCTTGGGAACAAGAATTTGCGAATGTGCCGACGTAGTCGAATCTTGTACCATACGTACAAGTACGCCGTTTCTCATTGCAATCCAAGATTTTCTATTTGTATCCTGATTCGGATCACCTTTCTTCGCAAGAACGAAGAATTTTTTTAAAGAAGGATCTTCTTCTTGCAATTTTATGAAAGAGTCACGAGTGATTACTAAGTGACTATCTTGGCTATCAACTTCATTATCACTATTCAGTGAAGTTTCGGGTGTTTGTAGAGCTTGTGCTCTTGTAACTACTGCATTTGTAGCTTGCATGTTATTATCTTCCCAAGCAGCAATCTGCTGTGGGGTACACTCCCTAACTCCGTGAATACGACCAATAATAAGGTCCGCAATAGGATTAGGTAAGAGACAAGCATGCACATCTCCAGTAAAGAAAGGAGTGGCAATGCGAATTACAGCAGTAGGATATTTTTCTAGAGTGCCGCCAAATGTGACACATTTAATAACCCTTCCTGTAGCACAAGATGGATCTACAAGCGATTGTCTAACACCAATAGTGGTGCATCCGGAATCGAAAAGTAGTGAGACCGGAGTATCATTAACAAGACCCTTATGTAGAATTAAAGAACCCCTCCCGTCATGCGCAACAGCAGCAGGAAGAGCGGGAAGTGGGTGACCACAACTCAAAGTAGTTATGGTACCCGGTTCGAATAAAGTACTGCATTGGGGGCATTTGTTTGCTCTCTCAAAGTCAAAAGCAGAACCAGTGACAGCGTCAAAGTTTTTTACTATCAACAACATGATTACAGGCTCCCTCAGTTTCCTGTTGTACAGCATTAGCCTGCTGATATCTCTTTTTTTTGTGTTGAGATCTACCCCGACTATTATTACCTCTGAAGTTATCAGAGTTATTATTATCTCTGCAGTTATTATTGTCTCTATTGTAATTGTTATCCTGGTTCGAATTCCAGTTTCCACGATTACTATCATGTTCACATTGATGCGAACATCTATTTGTTTGGTTCTGAGGTCTTCGGCAGGAATAACCTCTATTACCATATCCTCTTTTGAAATGCTTATAATTATTAGGGTGATAGTAACGACCACTATCAGGTTGTCTCCAATTCTTCGAAGAAGAATCACCATGAAATTGATTTCCATGATTTTGACAGAAATTACCGCTACCCTTTCTATCAAAATTTTGTTGGGATCTACGAGCAAAGTTTTGACCATACGGAGCTGCCGAAGCAACTGGTAAACCTTCTTTCACCTTAGAGTTACCCATGGTTATGTGTGGGTGCGCAGTTACGTATTGGCAACAGAAATCTTCCATTTCTTTTATTGTTTTAGGTTTACGTTCATGAAGGAAAGCAAGGAAAGACTCATTGACAGACGACATGACTTTGTCTCTAAGTATTAAGTCCATAAGTCCTTCATAAGTTTTTTCCGTCTTAGATAGTTCAACCCATCGTGAGAAAGTAATGCGTATTCTTGCAATAAACTCAGAGAATTCAACTCCATTTTTCAGGTAACATGTTTTTAAATTGTAGACGATAGCCGTCTTCGTTAAGCTGATATTTCTTTAACAAAGCGGCCCTGACAACCTCATAATTGTTCTTGTCAGGTTCATCCACCATATTTAATATACTTAGAGCTTTACTTGTCAGTATCCCTGATAACTGATAAACATATTTTGCTTTGTCTATGTTATGAGCTGTACATGCTTGTTCAAATCTGTCCAGATAGAACATTATGTCATCACTGGAAGGACTAAATGTTGGTAACTTAATCTTAAAAGTATCATTATTAGCCTTACCGAAGATGAACCCTTGTTTGAATCATTACCATTACTCATGCTCGTCAATTTCAATTTCTCCAACTCTAAAGCTAAGAGTTTTTCTTCATGTTCCATTTTTGCTTTCCTCTCATCAGACTCTCTTTGTAACTTCCTTTCTTCAGCTTGAGCCTGCATTTGAAGTCTTTCATTTTCAGCTTCTTTTTCAAGTCTTTTATTTTCAGCTTCTTTTTCAAGTCTTTCAGCTTCTAGCTGTAGTTTTCTTTCCTCAGCTTCTGATTCCCTTTTTTTGTTTTTCCATTTCCATTTGGAATCTCTTTTCATCCACCTGCATCTGCAGTTTCTTTTGTTCAGCTTCCATCTGCAGTTTCTTTTGTTCAGCTTCCATTGCTTTATCATATCGAGCAGTTGCAAATTCTTCTAACTTATCACCAGTCTTCCCAAGCAATTTACCCTGCTCAATAAAGTGCTCAAATGTAGACATGTTGTCTAACATATGAGTCCAAAACCTGAAATAATTAACTAATTTATTTCAAACCTAAGTGTAACAAGTCTTAATTAAGCACTTGTATATTCACATCACATTATATTATCCCAGTCTCTGTGGGAAACAAGTCTCCAATCAAAGAACTTGTATATGAAATAATCAGCACTCAATTCTTGATCATAAGTGCACTTCTCATTCAATAGTGCACGACACTATTCATCATTCATTTATCATCAGTATAGTAGTAACAGTGCATTAGCATAGCCCATTAACTAATTACTATAACTGTAAACAATGACTATGTAAACACAGGCAGAATGTAAACATTGAAAATGTAAACAATACAAACAATGTAAACAATAACAATGTAAACAATAACAAAGATCAGCAACAATACAAAAACTTTCGCAGAAATCAACTAAAAATAAAGCAGAAATTAATGAAATATCACAAAAAATGTGACGATATCTGCGATAGAATTAAACAAAATACATGACACCACAGTGTATAAACAAAAATGTTGTATGAAACTAAATTATAGACAAGAGTAGGCTAACAAACTCAAACAAATCAAAACAAAACTAAAGAATGCGAAATAATAACGAAAACAATATTAAAACATGTCATCAAAGCTAACATAAATAGCAACAGAAGTCGCTTAGCAAATTCCAGTATCGGAAATTTGCAAACCCTACAGAAAACGCTCACAATAGACGACCTCTATGACGTGGCATAATCTAACGGAGACACCACCCAACCGAGAACCCGCTGAAATATAAACATATAAATATACAAATAACATATAAACATATAAAATGAGATGATACACAGAAGACTCAGCAGAAGTATAAGGGCACAGTTTACATACAAACAGGCCACTTAACTTATAGGCTTCCAATCGTAGAACAGCAGAAAAACGGATGTCAATCAACGTCCTAAAGAGCGAAGCTCCAACGATGATGGCACATCTGAACTGCTTCCACTGCTAACACGATGGTACAAGAGCTTCTGAAATACTGTGTGTTGAGTTGTTTCGGCACTTGACCTTCTAATCCAAAAGTAAGTTGATGGAAATCGGTACTTGGCCTTCTTCAGAAAACAACCCGTTTCAACCGGCACTTGACCTTCTCAAAAAACGACAGCACTGGAACCTTGACAGCAGCAACTTGCTTGACTTGCGTAAAAGATAACAGCAGTCCGAGTTATCCGGCAACATGTAACAACGCCGGGTACTGTCAAATTCTTGTTTCCGTCAAAAGTTGAAATTTTGACTTTTACCGGGCAACGCCGAGTACTTTGAAAATTTTGAAGATGTTGACTGTATTGAAGAATGTTAATTTCTTGAAGGATGCTGATGAATTCTTGTTGAAAATGAAGTGGGTAAGGGACCCCGTGTTTGCTAGTACCAGAATCAAACCAGCTTATGGCCACCAAATGATGCGTGATGCCATATGATGATGGATGGTATCCGCATGTCTGGTTTTGTGTAGTGTGTAGATGTGTTCAGTCAAAAACAATGTTCATACAACAATAACAGGGCAATCCACATAGGACGTCAGTAAACTCACGACGTATAAAGTCAATGAGTCTTGAAACAGCCGTTGACGTTTTTCTTCATTATTTATTGTGGACGCCACAGTGACAAAATGGTTACGCAAATGTGTAGGCACATCAAACAGTCATTATCACAGCAACATTGAGCTGGGAAAAAACATCTCGTGACGACGACTTTTGGAGACAGGCTATGAATCGAAATCGCTCACGACCCAAAATCGATAGAGTTAATGAAAAAGTCAATTTACCTTGCTTTCATGAAATACACAGAAATATCACGCCTCCCGACATGTGGGAAAACACTAGAGGTATTATCTCGACTAAACGAAATATCCATAAGAGGACTACACATCCCTGACAGAACAAAAGAAAGCGGAGATCCCCTCTTCAACGAGGCATCTCTTTCGCCATTCCAAATCGCTCACTCCACTAGTCGTGGGCGGAAACCGCTCGACCAAACAACAAGACAAGTCATGCGCAGTCCAGCGCAAAAATGACCACAGCTCAAACTTAACTGCATTCGATACCAACGCGAGAAGACAAATGCTTACCGAGAAAAGTGACTATAAATTTCAAGCAGTTGTTGCCCTTGCGTTATAAAACAGATATTGAAATAAAACGATGTTGCGAGAATTTATCACGCAACAGGAACTTCATAATGGTTTAAAATTTCCAATTTTTGTCATCGTCCATCGTCAACTAAAATTTTACACAAGTCCGCCATCTTCCTCTCTTTCATCTTGCGAGCATGTATTTTTCAAATAACTACAGTTTTAGTTACATCAGAAATGCTACCATTAGGAGGAAATAAAACTGTCTGCGTGGTTTGGCCTTGCTGGCTTTTCTGCAGTGTGAATATATGCGTTGCAGACTGTGTTAGCGACGCGGGGTGTAGACGGGGCGGGTTAAAGAATTTGCGTTACTAGTTAGCATTGTATCGTGTAATACTACCAAAAAATGTAAGGATTACTACTAGTTTTGCTACAAAGTTGACAGAAAGTGTTACTTCAGATAGCTATATTGGGGTATACTTCCGCCAGTAGTTAATTGTAAGGCTAGACTAGGGTTCCCATTCGTCCCGTTTTTCCCGGGACAGTCCCGTTTTTTTATAAAATGTCCCGCTGTTCCGAATTTATTCCAAATGTCCCGCTTTTTAAGGGTCCTTCCTGAAAAAAAAAATCTTTGGGTAACGGATTTTATTCCGTGTTTTAGTAGTGTTACTTTATCAATTTCTGGTTACAGTGGACCCTCGGTTTGAATCTCGAACTAAAATTCGAAAGTCGACCAAAACAGTGTTCAGTGAGCATCTACCAAATGATTTAATGCGTATTAGTATTATTATACAGTATTTTTATCGTTTTTCATCCGCATAATGCCGAAACGTAAGTGCAGTATAAATGATAAAATTACAAGAGAATTTCCCTTCATTAAAGGTGTAGATGAAAATGTGGAATTTACTTTATGCAGCTCTAAATTTTGCATTTCACATGGTGGTCGGTCAGACGTAGTCAACCACGTGAAAACGAAAAAACATAAAGGTGCTGTTGAAAGTAAGGCTTCCAACAGCAGTATAAGTCATTTCTTAAATGCGAAAACCCAGAGTGAAAAGGAAATGGAAAAACAGTTATCATTGGCAGCACAGGAAGCAACCTTCGCTTATCACACGGCGGTGCATAACCACAGCTTTAAGTCCATGGACTGCACAACAGCCATCGTGAAAAAAACTTTTCAACGATAAAGTGGAAGTTGTGTTAGTTAATGTGTGTATTTTTATACCAGTATCTTATTTTAAGTGCAACATATAATATATAATAGATTTACCTTAATTTTTAACATGTCCCGCCTTTGAGCGTGTATTGTCTCATGCTAGGATAGAAAGAAATTGTTGTATGGATGCCAGGTGTTGTAGTGACTGTATGTTCTAGGAACGATCTGGGAAATGATAATGATTTATTATAATATATCGTGGCAGCAATATAGACAAAGGCGGGCGGACAGACAGTTTTATCAAAATAACAATACAGAAGGCATAGAAGTTGTCATGGCATGTGGGAAAGGAATTAAACCAAACATAAAAATAAGAATGATAAACTATAATGTCAAGTCAGCCCTATTGTATAACTCTGGAAAATGGAGAACAATAAAATCAACAACCAATAATTTACAGCCTTTCATAAGTGATACTTATGTTGAATAGAAAAGTCTGAATGATACCACAATACCCCAATGTGGAGCTGATGGTAAGAACCACACGACCGCCATTTTATGAAATCAAATAAAGAGGTCATAAAAACCTGGGAATGAAAATAAAAAAGATCAAAACAGTTAAACTACTTTGGACATATTAAAAAGAGTTAACACTTTGCTGAAAACCATAATAGAAGGAAGAGTTGAAGAAGTAAAGGCAAGAGATAGACACCACTAAAAGTGGGAAGACAACATCTAGAGATTGACAATAAAGAATCTATGTGAATACACCATCAAGATATAAGTCAGAAGGGGTTGCGGATCAATTGCAACAAGGGCCGGTGCAACCATTAGGCCAACTAGGTGGCCGCATAGGGCGCAGACCTCAGAGGGGCGCAGAGTGTCAGTTTGTTAAGAGAGTGAGTTTTTTTACGGGGAAAGGGGGGGGGGGGGGCAAGAACTTAGCCTTGCCAAGGGCACAAAATAGTCTGGCACCGATCCTGATTGCAGCTCCACCTTCGCTGTGGAGATGGCAGCTAATGACAATGACGTTATAAGAAGTCAAGTCAGAAGACACAAATAAATAATAGGCCTAAATTATCTAATTCGTTTGGTCTCTGGTTTTGAGCTGACTCTGTCTTTTGTATTAAATTCCATTTGGCCAATTTCATTATGTAGTACTTTTGATTTTTTACTATTATTTCTTTTCTTTTGATGCATTTTAATCATTAAAATACAAAAAGTTGCATATTTCTATTGCTTGCAACTAACACAACACCCCAAGATTTCTCATGTTCTTTGAACTACTTGACATCTTGTGTCATGTGAAAGATATTGCGGAAATAGAATGGTAATTGAGAATAGACCACTTAATTGAAGAAAGATATTTTTTCAAATGGTTTACTGAGTGGGTTAAGCAACTGTTATGATAAAAGCATTACTGAAACTTAAGCAGTAAAACAAGTACACAGTTGAATACTTAAATTTTTTCAACTAAATTAGTTGCCTCTTTCAAAATAACTGTTTGAAGCTTTAATGGTCCAATGAAGACTAAAGATACCACGATGTACAGTTACTTTAATAATTATTGGCTGAATCTATAATATCCGATAGTCTTCATTGGTTAGGGGAGGAAAAAAAGTGAGTTTAGTGTGCAGAAAGATCCTTTTCTATGAAAATTAGTGATAACAACTACAAAATTATGTAATCCTTCGCTGCTTTAAGACGCACAGTTTTAACTGCACTTTTTTAAAGGTACAAGTTCTATACGTTAAATATTTCATTCTATGTTAGTAGATTATGAAATTTCCAAATCAAGATATCAAGAATCATCATATCCACTAATTATTTCTATGTTTTTCCATATAAACTTCTCTGGTTCTAATTCTGCCATTAAAATAGTTATTTGTTTCCTCAATATCGACAGAGAGTTCATCATGTCAAACTCGGGTATCAATCAAGAACTTCCCAAACCTAGGTCTGAAGACACGTTGATGATGATGCCTCACCCCTCCCAGTTTCAGCCACCAACCATTGACAAGACTGACACAAAATTGTTAGAGTAAGCAATTACGATTTGTTAATATCCATTTCTTAATTCATTCATTCATAACCCTCCACTCCCAAAGGAGCATAGGCCTTCAACAAACACATGCCAAGTCCTCTTGTCACGTGCCATCATCTCAAGTTCTTTCCATGTTCTCCTCATCATTTCCACCTCCGCCTCCAACTCTCCTCTCCATCTTGACTTGTCCATATTTGTTGAAGTTTTTTGTGGTTTAAATTTTTTTTAACAGGATGGGGTAACCGGGCCCATGCCCAACCCTCCTTAGTCGCCTTCTACGACATGCTTGGCAGGGGACAGTGTTACTATTCTTTGCTCCCCTTTCGGGCCCCGGTAACACATGGGTGCATTTCTTAATATTAATCTTAAAATGTTTTTTAATAGATAGAAATTAGGGATAAAAACGGATATGCTTTCAATGAGTCATATATATCAGTAGAGCTATTGGAAATGGTCATTTGCACAATCAGAGCGGCATTGATTATGCAAAAAATCGTGTATGACATTACCAAGTATTGGTCACCTGTTAGAGAACAACACGGCAATTGATGAATCAACAACATAAGATTGCTGAAATTTGGCATCAAATGTAAGTCTAGCAGAGATGGAAATATGAGAAGATGCATTAGGCGGGTATTCAACAAATGCGTTTTAGACAATCAACATCATACCCTTCAAATTTGCCTAGGAAGACTGAGCGCCACTGGGTGTACCTGGATTCCAATGATGTTGATTATGAACAATGGTAATAATATCCATATATTTCAACAATGTATCAAGTAATACATGAAAAGCATAGAGAAAAAATGTTTTTAACAAATGAAAAAGAACTTTTGCAAAACACTCATCTGATGGAGATAAATCTTTCACTGATAACCAATAAATATTGCAGGCTGCATTGCTTTCAAGATTTTATTGTGAGAATCTCTATGTATCAATTAATCAACAATTCTTTTGGGCAGTCATTTTTACCGGCTAGTGGGGTTTCTTTTCTTACTAACAATAGACTGGGTTACGAAAACATCGACAACACACAACAGAAATGGAATCCAATGGACTCTGGCTAAGCAGTTGGATGATCTGGATTTTGCTGATGACTTATCTCTTCTGTCCCATAACCGTAATCCGATGCAGGACAAATTGAAAACACTCGATGAGAGGTCACAGCAATTGGGTCTGAAAATACACAGGGAAAAGACAAAGATAATGAGAATAAATGCAGATAATGAAAACAGGGTTCAACTTGAAGAAGCACCAATACAAGATGTAGAATCGTACACATATCTTGGCAGCAATATAGACAAAGTTGGAGGGACAGACAGTGATATCAAAATAAGAATACAAAAAGCAAGAGGAGCTTTCATTGCATTGAGAAATATATGGAGATCAAGAGAAATCAGATCCAACACGAAAATAAGAATCTTCAACTCAAATGTGAAGTCAGTCCTATTGTATGGCTCTGAGACATGGAGAACAACAAAGACAACTACCAAAAAGCTACAGACTTTCATAAATGGGTTCTTGCGTAGAATAGATGGATTAAAATGGTATGTCAAGGTTACCAACGTGGAACTGATGACAAGAACTAGACAAGTGCCAGTGGAACAAGAGATGAGAAGAAGACGATGGCGATGGATAGGACACACACTGAGGAAACCTGTTGATAGCACTACAAGGCAGTCCTTGTTCTGAAACCCCCAGGGCAAGAGAAGCAGAGGTAGACCAAGAAGCACATGGAGTAGAGAGCTGGAAACAGAGGTAAAAATGATAAAGAGAACGTGGAAAGAACTTGAGATGATGGCACGTGACAGGAGGACTTGGCATGTGTTTGTAGAGGGCCTATGCTCCTTTGGGAGTGGAGGGTTATGAATGAATATGAGTGGGGTTTTATTTATATTTTCTCTTATAATATAATTGCACGGCACTAGTCTCATTAAATTCAAAACCAGAATTTCTATACACATATTTTAGAAATTGCCATGTATTTTTGAGATAAAAAGGCCGTAAGAACAGAATAGATCATTAAAAATACTTCATGCAGTAAGTTATGATTAATAATTTTATTTGAACTTGTCATTTGCTTGAAGGCTTTATGCCACATTCATTTGTGTGATGTAGTGTTTAGAAGCTTTCAACAACACTTGCTTTAATATATTCATCAGCTTCTTCTACAACATTCTGGCTAAAAAAGGGCAGATGGACTTAGCAGACAGTGAGCTTGAAGAATGCATTGAACTCCTCTCTGAAAAGTCACAAACCAGAATACTCTCCTTTGGTGGGCTTGGCAGTTACCTGTGCTCTGATTCTCGCTTCAGGGTTTCCCAAAATATAGCCAGTATTGTGTGTCCTGAAGATTATCCATGGCTAGAAGAGAATAATGGTTATGGAAATGGGAATCATTTTAATCTGAACTCTGAAGCCAAGGAATTTATTCCACAGAGAGCTAGCAATGCTTCAGCTTTACCTGAAAAGCATGACAAGAATCAGAAAATGTCACCATTTACAAATGTTGCTCTTAATACGGCAATGTTTGAGCAGTTGTCGTTGTTTGGGAATGACAAGAATGATGGCATCTCAGCAGCAACAACCAAGAGATTGGCCATGTCCTCAGAATGGACCCTGATACCATCGCAAGAACAGCTATGCTATGGACCCCCGAGGGAAAGCGAAAGAGAGGCCGACCAAAAACAACTTGGCGGAGAACTGTGGAAGCTGAGATGCAAAGAATGAACCACAGTTGGGGCACTGTACGAAGGATGGCCGCCGACCGAGCAAAGTGGAATCAATTTGTTGCTGCCCTACAAGACGCCACCAGGCGTGATGGCCGCTGACTGCTTTGACGGTTGGCGGTTATGGATCAAAGAAGAAGAAGAAGAAGTGGGGCAAATCACCTGGCACCCCAATCCTGAAAGTTGTTCGCAGTGTCGATGAGGAAAAGGATGATGAGTCTGATTTTTTCTTCACATCTCAGAAGATAACTTCTCCTGGCACACTTCTAGATGATCACACAAGTAAACAACCTGTTAGTGATAGGTCTGCAGCAAAATCTGAAGCAGCTTCAGCAACCATGAACCAGGATGCAGATCATCAGTCTCCTTTTATCCAACCACTGAATGCACCATCAACATATATGCAATCTCAAGATAGAAAGATTGAGACTCTGAGCCATCTGTCATCCAAGTAAGTCTTTTTTTCCCCTTCCCATTTCGCTTATAAACTATTATTTTTCTCAGTCAGCTTGATAAATCTATTGATGTCTTTCAACTAGTTGCTGTATCTGAATTATGTTCTTCTAGATCAGGGCTTTTCAACCTTTTTATCATGAAGAAACCCTTGAAATAATTGTCAGGTCTCAGGAAGTCCCTGTGCAGCAGTTTCTATTCTTTAATTCAAATTTTAGTCCTTCTTTCGTATTTCGCTTCATGAGAGTCTGGCTTGGCTTGTATTTGCTCCTAAATTCTTCTCCTGGATCCTTCTTTGACCTTTTTATGTATACTGATGGGATTCAGATGAGGGTACGTCTGGTTATACTGGGTAGATGTCTCCTTAGTGGATGTCCTATCCATCTCCATTTGCTCTCCCTGTGAGCAGCTGTTTCTTCTGGTAAAGTTCTACCTTAATCTGCACTGATAGTGTGTAAATTAGAGATACACAGAGAAAACTTGACTTTATTATTACTATATTACAATGTTAATTGTCTACGATTTCCTGCGGTAACAAATAAAAAGCTTCATCAATCTTTTCAAATCTGACTTGCAAGCAATCTTTTTTTTTGACCATGCTACCATACTACATTGTAGCACAGACAAATTCAATGACTTTAAGTCATATATAAAATTTAAATTCATTAAAATATATTCCATTTACATTTCTGTGATTTCAGTCAAGGAAATACAATTTTACTGGTCAGTGAATGTACATATGAGCTGATATAAATATACAATAATTATTGCCTACACAGATCTTATATATTTTTTTTATTAATGTGAGTCAGTATTCCAACAATTTATAACTATTTATATTTGATGTTAGATTAAGTTTCTCATTTATTTTCTCGTGTTTCACAACTGTACTTAATCACCATATCTTTTTAACTGAAAGTACTAAATGCTTGTTACAAAAACATTCAGGGATTTTATATGTATTATTCTAACAGTACGTATATGATACATGTCATCCTCAGGTTGTATGTGCATCTGTATCCACTTTCTGGTGATGAGGGTGATGAAGATATTGTATCCTCAATAACCTCAGAAATGGACCACAGGGTTTGGAAGGTCTTGCAAGGTCATCAGCTTCCAGCTTTAGGCAATGATGGCAACCTTTTAACTTCAGAACAGGACAGTACCACTTTAATTTCAGACAAGAACAGCAAAATTTTAACTTCAGACCAGGACAGCACCCCTTTATCTTCAGACCAATTCAGCACCACTGTGACTACAGATCAGGACAGTACCCCTTTAACTTCAGACCAGCACAGTACCCCTTTAAACTCAGACCAAGACAGCACCACTTTAACTTCAGACCAAGACATCACAACTTTAACTTCAGACCAGTACAGCACCACTTTAACTTCAGACCAGGACAGCACCACTTTAACTTCAGACCAGGACAGCACCACTTTAACTTCAGACCAAGACAGTACCAATTTAACTTCAGACCAGGACAGTAGCCGTTTAACTTCAGACCAGGAAAATACCCCTTTATCATCAGACCAGGATAGTATCCCTTTAACTTCCGACCAGGACAGTACGCCTTTAACTTTAGACCGGGAAAGTACCCCTTTAACTTCAGATCAGAACAGTACAACTTTAACGTCTGGCCAGAACAATACCCCTTTAGAATCCGACCAGGTAAGAATATCAAGCATGGGCCAAGTCAGTTTCATTTGTACCAAACCTAGTAGCATTACAAATGTTGAAATGAGCTATTTCAAAGACTGTTCTGATTTACCTGAAAAAACAGAGAAAAACTATCAATATCTCCTTAATAAACAGATCACACGTATCACAGATCAGGCTTCAGAACATGTTTGGTCAAAAGGTATTGAAGAATCATTTCCAGACTGTCAGATGTTTGAGAATACTGTTAAGAAACAGATGAATCAGGAGTTCCTCTCTGATGAAGTGTCTAGTATTCCAAATGATATTAGCAAAAATGCAAGTTTGTTAAAACTGCAGTTTCTCATCCATCAATCACCAGCAAATCAGTCCCGGAATTTGAGGCATTTAGCAAAAGTATCAGGGCATGAACAGCCAGATGTATCAAAGTCATTGCCTTCAAAGGGCTGTTTTTGTGTTCAAGAGGATTCCTGGAGAAAACAAAATAAATCATATATGGATCAAGATTCACATTTTTTTGAGGCCCCCTCATCTATCCAAGATGACTTTCCTGGAGAAAGTATTCTGAATCAAGATACATTTTTCATATCACCAGCTAATAAGAGTTCATTGGAGGCCACTATCGGACAGCCAAAATGTAGCTTAATCAATTTATTTAAGCCCACTTCACCTGTTGAAAATGATAGTCTTGACAGATCAGCAACATTGCCATCTGATCTGTTGCCTACAGAAAAGATCTTTCAATTGAGAAATTTATCATTCCCCAACCATAATGCCACATGTGAAAGAGGAAGTACATTTTTCTCCAGTTTTAAGGATTCCGTTGGCATTCCTGATTCCCTCACATCTTCACAACTTGCATTCCCTACTTCTTCTGTGTGTGCAGCACAAGACAGAACAAGCAAGATTCCTGCTATAATGACGTCATCAAACACTGAGTTTAAAACTCTGCCTGCTGTCAACTTTAGTCTTCCCAGCAGCAGTGGTTCCAATTATTGTAAAACTCCAGGACATAAAAGGCACCACTTCTGCCAACCTCTGGAGACAGTTAGTATTTTGTCAGAACATAAAATTGCAGAAACCCAAACAGATATTATTGGAATAGAGCTTGAAGAGCTGTTGGAGAAGTTAAATACACTCAAAAAGACACAAACATTTACAGAAGATATCGTTAAGCAACAGGAAGCTACTAAGGTCAGTATAAACTATAAAATACTAGTATTAACTCATTATGTGAAGATTGGTGATTAAAAACTGCTGCATGTCTGCTAGTTTAGTCAGTTATGTCCCTACTCTGTTTCATGTAAAAAGATTAATACATTATGCTTTGTATAAACTATTACTTAAACGACCCATAGCTTGACTGCCTGCGTCAGGGTCAGCGAACCAGAGCTGAAACAAATACAAAGGTATGTTATAAGGCACTCGTAGGAAATAAAGAAGCAGAAAAACAACAGACATGAGTGGCTTACTGATACCGTCCGATTGTTACTGTAATACTTATTCGATACTTCACAAGAGTTTCTTGGGGCACACTGGTACAACTCTCATATGTGATGTCTATCTCTTCTATACTAACGCCACTCAGGCTAAATATAGAGATACGTTGCTAAAGGGTTCTGTATTACAGGCCACGCCCACACAGGGCTATTCCTAAATATGTGTTACTACTGTCACGTCTGGAATATTGAGTGCGTATGTTGGTTTAGTCGTTTACACCACAGGTACGTACACAAGAGTCATGGATGGTTGTAAACGACTGGTGACATTTAATACTTGTTTATTCACGTCACAACACATTGATATAAAATGCACATAGTCAGGATACAGTTCACAGCACAACACGAGATATATCTTAACACTATAAGGACTGCACACTCGGCAGTTACAATGATATCAGCGCTATAAAGTATCATCAATAACTCAGCGCTATTTCTTCCTCAACAACTATCCTCTCACAGGAAACAATGGCCTTTATATAATTCATCAGCGCTACAAAGTATCATCAATAACAATCCTCTCACAGGAGATAATGGCCTTTATATAAATCATCAATAACTATCCTCTCACAGGAAACAATGGCCTTTATATAATTCATCAATAACGATCATCTCACAGGAGATCATGGCCTTTATATAAATCATCAACAACTATCCTCACCCAGGAAATCAATGGCCTTTAAGTAATTCACTCACAGGAAAACAATGGCCTTTAAGGACTGCACACTGCAGTTATCAAAATGGCCTACACAAAATCTTGTCCTCATAAACATTTTCACAATAATCCATACTGTAGATTTATACTACACTGTACCCACAGCGAAAAATCCGTCGACATTTTAACTTCAGCACTGCGCAGGCATTTCACACTTCCCAAAAACACTGTCTTGACCTACCCGGTCAAACGCCCAGAACACTCTCTTCGAATCACACACTCGACCCGCTCAACACATTCACGAGACTTCCTCACTGTCAACACAACTCAGTCAATCAATCATCAGAAAGTTGGTAAAATATATACCAATAACTATTTAGATCAAACAACGTATTTTATAATACATACAAACATGATCGAAAACCACAAAACAAAATAACAAAGTATACCTATACTAATATCATAAAAAATAGTTTATAACTAAACAAAACATAATCAGTAATTTAAACAAGTTATACAAGTTATACATAACCAACAATAAATTATCGACACCACACAACCAACCCCCCCCCCCCCCCCCCCCCCCCCCCCCCCCCCCCCCCCCCCCCCCCCCCCCCCCTCTCCACCCTCCCCTCCCCCCCCTCCCACCTCCCCGCCCCTCCCCCCCCCCTGCGCAACCCCCCCCCCCCCCCGCCCCCCCCCCCCCCCCCCCGCCCCCCCCCCCCCCCCCCCCCCCCGCCCCCCCCCCCCGCCCCGCCCCCCCCCCCCCGCCCCCCCCCCCCCACCCCCCCCCCGCCCCGCTGCCCCCCCGCCCCCCCCCCCAAAAAAAAAAAAATTACAATGTCCGGAAAAAATATTTTCCAAAAAATACAATACAAAAATATTTCGTAACGCTAAGTTACATAAAAATAGTATTTTAATTTAATTAATTCAAATCTATAATTAACAAATTAACAAAGAAACTAGCTTTAGCAAAATGAGAGACATATAATAATTCCTGTATCTAAGCAAACACTAAACAACACATGTAAGTTTTTTTCCCAAAAAATACATCAGAAAGAAAATACAAAGAAAACACACTATCACCAACATACAAGTTTGCAAATATATGAAAACAACGTAATGTATGCTAAGCAAGTGTTTAAATCAGATCTTTAGATTCCTCAATCAAATAACAATATCAGCAAAAGCTGTTAAATTTTTCTATACAGTTCAATTTAAACTTTTAAATATTTCCGGCTGACAATCACGTTCAGCTTAGCTATAGTGTTATTTAGTTATAAATTTATATCTATCTCCACCTGATATACTAAAAGTAACTATTGTAACATTACAACTAATGAGTATGTGCATAGGGCTGGCAAACTATTATGTACAAAACTATCCTAACTATCACATCTGTAAAACAAAACAAAAAAAACTGCAAGTTCTACACCAGAGTGTAAAAGTCAATGATTATATGGTGTAAATAGGCATAGGTTTGTAACCAGTAAGGTTAAATATAAACCTGCTCATTGCATTCATCAATAGTAAACGACACGTCACTACCATCTAACACACTACACATTATCCAAAACACAATAGTATAAAAATAGCATCGAAATGAACTAATGCATAATTAAAACAGTCATACATATCAAGAAAAACTATTGACATCAAATGATGCATAAAGATGATAATCATAATATTACAGAGAAATTACATAATATTTCAAATATAACAACCTATAATGATCTATACAATAGAATGCAATAACATCTACTGTCCTAACAAACCAACAACAAAAAAATCAAACGGGGGGAGAGGTCGAAAGCAAACACACACATTCACACAAATTTACTTCTTTGATTTACTCTATTTTAACTGAGTGGAGTGGGCAGATGATACCATATTTTGATATAAAAAATCATTATCTTGAATAAACTTCACTATATATCCTAATTATAACCCATCAAGGGTTGAACGTGATATTATTTTCTTTAACAAAAATGGTTAGAGAAACATTAGTAATGATACTCACCTCCATATAGTTTTTAAAACCAATACAAGAATTTATGTAGGAACAGAACTCTTCATATTTCTCACACAGACCTTGGTAAATTTTCTGTCATTGTACTGAGCCTGGAAATAAAGTCATAAAATTGTTAACTTACAGCATGAAATCATTTACTCATAAGTTTTGTCTTTCTTAGAGTATGTCTCAGCTGATGATATCATGTAATATATCAAGAAAGCAATTTTTTTAAAATGAGAAATTAAAAGTTTTTTTTTTCAAAACCCAATGTCAAAAAAGTTCTGTCAATTTATAAGATAAATGGGATAAGCTGAAAATTTCTACATGCGTAAGTTTTTTTCATCTTAGAGGATTTTCCAGCTTATCAATTTATCATATCACATATTGGAAAGGCTATTTTAAATTAGAAATAGTGAGTTATTTTATTATATCATCATTCCTTTTGATTCCCTGTGGAACATAGGGCAGAAACAGTTGCTCTCCATCGATTTATATTCTTGGCATTTTCAGCTGTGCCCATGTTATTCCAATTTCCCAAGTTTCCTTTTCAACAGTTCTTCTCCAAGTTCTTTTTGGCCTCCCCACTCTTATTTCCCCTGTGGGTTCCAGTCAAGGGCAATCCTGGCTATGCTTGATTTTTCACTTCTGAGTATATGTGCTATCCATCCCCAGGTTCTTACCTTAATTTCTGTTTGAATTAGCTCCTGCTCGCATCTTTTCCTTAGCTCTATATTTGTTATTACATCTGGCCATCTTACACAGAGGATCCGTCGGAGACATCTATTTACAAATGTCTGTAGCTTTGAGGTGATAATCTTTGAGGCATGCCATGTCTCTGAGCCATACAGCAAAACTGACTTCACATTTGTGTTAAAGATTCTAATTTTGTTTTCTCTGGATATAGATGAGGAGTTCCATATTGGTCGAAAGGCATTAAAAGCGCATTTGGCTTTATTTATCTTTGAGCAGACATCCCCAGCTGTTCCTCCTCCTTTGACAATGTTACTCCCCAGATATGTAAAGCTTTCTACTTCTTCAATGACTTGATCATTGATCTTCATCGAGTCCATCTGCCTATTGTTTATTCTCATTTCCTTTGTTTTATTTACATTTATGTGTAGTCCTCATCTTTGCTGCTTCTGATACTAATCTATCTGTTTTTTCCTGCATATCTTGCTGTCTATGTGATAGAAGGCACAAATCATCTGTAAGGTCTAGATCCTAAAGTTGTTTGTTAAATGTCCACTGTATTCCAGTTTTCTCTCCCTCTGTTGTCTGTCTCATAACCCAGTCTATGACCATGAGAAAAATTGTTGGTAATAGCATACATCCCTGTCTGACCCCACTGTGTACTGTGACGGGCTCTGATAGTTTTCTTTTGTGTACTACATTGCATGAGGCCTCCTGGTAGAAATCTTGGATGATTTTAATGAATTTCTCTGGTATTCCATAATGTCTCAGGATTTTCCATATCTCAGTACGGTCTATACTGTCAAAAAGCTTTTTCGAAGTGCACAAAATTTATATACAAGGGGGTCTGCCACTCATTTGATTGTTCTATGATGATTCTGAGTGATGCTATCTGGTCTGTGCATGATCTTCCTGCACGAAATCCTGCCTGTTTCTCTCTGAGTTTGTCATCCACTGCCTTCTTAATACGGTCAAATAAAACGCTGGTCAAAGTTTTTCCAGCCATTGCTAGTAGTGTTATAACCGTCCAGTTGCTACAGTCAAGTTTCCTTTCTTTGGCAGCTTGATAATGTGGCCTTCCTTCGGGCTCTTTGGGATGGCCTCTTTTTCCCAGATTTTCTTGAAGAGGTGGTGTAGCAACCCTGTAGTGTTTGGTAAATCTGCCTTCAGGGCTTCTGGTGGTATTCCATCTGGTCCTGCAGCCTTCCCATTTTTCAGCTGTTTTATTGCCCGAGAGATCTCTTGTTTAGTAGGTGGGTTCATATTGCACTGTAGTGGCTCTTCTGCTAGTTCTATGACTGGTTGCTGTATTAGTTGGCTTTGTCCTTCTCTGCTGTTCACTGTAGTATTGTGGTTTATCTGTTTTTTAGATAAATTTGTGTGATAAATTTAACCGTGATACAACGTTAAAATATCTCCAAAGATAAAATGTAGGGATAAAAATAATGCGTAAGCTACTAGAAGACATGATCGCCCATGCCGCGGTTCAATACCCGCCATGGAAACTAACTTGTTAGACGTGAAGACAAAACGTTTACCCTTGGAGACGGGAGGGAACGGAGATCAAAAAGAAAAAATATGACTGAACACGTGCTTGAAACTAGCAAGGCTAAAAAGACGCAATTGGTGGGGAAAGGAAAAAAATTCACGTCCCCAAGTTGACACAATGTAAAGAAATGGACAAAAGGGACCTTAGCTGTTATACGCAACAGTCATTTCTTGGACGCTTTTACGATACTTAGTCCTTTTATTTGAATTCAGCGGCAAACGCATTACAGAAGATGCTCGAACATATTTCAAAAAAACAACTAACCTTGAAAAAGTAACTTTTTCTTAATAATAATGTTAGGAATATAAAACCTAGCTAGTCTGATAGACCATCTTGAGCAGAAAAATAATATGCTTTCATTTATACAGACGGATAGATAATAATGAAGATATTGACAAAAGACTGTGTTGTTCATAACAGACGAGCGACTGCACTGTTAAAAAAATGTCACTAATTTTCAAAAATTGCGGCCATGAAACTCAAGTGCTAAAATCTAGTTGGAATGAAAGAGAGGGGGAAATAGTGGAAAATTGTGGCTAAAAATAACTCTAGAGACCGATTCGTGTAGAAAGGCATGTAGAACCAAGCGTGTTTTTTTTGAAAAAGCAAGTAGAGACAGACGGACCAACAGACAATAATACATACTTGACTGAGGTATGACTGAATTGACTTTTGGTAGGAGGTTTGAAATTTGAAAGGGGGAAAGTCGGTGATTGGCCACAGATAATCATATTATCGGCGCACAGACGCGCATTTTTGCCATTCAACATAAATTGTCCAGTAGTAGACACAGTAATTCTTCAGTGGTGTAATTCCCAGAAGCTAATTGCAATATTTAGAGGGACGCCATACTAGAGCCAGCAGCTCAGCTGAGTTTTGCTAGAATATAACTGTGTTCTCTATTCATAATTCTGGTAAGACTGAAAGCATTTCTTTGTATATTTTAATATTGTTTAATGTTTCGAGTGATTTGATACTGCCATATCAAAATCTATCCCTTACAACAAGTAAGGATTCGCTCTAGATCCCCAGCCCCAGTTCAGGGTCTAGAGACAAACAAAATACATAAACGCCAGCAAGGATTATGAAGGGCGGATCAAGTGTTGAGATCAGTGGAACATATCACCTATCTTATTCAATAGCAGGAAGCTAATGAACATATTTCAGAATATGTAGTCTTGGGGAACTAGTACTATGTGAAACCAACTTGGTAAGATGTGCTGTATGGTCAGAGAGATCTGACCCCGTCTATGTGGTGTTGTTGTGTAGTGTTGTGTGCAGAAGTGGCTCAGGAGGTAGAGTTCTGACACATGACCCAATACTTTTGTTGCAGAAGTGTGAGTTTCTGTTTGGCACCAAAGCGGTGTCAAATGCTGTGGTAATAAATACAAGTGTGGACCAGTGCAGTCTAGTATTTTGTCAGAGCAGCCTTATATTGCCCCCAATCACGGAGAGGTGGGGCCACCAGATTCCAGCACCAGAACTACTCAGTCAAGATACGTGAGCGTCTGGCCTGCTGGACCTTCACCAACTTATTTACTAACTAACACACCAACTATATTACCATCACTAGAACCCACAAAAATTTTGGGAAATAAAACTTGTATTACTCCCATCAGTGAATGGACAATGTTTGGTAGTCATAGACAGGGAGTGATGATACCACCCCAACAGCATATCTAGAAATAAGTTCTCCTGGGACTATCTTAATATAATTACTATTAACCAGTCATTTGAAATACATGTGTAAACATTTTCTATTTTATGATGACATATATTCATGCATTTCATTCATAATTTCAAAATTTTTCATATGTTCTGACCAAAATAAAACCTTGGTTCAGAACAAATAAACTTAAAGAAAATTTAATATCAAAAATTTAAACAGCTTGAGTTAGTTCAGTGTACTATAAATTTTATTAATATTATTAGACTTATTAAATATCTGTGTGTGTGTGTGTATGTAATCTACCACAACACATTACATATCAGTACCCTAGATTTTAACGTAGCCACATTCATTAGTAAAAAAGATATGTGTGAGGTCGTAAGTGGTAGCAAGAAGGGCCTTCTGTAAATTCACAGCTACATTTATCTCAGGAGCCTTCACAGCTGACCTCATGCATCACACTAGGTAATATCACAACCATACAGTACCATCAAATCCACTACATATATTGGGGGCTCGTCCGGGATAATTAGCTTATCAGTAATATTAGGATCTCCTGGTGGGAGAATTAAATTAGGGGGACAAATTGTAAAAATTAAAGTGTCCCTTAAAATAAAATTTGGTGAATCTTCACAGCCAGTGGTAGTTAATTGATTAATTAATTAATTAGAATTACTTTAGTTATTAATTGGTTAGAGATTTATCTTGCTCATTGCTAAATTGTCTAAAAAGTATGGCGGAGCTGGCAAAGTTCAGATCAGCTGCTGTGCTAACGGCGAAGGATATGGGAATGGATGGTCAGGGTTTAATTCAATATGTAACTGCAGAATGTGACAAGTATATTGAAAGGGAAGATAGGAGGACAGTTGAAGAGAAGAGATTACAAATTGAGGCTGATAAAGAACTTAAGAGGCTGCAGATTGAGGCTGACAAAGAAGCTAAAGCATTAGAGGCAGATGAAAAACGACAGCAAAGGGAAGCAGAAGATAAAAAGGCCGAAAGGGAGGCAGAACAAAAAAGGTTGACTGCCGAAAGGGAGGCAGAAGATAGAAGGTTGCAAAGGGAGCACGAATTACGACTAAGGGAGCTGGAATTACAAGGCCATGCTCCTGAAAATGGTGCCAGCCCTTTTGCCTCAGATGCTACGCCTAGTCAGGGAGCCTCAACATCAGCTATGGGGTTTCATTTAGACCATTTTGTTGAGAAAGACGATGACATAGAGGGGTACCTCAGTCGTTTTGAATTATTAGCTACTACATATGGGTTAGAGAGAGAGAGAGGTGGAGTTTAAAGTTATCACAGGGACTGAGAGGTACTTCTTATGAAGTCTTCGCAAAAATGAACAGAGAAGACCAAGACAATTATGACATGTTAAAGCAGGCTTTGTTGTTAAGATACGAAAAAAATGGTGAATTTTATCGTAAGAAATTTAGAAATGTCAAACTGTTGTCTGGGGAGACATACCACCAATTCTCTGCCAGACTGGAAACCTATTTGGAGAAATGGACTGCTCTGGGGAAGACCCAAGATCTTAAAGAGATGATCATGATAGAGCAATTGAGAGAGTCCATGGCTCCAGACTTGAGAAAATTTCTCATGGAACAAGGTGCAGAGAGGTTGGGGGAGGTTTTAAATGTCGCTGAGAGGTATCAGGCAGCCCAGGCAGAGGTAAGTGGTGCTAAAAAGAAGCACATAGACAATTTTAAAGCTCCACAGCAATTTAATAAATTTGATAATAGAGAACAGGGTAATAAAGGTAGGACAAACCTTGAACGGCCAAGAAATGACTATCGTGACAGAAACTCACAGTTCAATGACCAAAAATATAATGAAAGAAAACCGTTGAACCAAGGAAAAAGATGGTGCAAATGGTGCAAGAAAGATAACCATAACACCGAATTTTGTAGAAGGAAACCTTCAAACATTGCTGCAATGAAGTCGGGGACTCAAAGATTAAAGGTTAATCCTAATGGACAGCAGGAACCTTATCACCCCCCAGTTTGTGAGGATGTTATTTGTAATGGGGTCACCACAAGGTGCCTTTATGATACAGGTTTGGATTATGATTCTGTTCTGAAGTCTAGCCTAGTGAACCCAAGTCAGTATACCACAGAAACAGTGGAAATACAAGGGGCGACTAAGGACATACCACTCACGACACTTCCCATCGCAAGGATAACGGTGAAAACTCGCTATGTGGAAGGAGAAATCAGAGCAGCAGTGATAGATGAACCAATCTACCCTCTGATATTGGGGTGTAGATACGTCTTCTTGGGGAATCCCGAGAGACCTGTGATCATGGCGACAGTGCAGACCAGGTCACAGAAAAAGGAGGAAGAAGGTGAACCTATAAATGCTCATCCAGAGGAAATGAGGAAGGCGCAGGCTGAGGATAAGACCCTTAAGCCATGTTTCAAAAAATTGCCCAAATGCCACACACCTCCAAGCAAGGGAGAATACTTTATGAAGAACAAACTATTATATAGGAAGGCCGGAACTGGAACAAATGGTCACAACCAGCTGGTTCTTCCCACTTCATATAGGGATAAAGTGATGGAACTCGGGCATGCGATTCCCTTCAGTGGTCACATGGGGATCAGCGCCACAGGACAGCGTATAGCTTGTCATTACTTCTGGCCAGGGATAACGGAGGATATAAAAAGATATGTCAAATCCTGCCCAGAATGTCAAAGGGTAGCGCCAAAGCATTGGACTGCTCCTGCAACTCTAGGGGAAATGCCCATAGTGGGAACACCTTTTGAGAGGGTTGCAGTGGATATTGTGGGACCTCTCACTCGGACCAAGAGGAGGAACAGTTACATCCTTACTCTGGTGGACACTTGTTCTATGTGGGGAGAGGCGGTAGCCCTGCCATCAATTGATTCAAAACATGTAGCAGAGGCACTACTTACAATATTCACCCGATTAGGATTCCCGCATCAAATCTTGACTGATAATGGCTCACAGTTCAAGGGGAAACTAACGGAAGAAGTTTTTAAGCTATTTCAAGCCAGACACTTTCATTGTAGTCCGTACCATCCACAAGGGAACGGCCAGGTAGAGAGGTTCAATGGGACTCTCATTTCTATCCTGAGGAAGCTGGCACACGAAAAACCGGATCTATGGGATCAATTCCTGCCCGCCGCGTTGTTTGCGTATCGGGAGGTACCACATAGTTCAACCGGGATGGCTCCCGCAACTCTGCTATTTGGGAGACCCATAAAAGGTCCATTAGAAGCACTATTAAGGACCTGGACAGATGAGAAGGCAGAGGAGACTGTTACCTCATCTTATCAATACGTGAACGAACTGACCACTCGTTTGAAAGCTGGATGGAAACTGGCAAATGATAATTTGAAACAAGCCAGGAAGAAACATGCAGCATATTTTAATAGGAAGGCAAAGGACAGAGAACTAGCTGTGGGAGAGAAGGTGCTGCTTCTACTACCCGGTAGCCAGAATAAATTACAAATTGGATGGCAAGGTCCATATACGGTTCTAGAGAAGGTGTCTAGAACAAACTATAAAATTGACAAAAAGGGGAAGGAGAAAGTTTATCATGTAAACCTTTTAAAGAAGTATCTGGACAGACCACTCCAGGAAAGCACCCCCTTACTGACCTTGGCTATCGCAACTCAAATGCAAAAGGAACCACTCACCTCACATGAATACCCATTACATCCTTGTGAAACAGCAGCACAGGTAAAAGTCAGTAAGCACCTGACTAAAAACCAGAGGGAGAGAGTTCAACAGGTTCTGGAGGAACATACAGATGTATTAACAGATAAACCAGGACATACAAATTTGCTACAGTATGACATGAAACTGGTAGACTCAAACCCAATCTGTATGAGAGCCTATTCTATTCCGTTCGCGAAGGAGAAGGCATTGAAAGAAGAAATAGATTATTTGTTGAAGGAGGGGATTATTTCACACAGTGAATCATCTTTTAGCTCCAGTGTAGTTTTGTTGAGAAAACCGTCTGGGGAACACAGACTGTGCATAGATTACAGGAAACTGAATGCTGTCACAGAAGGACAAGTGGACCCATTACCAGACACAAAACAGTTATTTGCCAGATTAAACAAGGCAAAATACTTTTCAAAGGTGGATCTTAGTAAAGGCTATTACCAAATTCCAGTGAAGCCTGAAGTGAGACCTTATTTGGCTTTTAGCACTTCGGATGGACATTATGAATTCAACATGCTACCATTCGGACTGAAAAATGCTCCGAGTGTATTTTCAAGGATGATGCGCAAATTGTTGGATCCCCTGAATAACCCATGTATCACGAATTTCATGGATGATATTCTCGTCGCCACAGAGACATTTGAAGAACACATTGACTCCCTAAAAATGTTATTTGATAGGCTTAGGGAGGCGAACTTAACTGCTAGGCCAACAAAATGTTGTATTGGATGCAAAGAGTTGGAATTCTTGGGACACACTGTATATCAGGGCAACATGACCCCTGACCCCAAGAACTTGGAAAAACTGCAGAGAGCACCTAGACCACAAACAAAAAAGGACGTGCGATCATTCGTGTCGTTATGTGGTTTTTACCAAAAATATATCAAAAATTTTAACTCAATATGTGCTCCTCTGACTGATTTGACTCGCAAGGGACATCCAGATAAAATAGTTTGGACTGCGCAATGTGAATTAGCGTTCCAAGAGTTAAAGGAAAAAACTCACTAGCAAGCCTATTCTCAAACTGCCTGATTTGACACAGGACTTTGTCGTAAGAACAGATGCAAGTAATGTAGGACTCGGGGCGGCTTTGTTGCAAAGATCATCTTCACCTGATGGGGAACTGAACCCAGTCGCTTATGCAAGCCGCAAATTGAATAAGGCGGAGCAAGGATATTCCACAAGCGAAAAAGAATGTTTAGCGTTAATATGGGCAATAAAGAAGTTTCAAATCTATCTGTATGGTAGGACTTTTGTGGTCCAGACGGATCATCAGCCCCTGGTATTCTTATCTCAGGCTAAGCATGAAAACGCAAGATTGTTGAGGTGGTCTTTATTACTGCAACCTTATCAGTTTAGTATTGAGTACATCCCAGGGTCATTGAATGTCGGTGCAGATTTCCTCAGTCGGCACCCCTGTGATCAAAATTAGAGTAGTGGTAGGCGTGAGGAGTAATTTTATCTATGTGTATCACTGGTTTTGGAACTTGCCGTAGGCATGTTTTCAAGTGGGGAGATGTGTGATAAATTTAACCGTGATACAACGTTAAAATATCTCCAAAGATAAAATGTAGGGATAAAAATAATGCGTAAGCTACTAGAAGACATGATCGCCCATGCCGCGGTTCAATACCCGCCATGGAAACTAACTTGTTAGACGTGAAGACAAAACGTTTACCCTTGGAGACGGGAGGGAACGGAGATCAAAAAGAAAAAATATGACTGAACACGTGCTTGAAACTAGCAAGGCTAAAAAGACGCAATTGGTGGGGAAAGGAAAAAAAATTCACGTCCCCAAGTTGACACAATGTAAAGAAATGGACAAAAGGGACCTTAGCTATTATACGCAACAGTCATTTCTTGGACGCTTTTACGATACTTAGTCCTTTTATTTGAATTCAGCGGCAAACGCATTACAGAAGATGCTCGAACATATTTCAAAAAAAAAAAACTAACCTTGAAAAAGTAACTTTTTCTTAATAATAATGTTAGGAATATAAAACCTAGCTAGTCTGATAGACCATCTTGAGCAGAGAAATAATATGCTTTCATTTATACAGACGGATAGATAATAATGAAGATATTGACAAAAGACTGTGTTGTTCATAACAGACGAGCGACTGCACTGTTAAAAAAATGTCACTAATTTTCAAAAATTGCGGCCTTGAGACTCAAGTGCTAAAATCTAGTTGGAATGAAAGAGAGGGGGAAATAGTGGAAAATTGTGGCTAAAAATAACTCTAGAGACCGATTCGTGTAGAAAGGCATGTAGAACCAAGCGTGTTTTTTTTATGAAAAAAGCAAGTAGAGACAGACGGACCAACAGACAATAATACATACTTGACTGAGGTATGACTGAATTGACTTTTGGTAGGAGGTTTGAAATTTGAAAGGGGGAAAGTCGGTGATTGGCCACAGATAATCATATTATCGGCGCACAGACGCGCATTTTTGCCATTCAACATAAATTGTCCAGTAGTAGACACAGTAATTCTTCAGTGGTGTAATTCCCAGAAGCTAATTGCAATATTTAGAGGGACGCCATACTAGAGCCAGCAGCTCAGCTGAGTTTTGCTAGAATATAACTGTGTTCTCTATTCATAATTCTGGTAAGACTGAAAGCATTTCTTTGTATATTTTAATATTGTTTAATGTTTCGAGTGATTTGATACTGCCATATCAAAATCTATCCCTTACAACAAGTAAGGATTCGCTCTAGATCCCCAGCCCAAGTTCAGGGTCTAGAGACAAACAAAATACATAAACGCCAGCAAGGATTATGAAGGGCGGATCAAGTGTTGAGATCAGTGGAACATATCACCTATCTTATTCAATAGCAGGAAGCTAATGAACATATTTCAGAATATGTAGTCTTGGGGAACTAGTACTATGTGAAACCAACTTGGTAAGATGTGCTGTATGGTCAGAGAGATCTGACCCCGTCTATGTGGTGTTGTTGTGTAGTGTTGTGTGCAGAAGTGGCTCAGGAGGTAGAGTTCTGACACATGACCCAATACTTTTGTTGCAGAAGTGTGAGTTTCTGTTTGGCACCAAAGCGGTGTCAAATGCTGTGGTAATAAATACAAGTGTGGACCAGTGCAGTCTAGTATTTTGTCAGAGCAGCCTTATATTGCCCCCAAGCACGGAGAGGTGGGGCCACCAGATTCCAGCACCAGAACTACTCAGTCAAGATACGTGAGCGTCTGGCCTGCTGGACCTTCACCAACTTATTTACTAACTAACACACCAACTATATTACCATCACTAGAACCCACAAAAATTTTGGGAAATAAAACTTGTATTACTCCCATCAGTGAATGGACAATGTTTGGTAGTCATAGACAGGGAGTGATGATACCACCCCAACAGCATATCTAGAAATAAGTTCTCCTGGGACTATCTTAATATAATTACTATTAACCAGTCATTTGAAATACATGTGTACACATTTTCTATTTTATGATGACATATATTCATGCATTTCATTCATAATTTCAAAATTTTTCATATGTTCTGACCAAAATAAAACCTTGGTTCAGAACAAATAAACTTAAAGAAAATTTAATATCAAAAATTTAAACAGCTTGAGTTAGTTCAGTGTATTATAAATTTTATTAATATTATTAGACTTATTAAATATCTGTGTGTGTGTGTGTGTGTGTGTGTGTATGTAATCTACCACAACACATTACATATCAGTACCCTAGATTTTAACGTAGCCACATTCATTAGTAAAAAAGATATGTGTGAGGTCGTAAGTGGTAGCAAGAAGGGCCTTCTGTAAATTCACAGCTACATTTATCTCAGGAGCCTTCACAGCTGACCTCATGCATCACACTAGGTAATATCACAACCATACAGTACCATCAAATCCACTACAATTTGTAGTAATATTATATAATGTTTTCAAGTCTCCTTTTTTGTCACAATCTCGGCTTCCTCTGTTAGTTTTTCAAACATTCTCTTTTATCTTGCCTGGCACTCTTTTATTATAACCCAGCATTAAAAAGTACTTAGGATAAGGGGCTGGACTGAAGGATGAATTTCTTCATACATACGTTTTTCCTTCTTACAGGATGCCCCAGCTTATCAGGATGTCACATCACACATCAAAAAGGCTATCTTAAATAGAGAGTTTTTCATTGCCTAGTATTAAAAAAAATAATGTGGATATTGAGATGGGCTGTAAAATGAGCTGTGAATTTCTTCATATAATTTTTTTCCCTTCTTAGAGGATATCCCAGCTTATTAACTTGTAAAGTACAAGAGGCCAGTATTCAGGGCTAAACTTCTAGGTGCTTGTGATGGGAGGGCAGTGTTCAGGGCCAGAATATTTGAACCAAGGTGTTTGTTTCATCTTGTCCCAGTTTTTTTATTTTACAAATTGTCATTCAGTTTTCTTGACAACTAAAGCATAGCACTATTAAACTTTCAAAAAATTTGAAAAGACCTGACTCTCAAACTTGTAATATATGAAAACTCAAAGTAACAGAAAATTATGTGTGCCAAACAAAGAAAAACCACCTATGTCCTGTTGTTAAGATATCAAATAACAAATAGAAAAAGCTACCTTAAATTCGAAATTTTTAGAGTTTTTCCATAGCCCAGAATAAAATATAAAGCAATTGTAGATATATGCCTGGGTTGTCATTTAACCTTCTGTGCTGTAGAATAATTTGGTAAAAAAGTTTTCCTTCCTAGAGGATGTCTCAGCTTATATTGATATCAACCACTTATTTCTTGTTAACTGGAAGCTTTAGCTTAACACTGGTAGATGCATGTGACTACTGGTTGTGCACCAAATGAAACTGATTTAAATTATGCAACATTATTAAAACCTGAAATAAAATTATGTTCTGACAAAAATCAATACAGGCAATATTAATTGAAGCAAGCAGACAATGGCAAACACTTACTGTCTGATAGTATCAGATAGCTGCTTCCCATAGTTATCTGCCTCCAGTATTTTTATGTCTGTTTTGCTCATGGCAACCATCTTTACCAAGTATAATAGCTGCTTCTGAACAATATTCAAAGCCGAGAAAATTATAACACATTCAGGACTGAATCGGTTAACAATTTATTAAATGTAATTACAGTAATAATATTGTAATATCTGAAATATAGCTTAATAGCTTATATGAATTATGTAATCATTGACAGGTCATCAAGTAGAAAAACAAAGGGTGTGCTTAGAGTAAAACAATCAGGATTCAAAGACATTAGCTTTCTCCATAAAAAGAGTATGAGACATTCAAAGTTAGATATCAGAGTTGTCTTCAAGTCTTTCCTAACAAATCTCAAAGTACAAGTCTCAAGTTGAATCTCAAATTCTCAACAGCAGCTTTCAAGTAGAGTTCCAAGTCAAGTTTCATTTTTTATCTAACACTGTTTACAGTCACTATTGCTTTTATTGAATAAACAGTACAGGAACTTGCAGTTCTGTACAAGCCCACACTACAAAATGTCAGTAATAGTCATGCATTATATTTTTATATGGACTATGCATTTTTATAAGCCATGTGTCATTTAAATGTAACCAAATAAAACTGAGTACCTGAACATTAAAGACAGCAGTCTGTTCTTTTTCCAGCTGATTCTTTAGCTCTGCCACTTCAGCGTGACTTTGTGCCTTCAGAATTTCATGATCCATGATCAACATACCCATATCTTCTTTCAACCTTGAGAATTAAACACAAAACAATCCAGCAAATAAATCATTGGCACCAAGTCACCAGACCTAAAATGTTCAAAGTGTCATTTGATTTCCTTTCACGTTGTTTGAAATGCTATGTTTTTTCTTTCAGTGTGCTATTTACAAAAGGATGGCTACATATACGAGGTGCATTCAGAAAGTAATGCACCACATCGTTTTTCTCAGCTAATAATGAAGATAGAAGCATGAAATTGTGCACACTTTAAATATGGCATGTGCCAATTGTGTGCACCAAATTGTACTGCAACCGGCCAAATAATACGGCTGCCCTAAACCGTTGAAATGGAGCGTGTTAGCAACTTGCGTTATAAGCAGCGAATTGTGATAGAATTTCTCGTTTCAGAGAAGGAAACTGTTGTGAACATTCACAAGCGTCTATGTGATGTGTATGGAAGTTTTGCAGTCGACAGGAGTACAGTCAGTCGCTGGGTTCAGAGAATCAAAGAATCAGGAAGTGGAGATACGGAGCTGCTTGATCGGCCGCGCTGTGGACGTCCTGCCACAGCCACCAACGCAGAAATGTTGAAATGCGCTGAGGGCATTATTCTTACTGATAGGCGAATCACTACTCAACAGTTGGCCTTATAGCTGTCAGTCAGCATTGGTAATGCAAATGCAGTTATAAAAACTCTCGGATTTTCTAAGGTTTGCGCAAGATGGGTTCCTCGAAGTCTCACAAATGACCACCGATTGCAAAGGAAAGCAATTTCTTCTGAATTGTTGGAGCGTTTCAATGCTGATGGAGAGAACTTTTTGGCTAAGATCGTTACAGGTGACGAAACCTGTGCACATCATTTTGAACCTGAGACAAAAAGACAGTCAATGGAGTGGCATCATCCACAATCACCACGAAGAAAGAAATTCAAGACAATTCCTTCAGCTGGAAAGGTCATGATCACTGTCTTTTGGGGCATTGAAGGTGTGATTCTTGTGGACGTTATGCCAAGAGGAGAGACAATCAATTCGCAAGCTTACATTAAGACATTGAAAAAACTCAATCAACGTTTTCGCAGAGTTCGGCCGCACAAGAATCCAATAGACCTGCTTCTCCTTCACTACAATGCGCGACCTCACACAAGTCTGGCAACATGGGAAGCAATCACCAAATTGGGTTGGACTTTACTAAAATAAGTTGTAAAAACTTGGTTTTTGAGTGTATACATTAAGAGTTAAATTAATTATGTCATGACACCAGTAGCCAACTGGTACTTTATTTCTGTCACTAATATAAAAATCATACTTTGGTAATCATTAAAATAACCTGATGTCTCATTTGTAGGAAGCAAACATTATTATTTCATTTTCCCATAGCAGATACTGATGTAGGGGAGTGAATTGTTACAGACCTCACTATAACAGGGCCAGCTTTGAGTGGTAGGGTGACATATTCCCTTCCTTACTGCCTTTGCCTTACCTAATTCAAGAGCAGTCAGATACTCATTTACAGCGGAATACACTGGCAAGGTACATCACTGTCTATCAAACCCAATACCTTTGCCATGAGAGGCCAGTGTTCTACCTCTCTGCCAGTCCTATGCTCTACGTAAAGGTTGTCCCATGGCATATTCTGGCATAGGGGAGTAAAGTATTTGAGACTTCACTATACTAAGTCCAACTTTGAGCTGGGGCGACAAGTTTCCTTATTCACTACTTTTCCTTCCATAACTTATAGTCAGGTACTCATTTACAGCTGGGTAGACTGGAGCATGACGCCATTGTGTTTTGAACCCGGTACCTTAGGGATTTTATCATACATCAAAAGAAAAATAAATGTTTATGTGCATTAAAAATAACATCACCTACCTATCCGCTGATGTCTCTGCCATTTGGACTCTAGCGTTGACATTTGTAACATCATGTTTCAGTTCATCAGCCATTGACCTGCCATGGTTAAGCTGCTCATGGCAACTTGTCAAGGCTTCCTGAAAACATAAAAGAAAATACAAAATGTAAACGTCTGAAAGAGGAACCTGAGACTGAATGCGTGGACACACACAAAAGTCTTTGAAAATATCTAAACAACACTCTTTTTAAAATTATCTGACTAAACATTACAAAGACAATGGTTGCAGTGTCTGACATTTATAGAAATCCTTTCTGTTTAAAAAAAAGTGTTCTTTCTTATGTCTTTTTTCTTTTACACTTCTTTATGAATTATGGTGTCACTCTGCAGTTATCCTTCTTGAAATAAACTTGCACTAAAGCCTTTCTCCTGTTCTTGCAATGGTTTTAATTTTCTACATGCACTAAAATTTAATGTAAAAGGAAAAAATATTGAGTGCTGCTGGAATATTTAGAAAGAATTTTGAAATCTGACAAAAAAAATATTGCAATGATCATTTCCAGAATATAATATAAAAAAGCAGTGCAGAAAATTTCTGAAACTAGTCCATTTAGTCAGAAACAGCCATGCATATCTATACATGAATTATGCATTTTCACAAAGACTTTTATAACAAATTTTATTTAACAATTTGTTCCAGAAAGAGTCATATGTCTTATAAATGTAATACAAAACGGAATACCTGAAAATTAGATGCAGTTATCTGTTCCGCTTCCAGCTGTTTCTTTAGCTCTACCATTTGAGCTTGATTTTGAAACTTCAGAATTTCATGATACATGGCCAATGTTGCAAAATTTCCTTCCCACCTTGAGAAAGACAAAACACAATGGGAAAATGATATCCTGGTTCTGAGTCACCAAATTAAAAAATTTTGAAAGCTTTGTATGCTTAATTCTTTCCTCTTATTTTTTTTTTTAAGTGCTCTTTTTTCAGTGTGCTATTCACAATGGATCAGCATTAAAGAAACAAAAAACATTTTTTCTGGCTGGCATGGATGCTTGAGGTTTTTTGAATCCAGAAAAAAACTTTTGTATGTTCAGGCTTTACATGAAAAGATTAGTAAACCAAATAGAGAATTACACAGCATGATTTCATAAGAAACATTAAATAATTATTTTCATGCACCAAAAATATTCCTGTATTTATGTGGCTATACATTTTAAATCACTTACTTTTCTTCTGAACTCTCTGCCATTTGGATCCTGTTCTTGATAAATGTAACATCATGCTTCAATTCATCAGTCACTGACGTGCCATGGCTAAGCTGCTCCTGACAACTTTTCAAGGCTTCCTGAAAACATAAAAGAAAATAAAACATGTAAACATCTGAAAGAGGAACCTAAGACTGAAACCTCTAACTATGTCTATGCACATTTAGTAGTCTATCAACAAGAACAAAAAGACCATTGAAAATATTTAAATACACTCTTCTAAAATTCATGTAAAGTAAAGGAACCCGTTACACGCCCTTTGAGGCATATTGGGAATATGGTGTTACGCCCATATTATCTTGACCGTTGGCACAGGAGGGGTGATGTGGTCGGCATCACGCCGGCCGCCTTAACCTTCCCAGAGTTGCTCTGGTACCCATTTGGGGCTGGGTCGACCCAGGAGCCATTTGTGGCCTAAAAAATTCCCGCCTCATCTGGGGATCGAACCATAGACCACTACGCTAGGCAGCCAGTGCACTAACCACTATGCTACCGCATATTTATGTAGCTAAACATTAAAAAGGTAATGATTTTCAACATGTGCTGTCAACAGCACTCATTGGTTTTCCAAAAACATCTAGAAATGTCATTTCTTCTCTCTTTTTTTTTTTTTTTAAACATTCCTTAAGAATTATGAGACTGCATAGGGTTATCACTATAGTTATCCTCCTTAAAAAGCATATGCTTATGCGTTACTTTAACTCTTAATTTTCTACATGCACTAAATTTTAATTTTAGAAAAACAAAATAATGAGTATTGCAAGAGATTTTAGAAAGCATTTTTAAATCTGACTACAACAATAGTTTCATTCTCTTTTAATATGCACGAACAAATTAAACTTGGTGCAAATGTTAAAAATTGAATTCCTCTCTTATTATGTTTTAATTATTATAATAATAATTTCCAGTTTTTTATTCTTCCTTATGGAACATGGAGTCACCATGGTAACTGTTCTCCTTGCAGAAAACTTGCATTAAAGTATTCATGTGCTCTTGTAGTGTTGATGTCTGTAGCAATTTTGTTTTACATAATGAAGTTTTTAATTAATAAATAACATTTAATATCACAGCTATTTCACTCTTAAAATGAAACCCGTATATTTTACTTTATGTTTATTGATTTAGAATAAGATATGAAAACCAAAGTTTAATTTTAAAAAATATTATTTTGCTATGTCAAACATCAGTAAAATGTCAAGTTGGATCAAGTAATAGTTTATTCTTCTTCTTCTTCCTCGTTCGTCCTGAAAAGGACGTTGGTTGCGTTGTGTCCGTTTACAGCGAAGATGCGGTATTTGCGCCTTTCAGCCGACACATCCGACTTCCGCACGGCATTTTTTGGGACCGGGTTTGCCTTCCCTCTTTGATCCCTACTCCTCAGCCAGACTGCAGTGATGCAGCCTATTTAAAGGACCACCCCGTGGATGTGGAGTAGGGTCTTGGTCAGCTCTGGTTCGCTGACCCTGACGCAGGCAGTCAAGCTATGGGTCGTTTAAGTAATAGTTTATACAAAGCATAATGTATTAATCTTTTTACATGAAACAGAGTAGGGACATAACTGACTAAACTAGCAGACATGCAGCAGTTTTTAATCACCAATCTTCACATAATGAGTTAATACTAGTATTTTATAGTTTATACTGACCTTAGTAGCTTCCTGTTGCTTAACAATATCTTCTGTAAATGTTTGTGTCTTTTTGAGTGTATTTAACTTCTCCAACAGCTCTTCAAGCTCTATTCCAATAATATCTGTTTGGGTTTCTGCAATTTTATGTTCTGACAAAATACTAGCTGTCTCCAGAGGTTGGCAGAAGTGGTGCCTTTTATGTCCTGGAGTTTTACAATAATTGGAACCACTGCTGCTGGGAAGACTAAAGTTGACAGCAGGCAGAGTTTTAAACTCAGTGTTTGATGACGTCATTATAGCAGGAATCTTGCTTGTTCTGTCTTGTGCTGCACACACAGAAGAAGTAGGGAATGCAAGTTGTGAAGATGTGAGGGAATCAGGAATGCCAACGGAATCCTTAAAACTGGAGAAAAATGTACTTCCTCTTTCACATGTGGCATTATGGTTGGGGAATGATAAATTTCTCAATTGAAAGATCTTTTCTGTAGGCAACAGATCAGATGGCAATGTTGCTGATCTGTCAAGACTATCATTTTCAACAGGTGAAGTGGGCTTAAATAAATTGATTAAGCTACATTTTGGCTGTCCGATAGTGGCCTCCAATGAACTGTTATTAGCTGGTGATATGAAAAATGTATCTTGATTCAGAATACTTTCTCCAGGAAAGTCATCTTGGATAGATGAGGGGGCCTCAAAAAAATGTGAATCTTGATCCATATATGATTTATTTTATTATCTCCAGGAATCCTCTTGAACACAAAAACAGCCCTTTGAAGGCAATGGCTCTGATACATCTGGCTGTTCATGCCCTGATACTTTTGCTAAATGCCTCAAATTCCGGGACTACTGATTTGCTGGTGATTGATGGATGAGAAACTGCAGTTTTAACAAACTTGCATTTTTGCTAATATCATTTGGAACACAAGACACTTCATCAGAGAGGAACTCCTGATTCATCTGTTTCTTAACAGTATTCTCAAACATCTGACAGTCTGGAAATGATTCTTCAATACCTTTTGACCAAACATGTTCTGAAGCCTGATCTGTGATACGTGTGATCTGTTTATTAAGGAGATATTGATAGTTTTTCTCTGTTTTTTCAGGTAAATCAGAACAGTCTTTGAAATAGCTCATTTCAACATTTGTAATGCTACTAGGTTTGGTACAAATGAAACTGACTTGGCCCATGCTTGATATTCTGCCCTGGTCGGATTCTAAAGGGGTATTGTTCTGGCCAGACGTTAAAGTTGTACTGTTCTGATCTGAAGTTAAAGGGGTACTTTCTCGGTCTAAAGTTGAAGGCGTACTGTCCTGGTCGGAAGTTAAAGGGGTACTATCCTGGTCTGATGATAAAGGGGTATTGTCCTGGTCTGAAGTTAAACAGCTACTGTCCTGGTCTGAAGTTAAATTGGTACTGTCTTGGTCTGAAGTTAAAGTGGTGCTGTCCTGGTCTGAAGTTAAAGTGGTGCTGTACTGGTCTGAAGTTAAAGTTCTGCTGTTCTTGTTTGAAGTTAAAATCGTGCTGTCTTGGTCTGAAGTTAAAGTTGTGCTGTCTTGGTCTGAAGTTAAAGTGGTGCTGTCTTGGTCTGAAGTTAAAGTGGTGCTGTCTTGGTCTGAGTTTAAAGGGGTACTGTGCTGGTCTGAAGTTAAAGGGGTACTGTCCTGATCTGTAGTCACAGTGGTGCTGAATTTGTCTGAAGATAAAGGGGTGCTGTCCTGGTCTGAAGTTAAAGTTTTGCTGTTCTTGTCAGAAATTAAAGTGGTACTGTCCTGTTCTGAAGTTAAAAGGTTGCCATCACTGCCTAAAGCTGGAAGTTGATGACCTTGCAAGACCTTCCAAACCCTGTGGTCCATTTCTGAGGTTATTGAGGATACAATATCTTCATCACCCTCATCACCAGAAAGTGGATGCAGATGCACATACAACCTGAGGATGACATGTATCATATACGTACTGTTAGAATAATACATATAAAATCCCTGAATGTTTTTGTATCAAGCATTTAGTACTTTCAGTTAAAAAGATATGGTGATTAAGTACAGTTGTGAAACACGAGAAAATAAATGAGAAACTTAATCTAACATCAAATATAAATAGTTATAAATTGTTGGAATACTGACTCACATTAATAAAAAAAATATATAAGATCTGTGTAGGCAATAATTATTGTATATTTATATCAGCTCATATGTACATTCACTGACCAGTAAAATTGTATTTCCTTGACTTAAATCACAGAAATGTAAATGGAATATATTTTAATGAATTTAAATTTTATATATGACTTAAAGTCATTGAATTTGTCTGTGCTACAATGTAGTATGGTAGCATGGTCAAAAAAAAAAAGATTGCTTGCAAGTCAGATTTGAAAAGATTGATGAAGCTTTTTATTTGTTACCGCAGGAAATCTTTGACAATTAACATTGTAATATAGTAATAATAAAGTCAAGTTTTCTCTGTGTATCTCTAATTTACACACTATCAGTGCAGATTAAGGTAGAACTTTACCAGAAGAAACAGCTGCTCACAGGGAGAGCAAATGGAGATGGATAGGACATCCACTAAGGAGACATCTACCCAGTATAACCAGACGTACCCTCATCTGAATCCCATCAGTATACATAAAAAGGTCAAAGAAGGATCCAGGAGAAGAATTTAGGAGCAAATACAAGCCAAGCCAGACTCTCATGAAGCGAAATACGAAAGAAGGACTAAAATTTGAATTAAAGAATAGAAACTGCTGCACAGGGACTTCCTGAGACCTGACAATTATTTCAAGGGTTTCTTCATGATAAAAAGGTTGAAAAGCCCTAATCTAGAAGAACATAATTCAGATACAGCAAATAGTTGAAAGACATCAATAGATTTATCAAGCTGACTGAGAAAAATAATAGTTTATAAGCGAAATGGGAAGGGAAAAAAAAGACTTACTTGGATAACAGATGGCTCAGAGTCTCAATCTTTCTATCTTGAGATTGCATATATGTTGATGGTGCATTCAGTGGTTGGATAAAAGGAGACTGATGATCTGCATCCTGGTTCATGGTTGCTGAAGCTGCTTCAGATTTTGCTGCAGACCTATCACTAACAGGTTGTTTACTTGTGTGATCATCTAGAAGTGTGCCAGGAGAAGTTATCTCGTATTAAGAGCAACATTTGTAAATGGTGACATTTTCTGATTCTTGTCATGCTTTTCAGGTAAAGCTGAAGCATTGCTAGCTCTCTGTGGAATAAATTCCTTGGCTTCAGAGTTCAGATTAAAATGATTGCCATTTTCATAACTATTATTCTCCTCTAGCCATGGATAACCTTCAGGAGACACAATACTGGCTATATTTTGGGAAACCCTGAAGCGAGAATCAGAGCACAGGTAACTGCCAAGCCCACCAAAGGAGAGTATTCTGGTTTGTGACTTTTCAGAGAGGAGTTCAATGCATTCTTCAAGCTCACTGTCTGCTAAGTCCATCTGCCCTTTTTTAGCCAGAATGTTGTAGAAGAAGCTGATGAATATATTAAAGTAAGTGTTGTTGAAAGCTTCTAAACACTACATCACACAAATGAATGTGGCATAAAACCTTCAAGCAAATGACAAGTTCAAATAAAATTATTAATCATAACTTACTGCATGAAGTATTTTTAATGATCTATTCTGTTCTTACGGCCTTTTTATCTCAAAAATACATGGCAATTTCTAAAATATGTGTATAGAAATTCTGGTTTTGAATTTAATGAGACTAGTGCCGTGCAATTATATTATAAGAGAAAATATAAATAAAACCCCACTCATATTCATTCATAACCCTCCACTCCCAAAGGAGCATAGGCCCTCAACAAACACATGCCAAGTCTTCCTGTCACGTGCCATCATCTCAAGTTCTTTCCACGTTCTCCTTATCATTTTCACCTCTGTTTCCAGCTCTCTTCTCCATGTGCTTTTTGGTCTACCTCTGCTTCTCTTGCCCTGGGGGTTTCAGAACAAGGACTGCCTTGTAGTGCTATCAACAGGTTTCCTCAGTGTGTGTCCTATCCATCGCCATCGTCTTCTTCTCATCTCTTGTTCCACTGGCACTTGTCTAGTTCCTGTCATCAGTTCCACGTTGGTAACCTTGACATACCATTTTAATCCATCTATTCTACGCAAGAACCCATTTATGAAAGTCTGTAGCTTTTTGGTAGTTGTCTTTGTTGTTCTCCATGTCTCAGAGCCATACAATAGGACTGACTTCACATTTGAGTTGAAGATTCTTATTTTCGTGTTGGATCCGATTTCTCTTGATCTCCATATATTTCCCAATGCAATGAAAGCTCCTCTTGCTTTTTGTATTCTTATTTTGATATCACTGTCTGTCACTCCAACTTTGTCTATATTGCTGCCAAGATATGTGTACGATTCTACATCTTGTATTGGTGCTTCTTCAAGTTCAACCCTGTTATCATTACCTGCATTTATTCTCATTATCTTTGTCTTTTCCCTGTGTATTTTCAGACCCAATTGCTGTGACCTCTCATCGAGTGTTTTCAATTTGTCCTGCATCGGATTACGGTTATGGGACAGAAGAGATGAGTCATCTGCAAAATCCAGATCATCCAACTGCTTAGTCAGAGTCCACTGGATTCCATTTCTGTTGTGTGTTGTCGATGTTTTCGTAACCCAGTCTATTGTTAGTAAGAAAAGAAACCCCACTAGCCGGTAAAAATGACTGCCCAAAAGAATTGTTGATTAATTGATACATAGAGATTCTCACAATAAAATCTTGAAAGCAATGCAGCCTGCAATATTAATTGATTATCAGTGAAAGATTTCTCCATCAGATGAGTGTTTGCAAAAGTTCTTTTTCATTTGTTAAAAACATTTTTTCTCTATGCTTTTCATGTATTACTTGATACATTGTTGAAATATATGGATATTATTACCATTGTTCATAATCAACATCATTGGAATCCAGGTACACCCAGTGGCGCTCAGTCTTCCTAGGCAAATGTTGAAGGGTATGATGTTGATTGTCTAAAACGTATTTGTTGAATACCCGCCTAATGCATCTTCTCATATTTCCATCTCTGCTAGACTTACATTTGATGCCAAATTTCAGCAATCTTGTGTTGTTGATTCATCAATTGCCGTGTTGTTCTCTAACAGGTGACCAATACTTGGTAATGTCATACACGATTTTTTGCATAATCAATGCCCGCTGATTGGTGCTATGACCATTCCAATAGCCTACACATATATATTTCATTTAAAGCATATCCGTTTTTATCCCTAATTTCTATCTATTAAAAAACATTTTAAGATTAATATTAAGAAATGGATGTTAACAAATCGTAATTGCTTACTCTAACAATTTTGTGTCAATCTTGTCAATGGTTGGTGGCTGAAACTGGGAGGGGTGAGGCATCATCATCAACGTGTCTTCAGACCTAGGTTTGGGAAGTTCTTGATTGATACCCGAGTTTGACATGATGAACTCTCTGTCGATATTGAGGAAACAAATAACTATTTTAATGGCAGAATTAGAACCAGAGAAGTTTATATGGAAAAACATAGAAATAATTAGTGGATATGATGATTCTTGATATCTTGATTTGGAAATTTCATAATCTACTAGCATAGAATGAAATATTTAACATATAGAACTTGTACCTTTAAAAAAGTGCAGTTAAAACTGTGCGCTTAAAGCAGCGAAGGATTACATAATTTTGTAGTTGTTATCACTAATTTTCATAGAAAAGGATCTTTCTGCACACTAAACTCACTTTTTTTCTCCCCTAACCAATAAAGACTGTCGGATATTATAAATTCAGCCAATAATTATTAAAGTAACTGTACATCGTGGTATCTTTAGTCTTCATTGGACCATTAAAGCTTCAAACAGTTATTTTGAAAGAGGCAACTAATTTAGTTGAAAAATTTAAGTATTCAACTGTGTACTTGTTTACTGCTTATGTTTCAGTGATGCTTTTATCATAACAGTTGCTTAACCCACTCAGTAAGCCATTTGAAAAAATATCTTTCTTCAATTAAGCGGTCTATTCTCAATTACCATTCTATTTCCGCAATATCTTTCACATGACACAAGATGTCAAGTACTTCAAAGAACATGAGAAATCTTGTGGCGTTGTGTTAGTTGCAAGTAATAAAAATATGCATCACTTTGTATTTTAATGATTAAAAATGCATCAAAAGAAAAGAAATAATCGTAAAAAAATCATGAGTACTACATAATGAAATTGGCCAAATGGAATTTAATACAAAAAACAGTCAGCTCGAAACCAGAAACGAAACGAATTAGATAATTTAGGCCTATTATTTATTTGTGTCTTCTGACTTGACTTCTTATAACGTCATTGTCATTAGCTGCCATCTCCACAGCGAAGGTGAGCTGCAATCAGGATCGGTGCCAGACTATTTTGTGCCCTTGGCAAGGCTAAGTTCTTGCACCCCCCCCCCCTTTTCCCGTAAAAAACTCACTCCCTTAACAAACTGACACTCTGCGCCCCTCTGAGGTCTGCGCCCTATGCGGCCACCTAGTTGGCCTAATGGTTGCACCGGCCCTTGTTGCAATTGATCCGCAACCCCTTCTGACTTATATCTTGGTGGTGTATTCACATAGATTCTTTATTGTCAATCTCTAGATGTTGTCTTCCCACTTTTAGTGGTGTCTATCTCTTGCCTTTACTTCTTCAACTCTTCCTTCTATTATGGTTTTCAGCAAAGTGTTAACTCTTTTTAATATGTCCAAAGTAGTTTAGCTGTTTTGATCTTTTTGATTTTCATTCCCAGGTTTTTATGACCTCTTTATTTGATTTCATAAAATGGCGGTCGTGTGGTTCTTACCATCAGCTCCACATTGGGGTATTGTGGTATCATTCAGACTTTTCTATTCAACATAAGTATCATTTATGAAAGGCTGTAAATTATTGGTTGTTGATTTTATTGTTCTCCATTTTCCAGAGTTATACAATAGGGCTGACTTGACATTAGAGTTTATCATTCTTATTTTTATGTTTGGTTTAATTCCTTTCCCACATGCCATGACAACTTCTTTGCCTTCTGTATTGTTATTTTGATAGGACTGTCTGTCCGTCCACCTTTGTCTATATTGCTGCCAAGATATATTATAATAGTCATCATCATTTCCCAGATCGTTCCCTAGAACATACAGTCACTACAACACCTGGCATCCATACAACAATTTCTTTCTATCCTTGCATGAGACAATACACTCTCAAAGGGACTCAAAAAGACCTAGTTATTAAGATGCAATCATCAGATCATATCAAAACAAGCGCCGTCTCTGCTGGGTCTACATTAGTAGTCGCCCTACGCTCCGGCTATTTCGTATTAATCTTTTGCAGTTTGCAGTCTCTACAATTTTTCACGTTGTTGATATCTTGCATATTTGTGCTCCCAGCTTTTCCCTTCACTAGGCTTGTTAAAAAAATGTGAGTTTTTCATATGTCCACAGTTTTCATCCGACCCTGATCATATTGATTAGACATTACCTCATTTACTTTGTGTGTGTGTGTGTGTGTGTGTGTGTGTGTGTGTGTGTGTGTGTGTGTGTGTGTGTGTGTAATTTCCCTTTTTTGTAAGTTCGGCATATCTTTATATAGAATTTAAATAAATAAAACAATAAAAATTAATTTATTTCAATATCCATTGTAATTATTTAAATCAAACTACTAATATATCTTCATTAAACGCCATTCGTTGTGTGGTGTCATTGAAGACGATATGAGTAATATGTAGAACACCGGACACTGAGGGTATCTGAATTTTGGATGAAGAAAGACAGACAGAAATAAAGACAGAGGCCGACAGAAGAACATAAAGACAGACATATCAATAGAAAGAAAGAATATTAAACAAATATTAACTTGACTGTCTTAACTCTGAATATAAAGTCCTTCATCTACAGAAAATTGTATAGACAGACATATCAACAGAAAAAAAGAATATTAAACCAATATTAACGTGGCTATCTTAACTCTGAAATAAAATCCTTCACCGACAGAAAAACATATAGACAGACATATCAATAGAAAGAATATTAAACAAATATTAACGTGACTATCTTAACTGTGAAATAAAGTCCTTCTCCCACACCCCTTCATTCATTTATTCCTTGCGTCGCCGCGTATTAGAAGGTTCGGACCACTGCCCTTTCAGTAGATAGTATGTTGTAAGGTAAATGTGACAAACTTCCTTCTCTCAGACTGACTAAAATATTTTCTCATACTCTCTGTTGCTTCCAACGAATTTACCTTAGTAATAACAGTGAAGATGTCAAAGGTTGAACTTTTTTAACAAGGTTAGCAGTCTTTCATAACAACAGCTTCTTCAGCAACAAAAGTATTCAATATTCAAAACTGCAATTTCTTGTCTTCTTACTACTTGCTTTCTTCAGCTATCCCAATATCCTATAATTCTTCAGGTAGAAACTTCTTGTCTCTCTTCTATACTGACAGTTTATCTTATTTATGTTTTTCTTTTCATAAGTCTCTTGGTATATCTCACTAAGAGAAAACTGGCCTTACCGCCAGGGCTGTCACTTTGCCAAGATTTTCATCTATTATTCTTCTCCGATCAGACCTGGTCTGCTGAGCTACACATGTTACTGATATATAAAAGTGTTCAACGTACCTGGGTTTGTTCTCAAACGAAATACACTTTCTTTTCTTTCACATCTATCATGTCCTCAGAATAAAATACTATCACAATAAAATACTGCCGTACACCAAATTTATGGTACATAATTTACTGAGCGTTTTCTATACACTCTATTTCTCACAGCATAAATCGTGCTAATCATCTAAGACTGAGTATGTTTTCTCACACATCTATTACGCTGAGCGCGTTTCTCAAGTCTAACTTTAACACTTGGGAAGAAACCCTTTTTCCTTTCTACGCATAGCGCGTCTCAAATCCGGCTGCCCGATCCCCGTTCTAACATTTCTTTGTTCCCCCTAAACTGTGTTCACGCATCTCAACTTTCCCGTGCGTACTTTTTTTCCAACTCACTCAAACCTGCAAGGGACACAATCTTACATTATCCCCCTTTGGATGTTTTACCTCAATAGCATACCTTCTTCTTTAACGCTTACAACAAATTCGTCATATGCTAATTTTCTAATCCATAACTAATAACATTCTAAATCTACTTAACCTAAATTAAACATTTCTCCTACCAACCGAAATATGTGGAGTTTCCTCCCTTATGACAAAGCCTTACTTTACTCATCTTATCTCCCTGCAACAATGACAAATAATCTGTAACTAAACTTATTTATATTTCTTAAACCATTTTTTTCACACTCTTTTCCTTTATCAAAACCAAACCACCGTTCTAAACCACCGTTCACATATCTTTCCCCCTTAAAAAAATTTCTCTCACAGAGAAAATTTCCCCGAAAACTCTTCACTCACTCTCTTCCCTCTATTAACTGCGTCCCTCTCTATACCCACTCTTGTCCCAATAAGACCCGCTATTTTCTAGTTCCAATCAACCTCACTCATCTTCCTGTCTACAATTTCCATTTCATAGTATACATTTTCCATCATGGAACTGTTTTCGTATTATACATTTTACTGAATACAACTCTTTTCATGTTACAACTTGTACATAATACAACTCATTTCATAATACACCTTATCGTTTGCTCCTTTAGTACTCTTACTAGACCTTTCTAACTTCATTAGCCATTTACCATCCCTTTTATCTCTACTCCCAAGTTTATTATCCCGCCTACGCGACTTACAAGTTTATTATCCCGCCTACGCGAATTATCTTGAAATTCCGCCTATCTCATTAATCGTTCTTCTTAGTTGCATATTTTTCCTCCTTGTATCGTCTCTATATCTACGCCATTTCTCTATGGCCCTCATCTACCGCCATATTCTCTATAGTTTCTCCATATGCTCCTTTAGTTATCTCGTAATTCTTTTCTGTCTCCTCTCTGTGACTTCTCAATTTCCCATTCTCTACGTCTCTCTCCCTTAATCTATGGCTTCCCTGCCTCTTTCCTCTTCTCTTCCACCACTGCAGTAGTCCATCGTTCGGACCTACTCAGCTCACTTTTATGTTCAGTGTAGAACGATTGCATCTAGTTTCCAAACAACTAGACTCCCGCTGCAATTTTCTACTCTCCTTTTTTCATATCCTCTATTTTCGTTCCCTCCTTGGAACTGTTCTCCAACTTCTCAATTTTTACTCCTTACTCTCCCTATCTCTCTGCCGTTCTCCTCTACGGCTTCACCAAAATCTCAGTCTCAATATTTCTCCATATTTCTCCCAGAAAACCCCATAAAACCGCCGTCCTCCTCAACGGTTTCTCAAAATCTCTATTATTCCTTCCGTCTTCCTCTACTACTGCTCAAAATATGTAACTCCATATTTCTCCCATGTCACCATAATACTCCATGTTTCTGCCGTGTTCTGCTCTACGGCTTCTCCAACCTCTAACTCCACTGTTCCTGCCGTCGTCACCACGGCTTACCAACTATAGTCTGCCATTCTCTTATGACCTCTACTTCTTACCTCTCCTTTACTCGTCTCCTAAAGTTCCTCTACTGCAGTACCCTATTGGTCAGGTGTACTCAGTTCTCTCATGTGTGTGCGGTACAGACCAATTATACTTAGCCTTCTCAAGGCTCAGCTACCGCCGCCAGCTTGTTCCGTATAACTTATGCTGTGCCTTCCCTCACATAGCCGCCTCCTCCTGCTCACTCTCTATCTCACTTCATCATAAGTTTATACAGCCTCTCCAGGGCTTCTTGCTGCTTATCCACATCTTGAGTCTCCTCTACTCTTCTTATTTCATCAATACTTTGTTTCCTCTCTACATTTCTATGTCTCGTATCTCCATAATTTCTCTCAATCTCTCTACTCCTTACTCCTTCTTCCGTTTGCCTTGATTTTTCTCTATGTTCAATTTCTTCCTTTGTCGTGCTTCCTGAGTTTCTTTCAGGTTCTATGCTCTTTAATTTGTCGCTACCTCGACTTGTACTCCTAGTATCTCTCATACTATTACTCCTATTTCTATCTCTCTTTCTAGCCTCTCGGCTCTTGGATCGGTACTCCCTTCGATCCGTATTTCCTCTCTCCTCCTCCTTTCTAGCTTCCCGGCTCTTAGATCGGTAATCCCCTCGATCTGTATTTCTTCTGTCTTCGTCTTTCCTAGCCTCCCGGCTCTTAGATCGGTAATCACGTCGATCCGTATGTGTTCTATTTCTCTGTGTATCTAGTCCCCCTGGACTCTTGGATAGGTATTCCCGTCGACCCGTATCTCTTCTATCCTCACTTGTATTTCTCAGCCTATCTCGGCTCTTGGATCGGAAATCCCTTCTATCCGTATCCCTCCTTCTTTCTCTACTATTATCTCTCCTATTCTCCACGCTCTCTCTAGTCCTGAATCGGTATTCTCCTCGATTCGTATGTCTCCTATTATTAGCCTCTCTGCTCTTGGATCGGTATTCTCTTCGACCCGTATCCCTACTTGTCTCCATAGTATCTCTACTCTTAGATCGGTAGTCTCTTCGATCTGTAGTTCTACTACTTTCATGTTTCTGAACTTCTTCCTCTTTCTGCTTCGCCTTCTCTATGGCTTCCCTTCTATCATCACCTGCCCAAGGTGCTGTGACATCTTCCTTTTTCTCCGATGCATCTCTATTCATTTCCTGTTTGCTTTCTAACTCTTCCAACTTCCTCTTATAATCTGCGCAAAGTGCAGTTAACTCTTCTATTTTTGTTCTGTCATTATTTCTTTTTGTTCTGTCATTTTTTCTTTCTTCATCTTTGTTTTTCCTCGACCTTCCCTGGTCGACACTGTCTATTTCCCATTGACCCGTTCCATTGGTCTTTCTATCTTGTTCCTTTTTTTGTACTTCTCTATGACTACGCTTCTCCTTTTTCAATTCTTCAAACTTCCTGTCAATATATTGAACCAATGCCTTTATATCTTCCTTATTCTCCGGTGCGCCACTATTTCTTACCTTATTCTTCCTCCTTAGTCTGACCTCTTCTACATGTCTCAACTTTGCTAGACGCCTTCTATAAACCGAGGAATCGTCTGATGACGACGACCGCTGTCTCTTCTTCCCTCTTATATTCCCTAACTCCATCTCTTCCTGCGAATCTGAATCTTTAGCTGATGTGTCCTCTATGTTCTGAGTTTGACTTGTACCACTTTGTAGTTTAGTCTCTATCTGTTGCTCCATTTGTTTCAATAGCTGCTGCTCCTGTGCTCTGTTTCTTTGTTCTGCAGCTCTCGTATGTTTGTACGGTGCATCTATTTCTGTTTCAACATTATTCCATTGTTTCCTTATTCCTGTCGTATCTTCTAGAATCTCATTGTACTGTTTACTCTCTGTATCCTGCCATACTTGTATCCTGTCTTCTTCTGGCCTATATGTGCCCATCTCCTCTTGTTCCCTGTTTAAGATTTGGGGGGTTGGGGTTAACCGATCAGATGTTGTTCCCGGTTCTGCATGGACTTGTGCTCTCGTAACAATCTGTTCCCGCGCTAGTGTTGGTCTACCGCCGTCGCTATCTATGATCTCACTGGAAATAATATCTATTTCCTCGTCGCTCTTAGTCATTTGGACTACCCAGTTGTCTCCTCTCGTAGTTACACTCCAGTCACTGTCCTTCGGTTTTATACCTTTACCTATTCCTGATCTTTTCTGTGTATTATTGTTTGTAGCCTGTTTTTGTAAACCCTGTGGTGTGTTGTTGGGCGTGTGTGTTTTGTCTCCCTCCCTCTCTCCTGGTATTTTTACAAAATGAGCTGTCCTCTTTGTAGGATCTCTCTGGGGAAGAACGATTGGGTCATTTTCCTGTTTCCGGAGATGTTGTACATGTACCCTTTTAATTTGCTTTCCTTTTCCAATCTGGTATGTGGTCTGTGAGAGCCTTTGTAACACCTTCCATCCGGTGTCCCATTTGTCTTTGAACTTGCCTGTTCTTACTTGCACCTTGTAGCACACTATCTCTCCTAGATTAAACACTTGTAGCGTCGCGTTTTTATTCGCATTATTCCGTCTCTTCTCTGCTGCTACTTCCGTGTTTCTGACTGCCATTTTGTGTGCTATATGCTTATGCATCATTAAATTCTCCATATGACTTTCACCGTAGTATTTCCTTCTAGGTGTCAACAACGTGTCCATTGGTAGTACGGGTTCTCTGCCATATAGCATGTAGAAAGGCGCTAATCTGGTGGAGTCGTTCGTGTTAGACCGGATTGCTTGTAGTGCATGTGGAAGATGCACATCCCAATCGCCACCTCTGTCATGTATATACTTCGCTATTATATTATGTATTGTGGCATGGAGGCGTTCGTTTTTCCCGTTACTCTGAGGATGATATGGAGAGGTTTTGATATGTTGTATATTCATCTCCCTGAGGAAACTTTGAAACTCATTCCCTGTAAACTGTTTCCCGTTGTCCGTGACAATAGTGTACGGGCAACCATGTCGAGGTATAAAGTATGTCATCATTATATTCACCACGGTTTTTCCTTTCGCTTCCCTCACTGCATAGCACTCTGGCCAGTTGGACAACATGTCTACAATATGTATAATGTACTCGCATCCCGACTGTGTTCTGGGATATGGTCCTGAGATGTCAATACTGACTTTCTCCATGGTGTATTTGGGAATATCCATCCTTTGTATTGGGCACTTAACTTCAGCCATATTTCTTGTCTTGCATGTTAAACATCCTTGCACATGTTGTATAACATCCTTACATAGCGTCGGCCAATAATACCGTGCTTTAATTGCTTCTAGCGTTTTATCCCTTCCAAAATGGCCGTTATTATCATGTAACTCCTCCAACACCCTCTTAACCAGGTGGCTAGGAATGTATTTTTTTGGAACTCCATCCCCTTTTGGATCTACGAACTCCACTATTTTATCATGTTCATTAATGATAAAATGTCTTGCTTCTCTAGTTCCTTGTTCAATTTTCTTCCTAAGATTGATTAATGTGGAATCCTTTGCTTGTTCTGTGAGGAGGTCAAACCCTTCGATGATATCCATTTGTTCTATTCCCTCTTCTTCCAGTTCTGCATCCATCTGTTGTTGGTTGCGATTCGAGTTTATAACATTTATTTGTCTGAAGTGTTCGCTAATATCCGGTGTTACATCTTGTTCTGATTTTTCCGGACCATCATTGTATGGTATACGGGATAAAAGGTCTGCACAAGAGTTATCTTTTCCTTTTATATATTCGATGGTCACGTCGTAGTTCTGTAGATTTAACGCCCAGGTTTGCAACTTCCGGGGTTGTTCCGACACTTTGGTGAGCCATGTGCGCAGTGGTTGATGGTCTGTCCTGACTATAAAGGAAGTTCCTCTCAGATAATAGTCTAATTTTTGTATGGCATAGTATATTGCGAATGCTTCTCTCTCAATAGCGGCCCATTTCATCTGAGATTTGTTGAACTTATGGGAGAGAAATACAATAGGTTTCTCGTTCCCAACGTTAGGTATCATCTGTGGTTCTCCATCTTCTGCGGGTTGAACCAAACACGCTCCCAACGCTGTACCAGAAGCGTCTGTGTATAAGATGAATGTCTTATCCGGGTCTGGATGTGCCAAAAACGGGAGTTCTGTTAAGGCTTCTTTGAGATAATCAAAAGCCCTCTGGCATTCCTCTGTCCACTTGAATCGGGCATATTTCTTCACTAAGTTGATTAGAGGTTCTGCCGCTCGTGTAAAGTTAATCACGTGTTTCCTAAAATATCCACACGTTCCCAAGAACCCGCGTACTTGTCTGGCATTCACTGGTGGAGGCATCTCCCTAATGGCCTTGACTTTGTCTTTGTCCGGTCTGATTCCATCCTTGTTTATCAGAAAGCCTAGATACTTGGTTTCACGTTGAAGGAAATTACATTTAGTCAATTTCAATTTGACTTTATGACTTCTTAATCTGTTGAAGACTTTCTCCACGTGTTGTAGGTGATTCTGAACTGACCCTGACGTGTGTACAAGAATATCGTCTATGTATGCCATGGCAAAATTCTGCATCCCACTAAGGACTTCGTCCATTAGCGCCATATAAGTGGCGGGACTACTTTTGAGCCCAAATGGCATAACATTCCAAGCGAACGTTCCCACATGCGTACAGAACGTGCTTTTCTTCTTAGCTTCTTCCGTCAATGGTATACACCAGAAACCAGATCTGGCGTCCAGGGTAGTGAACCATTCTGACTTTCCCAATAGCGCTAGAATGTCGTCTATTCTAGGGATGGGGTGTGTTACGGTCTTAGTGATGCTATTCAACGCTCTGTAGTCGCAGCAAAATCTGTGACCACCGTCCTTCTTTGTAACTATTACTATTGGGGACGCCCATTCTGACCGCGATCTCTGAATGACCCCAGCGTCTAACATCTCCTGTATTGCCTTCTCCACTATTTGTCTAGTTTTCAGCGGAGTCCTGTATGGTTTCTTGTTTACAACTTTTCCTGGCTCTGTCTCGATGTCCATTTGTATCGTCTGCGTCCTTCCTAACTCCATGTCGGTGAGAGCAAACACGTCATGATTATGCAATATAAAATTCCGAAGAATTTTGTCATGTTGGGGATGTACTTTGATCTGCTTCTGCATTTCCCTTATTCTGTCCTGGAATTTTTCCCGACTGTTGTCTCTGTCCTGTGAATACCGATCTGGTGTCCATGATTTTCTTTCTCCTGTTTGTTTTTCCCGGTATGGTGCATCTGCACTGTTTCCGTATACTGCGTTTATCACGTGGTTTGTCGTTGATATTCCCCATTGTTGGCTTTTTATGTTCCTAACTGTTTGTGGTTTTGGATTTTGTCTCTGATGTGCGTCGTTATCTTTCATCTTTTCTTGTATTTGATGCTTTTCTTGGTGTCGAATATTTCCTTCCTGACCTTCTATCAGTCGTACCCTTCCTAATACAAATCCTCTTGGTATTCTAACTGTTCTTCCCGTGGTATTTATAATCATCGTTGGAAATTGTTGTCTATTTCCGATTTGTACTATTCCTTCTACCATTTCTAGTCCGGGTTCATCTAGTATATCTCCATCTTCCCAGTCTAGTGTTAAGACCATTTGTCCTAGGTTGAAATATGGGGACCTTTTCAACTTGCCTTGAAGAATACCGACTTCATTCGGTCGCAGCGTAACTGTTGTTCTGTTTCGGATTATGGACGCTATGTATATATCGTCCTGTAACCTGATGCATTCGCCATTTATCTTCATTTGGTGAGTATCAAAGTGTAATTGAGCCCTATGTTTTAGCAGAAAATCACGTCCTAGTATGATATTTCTCGTCATACCCTTCACTATGGTGAACGTGTGTTCCACTATCATATCGCCAATTCTCATTTGCACCATAGTCGTTCCCATCACTTTTAGGTTTTCTCCTGACACCGAGGTAAGTCTATTTTGTGTCTTTCTGTATTGAGCTACGCCTCGTATCTGCTTGTAAAGCCCAAATCTGATAAGGCTTACAGTAGCCCCTGAGTCTACCAATGCTCTATATCTCCTTCCGTGTATTTCGACAATACATGAACAAGGGTCTGGTTATGAGCCAGCTCGATTGCTGTTGCTACTTTTCTTTTAGGGATACGGTGTTTTCTTTCTTGTTTTTCAATTTCATTTATTTGTATTTTCTTGTCTTTGCCTCCTCTCCACCTATGACCATGTGATTGTCTTCCACTAGGTATATTTTTATATATATATCTGATTTTATCCGCAGTTGTGTGTTCCACTACCATCGATATACTGTTTGTTTCTTCCCTTGTCGTCACTTCTCCAACTCCCGTATCGTAGCTGTCTGTGTTGTTGAAACCTTCTACTACCCTTTCTCATGTCAATCTCTCTCCTTACTGAGTGCTGCGGCTCTAGTGGCCTATAGTTACACGCAAAGGCTTTATGTCCCAGCCTATTGCAAGCATAGCACACGATTGGCTTGCGGTCTACCTGTCTTGAACTATAAAACGTTTCCATTCCTCTCCCTCGTCTTTCTATCCTTCTTTGTTGACAATGTCCTATCTCCATAGGTTCTTCCTGTGTTTCTTCGCATGTAACTACTCTACCAAGCCTGAGGTCCAATCTTCTTCTGAGGTTCTCTTCGGCTGTAGCAAGTGCAATGGCCTGTGACAAGTTTTGTGGGTCCTTCCTGAGGAGATGTAATTTAATGGGTATACCATTCAACCCATCTACGAATATGCCCACTAACTGTTTTTCCACCTCTTGTTGGTTAATTTGTTGTCCCAAGAAAACCTCTTCAGCTAGGTTTAACAACCTGTCGCTGAACAGTTGAATAGGTTCTCCTACTTGCTGTTGTATGCTCCTCAGCAGACTCCAAGCGTACGATGCATCCGTAATTTGTGCATATGTCCTTATTAGTTCTTTCCTAAACTCCTCCCATGTCTCATCTGGGAAAGTGTCAAAGCTGCGTCTTATGAAATCTACTATTAACCAACCTGAGGAAAGATATGCAACTTGTTTGTACTCACCTTGGTCCATATTGACCGAAGTGCAATATCTTTGTATCTCGAGTAACCATTTTCTACATAAAGTAGGATTCCCTGCATATGGTGTTATGCTGTTCCGGATATTCTGGAACTTACTTTCATTTCTAATGGCAGTCATAGCCTTGGCTACCTGTTCAAGAGCAGCCACATTGGGATCCAAACCCACCGTAAGTTGTTGTTGTTGTTGCATCTTGTCTTGACCTGTAAATGTTAGTGTTAATAGAAACACCTGTTTAAAAAATTAATATTAATCTATTGGTTGACCTGTAAGAGAATTACTAACCAATATCTGTGTACAATACTTATAATTCTTATGAGTAACAAAACAATCATCAATCTAATTCTCATAATTTAACTGCCTACATTAATAATTAACTTAATTTGTTTCTAAATGTTTCAGTGCTACATCATCTGTTTTTTTTGACCGGGATCACGCCTAAACACTTGCTCCTCCAGTATTTTAGAATTAATCAACACAATTTTTGTCTTATACGGCTGTATACTATTATTTTTGCGCGTTGGGCCTGTTGATCATTCAGATTGTTATCTCATGCATGTGCCTGCATTCTGACGGTTGTCGGGTGATATAGTGAACTTCACCTTCGTGATGTTTTGGCTAGCCTTCGTTGTTCTTGATGTCGATTCACTTGACTTCTGTATTGTCTTGATTTGTTTCTTCAGCTCGCAAGATTCTTTCGATTTGTATCTTCTTAATGAACTTGACCTTCGTGATGCTTTGGATAGACTTCGTTGTTCTTGATGTCGCTTCACTTTACTTGACTTCTGTGTTGCCTTGATTTGTTTGTTTGTTTGTTTGTTTGTTTTTTCGCTCGCAGGATTCTTTCTTTCTGTGTTATCTCTTCTTAGTGAACTTGACCTTTGTTCTGTCTATAGTCTTTTACATCTCATTCTTGCATAGGGTCAGGTGCACCAAAACAGTCTGTGACCGTTGTAGGGCTAGATACGAAAATACTTGATGCAACCGTACCTAATATGTGATGCCCAAACTGACATCTGTGCGGAGGCTGTCTTGATTTATAAAAATTTCTTGAACTATCATAGTGTAGGGCTGGTCACGCACACCATGAATATCCTGTGGCCGTGGATCGTATTAGAAGGTTCGGACCACTGCCCTTTCAGTAGATAGTATGTTGTAAGGTAAATGTGACAAACTTCCTTCTCTCAGACTGACTAAGATATTTTCTCATACTCTCTGTTGCTTCAAACGAATTTACCTTAGTAATAACAGTGAAGATGTCAAAGGTTGAACTTTATTAACAAGGTTAGCAGTCTTTCATAACAACAGCTTCTTCAGCAACAAAAGTATTCAATATTCAAAACTGCAATTTCTTGTCTTCTTATTACTTGCTTTCTTCAGCTATCACAATGTCATATAATTCTTCAGGTAGAAACTTCTTGTCTCTCTTCTATACTGACTGTTTATTTTATTTATGTTTTTCTTTTCATATGTCTCTTGGTATATCTCACTAAGAGAAAACTGGCCTTACCGCCAGGGCTGTCACTTTGCCAAGATTTTCGTCTATTATTCTTCTCTGCTCAGACCTGGTCTGCTGAGCTACACATGTTACTGATATATAAAAGTGTTCAACGTACCTGGGTTTGTTCTCAAACGAAATACACTTTCTTTTCTTTCACATCTATCATGTCCTCAGAATAAAATACTATCACAATAAAAATACTGCCGTACACCAAATTTATGGTACATAATGTACTGAGCGTTTTCTATACACTCTATTTCTCACAGCATAATTCTTGCTAATCATCTAAGACTGAGTATGTTTTCTCACACATCTATTACGCTGGGCGCGTTTCTCAAGTCTAACTTTAACACTCGGGAGAAAACCCTTTTTCCTTCCTACGCATAGCGCGTCTCAAACCCGACTGTCTAAAAACCCCGTTCTCACATTTCTTTTTTCCCCCTAAACTGTGTTCACGCATCTCAACTTTCCCGTGCGTACTTTTTTTTCCAACTCACTCAAACCCGTAAGGGACCTAATTTCACATTACCTCCCTTTGAATGTTTTACCTGAACAGCGTACCCTCTTTTTTAACGTTTACAACAAACTCGTTATATGCTAATTTTCTAACTCATAACTGATAACATTCTAACTCTACTTAACCATAATCCAGCACTTTTATCCATCAACTGAAATATGTAGAGTTTCCTCCCTTATGACAAAGCCTTACTTTACTCATCTTATCTCCCTGCAACAATGACAAATAATCTGTAACTAAAGTTATTTATATTTCTTAAACCATTTTTCCACACTCTTTCGCTCTATCAAAACCAAACCACCGTTCACACTAGAATACTTACAGACAGTAGATATCACAACCACGCTGTGAAAGCTTGAGTTCGTGTGCACACAAATAAGTGCAAATAAATTGCTGGATTATATCCTATTGCTAACGAATACTTTGATTTACACAAAGTACGATTTTTTAACTATTCACAAGCAATGAAGTACTGCTAGTCACAAGGTAAGAAGTCAAGAATAACAAAACCTTGTTTGCGCTTGCCTATTTAAAAGAGGGACTAGCAGAAGTTACAAGCCAATCATTTTCTACTTAACGCGGACACGAAAACAATTGGCGAACAAAAAAATGATCCCTCCCACTGACTGGTCAAGCGTCCAGACGATTGCGCGCTACAGGCATGTCCCATCTGGTCATGTCATACTGCAAACAAATGACAAAAAACGGCAATCCGATGACGTGACCACGAGCTTACGACAGAACCTGTTGGGGGTTGGTGCGTGCAAGGTTTGGGGAGTCTGATTTATTGTCAAGCTTTCCATCTTGTCTATAGCAAAGGCATTGGATAGCTGAATTGACCTCTATCAGTGGCGTAGCTACCGCCCTGGTGCACTGACCACGTCCCGCGGGCCCCAGAACCGAGGGGGCCCCAGAAAGAAGTCGTCGGGACAGCATCCTCGCTTTATGCATAAATCCTTTTAATTTCTTTATGTTTGTGTTAAGCGTCAGAGCATGTCCCGTTTCTGGAGACAGAAATTAAAGTGTTAAAGAAGACATGGACAAATCTTGAGCGAATGGCGAAGGGTTTCAATTTGTTGAAGACTGGTATTCCTAAGGAAGCTGAAGGGCTTTGATAGTCATGATAAATTAGTTATATCTGTGTATGCAGATATGTCGTATATTCCTGGCAGTTACATCTGTTTATACAGATTTGTCGTATATTCCTGACAGTTACATCTGTTCATACAGATTTGTCGTATATAGACAGTTACATCTGTTTATACAGATATATCGTATTTACCTGACACTCAATAAATAAACAAACAACACACAAAGGTATGTTATCAGGCACTGAGTCTTCTACTTCTTTATTTCTCACTGAGTACCTGATGACATACCTTTGTGTGTTGGTTATTGGTTTATTTATTTACTGTTTACAGGCCTCAGGTTTCCCCTCCTCATATGTTTATACCTGACACTTACATCTGTTTATACAGATATGTCGTACATACCTGACAGTTAATCTGTTTATACAGACATGTCGTATATACCTGACAGTTAATCTGTTTATACAGATATGTCGTATATACCTGACAGTTACATCTGTTTATACAGACATGTCGTATATACCTGACAGTTACATCCGTTTATACAGACATGTCGTATGTGGTAAAGTGGGATGTTATAAATAATTATAGGGGACTTAGTGTACTGACTGAGATCAGCTGTGAAGGTATCTGTATCTAATAGGTGTAGTGTTTTACAGATAACCTTACTTGCTACCACATTTATACCTCAGTCAGAATTATTCTGGAATATTGTGATGACTACGTTAAATGTCTAGGGTTATGTAAATGATGAAGTGTAAGTCACAACAACAACAGACAGATAAACAATTTAATTTATTCCACCACACTTGACAACACTGTGACACTCACACACATTTAACACTCTATAAGACTATCTTAAATGAGTCACTGGTAAAGTTTCAAATATATATGTATTAATTACTTTCACTAATATATATCCTGATTCAACTACACAGTGAACCAGGAATCACCATCAAATGTAATCACAATTTATATGTACATAATTTATAAATATGAACTTAGTAGTGACATATTGTATTAGTATTATCCTATGTGTGTCAGTTGTGTAGTAGTACTATGAGGTAATACTGGTTTTGTTTTTTTTCAAGCTATGTTGTTATTTGTCATCATGACTTCAAGTGTTTGTTTATCTTGGAAATAGTATGGGGAAACTTCACCGTTCCTATCAATTTAAACAATGTATTGACCCTCTATTTTACTATAATGTCAAGTTTTTAGGGGGCACATAATGTTGAGCTCCTCTGGTCACAGAGGCTTAACTTTCGTGATGGCGGCAGGAAAAGACTCCTCTGCTCGATTGCTCCCCTGTGTTCTTGAGACACCTCACTAGTCGCTATCTGGACCCAGGAGTATGCTGTCAGCCTCCAGATTCAGCAAAGCTCCGACCAGGTGCTGCTCAATAACTTTAGGACCACAGTCCCACAATTCATGGAAATAATACACAGTTACGTTGACTGGCAATGAATATAGCACAATTTCGATCTGCCGATGTCCCAGGCTTGTATTTAGAAAAATATGCACTGGCGCTCAACGCACTGGTTCTTTAGTAAGTTTATTTGAAAAATGTGGTACTGAACTGACGCTCCGAATTGCCTATATTGGCGGGTCTAACCAATCGAGCCATGTTTACACAAGCGTTTGAAAAAAAGTACCCTTCCTTCCGTCTCCCCTAACAACAAAAGATAGTATTTGTAGCCCGACTAATCGTGTTTAGCCTTACATTTACTGCGCCCCCATCAAATAGGATAAGGGGCTGCGTTCAAAATATGTATTTTCTTCTACCTCCCGTTCACTTCGATCGATGTGGTGTCTGGGTACTGTAATGTTTTCAAACGTAAACCAGTATAATGTCATATTTCCTAATAAGCATTTCTCAGGTTTTTAAAACCTAACTCTCGTATGGGTAGTGTTTTTTATCACTGTCGATTTGAAAAAAAAGTTAGTGCATGTGGCCTTACACGCGTGATGGCAGTAATTGTATAGCGAGACGCGTGTTAGTGTTGCATGCGTCCCGGCTTTCAGCCCTCCCTTTCTTTCTATCCTAAGTCCATCTGTCCGTTCGTTTATGGTATCGTAGTGTATAAAATGACATGAATGGAATATTAAATATAGGTCAGCTTGCGTATCTCAAGGTTTTTCTTAGAAAGGCAGTACACGTTTTATTGTGTTGTGGAAACGCGTGTATGCTGCAGAAGGCTTTTACTATCAACGTGAAACGTTATAATTTGCAGACGAATTAGAAAACAAGGGGAATTTCGAGTACAGTCATTGTGACAGCACTGTTCTTTACCATTCTTCCTTCCTTTTATTGAAGTTATTTGTTAGGCTTTACATTTACTTTTTAATTTATATATGTGGATTAGAATTTCACACGACAAATTCTCCCCACTTAAAACAGACGTTATATGTCAGTCTATAATTCTATATACACATAGAGAAATTTATTATTATTTCTGGGGCTTACGGTGATTCTCATCACACGGATGGCGGCTTAAAAAATCCGCTCCCAGATTTGTTTTTCCACTTATATACTCTATGCTAAACTCATATGGCTGCATCAGTAATGACCAACGGAGTAATCTAGAATTTCCATGTCTAGCCTGCGCTAGAAACGACAAGGGTTTTGTAGCGTAGCAAATGTTGCGTAAGTATTATATGTGTTGATAAATGTTCTGTGGAGGATGTCGCATTTGCCACACAACGTTGAGGGTGTTGTAATTCATCTGCTCCTCTCAAGGTATGATAATCCTGGCCTTTGCGGAGTAGTGTGCCACCCTCAGACACCAGGGATGATGAGGCGTAGTAACTTGGTGTCTGTAGTCTGGTTTAAGTGTGATGTAGATGTGTATACAGACAGTGAGCATTACGAACAAGGCAATCCACACAATGACGTCACGTTAACTCACGATGTGAAAAGTCAATGATGCTTGCAACAGCTAGTGACGGTTTTGTATAATTTATTATAAACGCCACAATGACGAAGTGTGTAGACATAAACAAGCAGGTACATCATAGGTACAATCAAACAGTCATTATTACATATGTAGACAATTCAACTGGCACAGCAGACAGCATCAAAATAATGTGCATCATCTGCCTTTTAGGATATCGTAAACCCGCTGTATATGTAGTCAGGTAGTAAACTTCCCCCTTTCCATAAGAGCTAGAAGATATCAACTAGGAGATTAAAGATGGTCTCCTCGATTTGACCTCAACAAGACAGGCATGTCTTTTGAGCGCCACATTATCGTCCTCTATTGTCCAGCAAACAGCAAAGGTATCAAACCTAGATCCATCAACAAAGTTCAGGAAGCAAATAGTCCGTAGGACAGGCATCAATCGATGCGTGACAATCTAAGTGGATCGTGAGCTGAGCAAACTAGTCATATCGTAGACTTTAGAATAAGGCAGGCTAAGCAAAAGTCAACATCACAAGATGGCGATAAAGTTACTCAGCCAAAAAAGGGATTTAATTACCTGTTCATAAGGAATTAAATGAATAATCACATATGCCTCCAGGCATTAGGAATAACACAGAGATATATCATCTCAAGATAGGAACAACAATCATGAAGACTCCTTCCTGAATAAACTAAGCGAAGACTAGCACATAGCTACGTCTCGCCTTCACAGCTTCTCAGCACAGACTGACCTGGGCGGAAATCGTTTTACCCACGCCACAAAAAGGGACATGCGCAGAACACGCGAATCGAATACAACTCAGGCCAATTTACGAAACGAAGAATGTTCTACGATGTTCGACTTAAGACCTATTACCTTAAAAGGAAATGAATCTTGAAACATTGCGATTGCCAACTGTTTTCAAAGAACTGACGATCTGAGCGCTCCATATATGGTCGTGACTCAAAATCGTTCACACAGCTATCGGCAACCCTAGCTATCAAGATAAGACAACTTCTTAACGATAGCTATCAAGATTAGACGACTGTAGAAATAAAAGTGACTACAATTTCATGAGTTCCTTCCCATGCATTAAAAAATGAATCTAGTCAGAATGCATGGTCAGAATAAGTTGCGACAAGTTTTTAGCAGCAACATTACCGCCACCTCCCGATAAAAAAAAATGTGCAACATTTTTTTTAAATATCCAAGAATAAAACCAAAAAACGGTTTAACAACGCACGAATTATGCGGGGATAAGTAATTGCACTGCCTAATATGAGGCTAAATTGACACATAAAGTGTCTGGTGAGAATATTTCTCAACAGATAAAAAATCTGATTTAAAAAATATATCGGCGAGGTGCCACCAACACACACTACGCTTGCATGAAAATACAATATAAATATGCAAGTTCATATCATTATAATCAAATAGCAGTGTCATAATCTAATACCGCTTAGAATGGATGTACACATCTGATATTGAATGTTAAATATTACATTATCTAAATGTTTAATATTACCATTACACAATGAAATTAAATATAAATGAAGATCGAGGACACATCTCCTGTCGTTCCAAAGAAACTGTACAATGTGGAACTCTCCATGTTTGACAATAGAAAGGTAGCTTCTCAGATCAACAATAACGTGCTGAGAAAAAACAAACAATATAATTCTATTTAATAGCCATTAAGTTTCATACTATACAATACATTATTATTAATAATTGTGGCCTTTGGAACTTTCGGCCCTTATATTAACTACTCAGTCTTCTTCTTATATTAAAGATGGGAACAGAAGAAGATGATAACAAAGCACAATAGTATGTGTTCACCTAAAGTGAGGACAGATGTGCTAATGTATTGTAGTAATATAGGTGTGTTATGGCTCTGTCGTATATCTAGAAATAGAACAGAAGTATTAGTTGGAATCATGTGGGCATCTAGACAGAATGTCAGCCATCACATTATCCGACCCACGGATAGCTCGTACCGTGAAGTGAAAAGGTTGAAGAGCAATAGCATATCGAGTGGATCTCGAACTCTTCAAGTTCTAGTTTGAGAATAGACCAAACCATAGCTAACAATTCACGGTCTAAAACCGAGTAGTTCCTCTCTGCCGCATTTAGTTTTCTAGAAATGTACATGACAGGATGCAGAGTTTCAGCATATTCCTGCATAAGTGCTGCTCCGATCCCAGTGGATGAAGCATCACTTAGAAGAACAAAAGTTCTATCAAGAGTAGGTAATCTTAGGATGGGAGGAGAAGAAAATATACTTTTAATCTGGTCTAAGGAAGATTGACATTCCTGAGACCAACGAATCAGATTAGGTGACCCTTTCTTCAACAACGTTGACAGAGGTGCCATTATCGAAGATAGATTCGGAATAAATCTCCCATAGAATTGGATTAACCCCAAGAGACTCCGGACTTGTTTCTTAGTCTTAGGTACAGAGATGTTCAATATTTTCGAAGTATTGTGGTCTTCTGCCTTCAAGAGACCATGACCAACACGATGACCCAAGAAAGAAATTTCACCAAAACCAATATAAGCTTTAGAAGGTTTTGCTGTCAGATTATACTCACGTAGAGTAGACAGTAGGTCATATAAACCCAGATAGTGATCTTCCCAAGAATCACTGAAGAGACAGATATCATCTAAGTAAGCGATGACATCTGAACGATGAGAAAGTATTCGACGCATCATGCGAACGAAAGTAGCAGGGGCGTTCATAAGACCGAAAGGCATTACATTCCATTGAAATAAACCCCTAGGTGTAGAGAAAGCAGTCAGAGGTTTGGCATGATCTGCTAAAGGCACTTGCCAATAACCTTTTGACAAGTCAAGTTTAGTGAAGAATCTAGAATTAGAAAGTCTACTAAGTAGATCCTCTAGTAAAGGCATAGGTTCAGCATCGAACTTTGTGACTTGATTTAATTTGCGATAATCAACGCAAATTCGTATGTTCTTATCTTTCTTCCCAACAATAACCATGGAAGAAGAATATGGAGAAGTCGATGGTTCAATTATGTTTAATTGGATCATTCATCCAATTCCTTTTCCACTTGTGACTGAAAGTGTATAGGGATAGGATACGGCCTAACCCTAATAGGATTATTGTCGGTAAGAATAATGTCATGTTCTATGACATTCGTGTGACCAGGGATGTCGGTTAGAACATCCTTAAATGTCTGTAACATCGACGAGACTTGACGATGTTCATCAACAGAAAGATTAGGAGAAATGGACACATCTTTCCAAGATTCCATAGAATGTAGTGGAACCACTGGAAGAGGGAGTTCGACATCAGAAAAAACAGATTCCTCATCCTGTATGACAGACAGGGATGAGTAATGACCATGAGGTACTGAAGATTCGTCCGTTGCCTGAAAAATAGGCAGCAAATAATCTGGACGCTCATGAAATTCCGTCAGCATGTTGATATGGAAAGTCTTATGCTTTCCATCTATATCGACCACATAGTCAACATCGGAAATTCGTGAGACTATTGCATATGGACCTTTCCATGCAATCAGAAGTCTATTTTCCCTACTGGGGAGTAGGACGAATGCTTTGTCACCTGGACAAAGTTGTCGTAGACATCTGTTCTTGTTAGCAAACTGCCTTGCTTTTTCTTTAGCAATTTCTGACGAAGCAGTCGCTAGTTTGCATGCCTCAATGATCTTTTGCCTCAGAGCAATGACATACTCATATGAAGATTGAGTGTCATCACTAATATCATCGGCAGTGATGAGATCGTGTAATAAAGACATAGGGCCGCGCGGACGCGCGCCAAAGACAAGTTCAAAGGGAGAAAATCCTGTGTGCTCATTTGGGACCTCTCTATAGGCAAAGAGAGCCGCAGGTAAAACCCTGTCCCAATCTTGAGGATGGTCTTCAGTTATCTTACCAAGTAAAGTCTTGAGCGTTCTATTCAGACGCTCAACTAACCCATTAGACATAGGATGATAGATGCTACTGAGAGATCTTTTAATGTGTAAGGTAGACATTACTTGAGACATAGTATCAGATATGAGTTGAGTGCCATGGTCTGACAGTATTTCTCTGGGGAACCCCAAGCGAGAACATATCAGTCAAAGAGCATCTGCGATATATGTAGTAGATATGCTCTTTAGAGGGATCGCCTCTGGCCAACGTGTGCACATATCGACACATGTAAGAATAAACTGATGTCCTCTGGCCGACTTTATCTTAATAGGGCCAATAATATCTATGGCCATTTTCTGGAATGGCCGAATAGGGATGTCAGCAGCCTGGATAGGCGCAGCATGTCGTGGTCCTCTAGATTTGGCCTCCTGACATACCTGACTGTTACGGTATATGATATTAACGCCGTCTGCTAAAGGTTATCAGACGTGCAATTGTAAAGGTTAGTTTTGTTAACCTTCCAATTCAATGGCATGATATAGCCATTTATATGTGCATTTATGATGGACCAGGGTCAGTCCTAGAACTCTACATGAGAGGAAACTTATGGAGGTTAGTGATTAACTAAATCCTTGGAAGGAGAAAGATAATCGTCTACTTTATACGAAGTAATTAGACTCACAGTCTCACTGTCGGCAGATAGCCATTCTATCTGCGCGTGCATATAGCTGTGATGTTCTGACGACAATTACTGCATTGTATCCTTAAACGGACATTGACATGTAAAACAGCAGTCTACGCTATTGATTGATTGATGCATGTACCTCATGTGTGAATTGAACTGTTTATGTATGTGTGTAATCCATATTAAATTGTGAAGGACTCGAACCGGAGGCATTATTCGTTGAATCACGTTACACCATTCAACCATTATGAATTATGTATTTTATATCAAGTTGCTGAGTTAATAAGATGAACAGTTGTTTACATCTTGATGCCAAGTTCAGGCATTACGACAAACCAAAAATGAGGTTCACCCCATTCGCGTACGAATATTAGCATGATCAGAATTCAAGCAACACAACCAGTAACCACACACGAAAGTCCTTCAACAAAAGTGGCGGCCGAATGCGGGGAACGACAGAAAAAAGAAACAAACTTCTGTTCCTTACGCACATGTTAACCACAAATATTTACGATCAATTTTCGATCACATGATCCAGTCGAAGATGACGCAGTACTCATTATAATGCCTAACAACGTGACGTCACCGAAAGTCGTGTAGGTGAACTGTCGGAGAAACCAAAGCCGTTTCTAAGTCTAACCAGGGGAAACATGAGCCATTGAAGCAAACACACGATATGGACTACAGGAGCAGACAGTCAAAGGCACAGGCCTAGCCGTCGACGACAACGAGCATCAAGTGAAGCAGCAAATAAAGATAAGTTTAGCTCAATAACTATTGTCGTTAACGTGACAGTGCTAACTGAGTCCATGCCCTCTGCCTACATCGGCATGTTTTTACCTATGTTTAATGTACTTTTTGTTGTCTTAATGTGTTGTTAATTAGTGGGCGGTAGAGAGGATGAACCGAAATTAGATTCTGTGGCTCTCACGATGCCTGAATTGATTTCGGTCGTTTCTTAGGGCAGTTAAACGATTGCACTTTTGGAAGCCCCATTGAGGTTTGCCATTGGACTACCTGTCCAAATCTGCTGTCGTCTGACGATTTGTGTTAGCTGTGCCGTTCCGTAGATAACTGGTGTATTTTATTTGTACTAAGTTCACATTTTTATTCAGTTTTGTATCATGTTCGTTAACTATTTCGTCCAGTCTACTCTTACTATCAATTTATTTTATGATTGTTAAATGTTCGTCCGTTATGAGTCCTGTGATGTCATCATTTTTTGCAGTCATTTTTTTTTTGTGTGTACTTTGCATATTCAGTTGACCTCGGGTCAATCTTTGACCCTTCGTTTTCCGTGTGACACTTCCGCTTGTTTTATTTAGTTCATAAATTCATTTTTAATTGTGAAAATGTCTTGTTTGCGTCTTGACATTGTTTGTACCCTTTAGTTGCATCATTGTTTTGTTTGTACTCATGATATATATTAAATACTACATTAATACTATAACATTATATTCAATAATACACTTGTAATTTAATTTAATTAATTTTTTCTGACATTTAAGGTTAATATGGGACATTGCATAATTATGCAGTGATAGTCCAAGAAATTAGCACTGCAATTTATAAGAGATGCCTAGGGCATAATAATATAATATATATATTGACCAAATAAAATAATCTTATAGTCTACCTTTGAGGTAATAGACCCATTGTATATTATTTAATATACTTTTCTAGTACTAAGAGAGTGACTTAGTACATTGAACAATATAATTACTAGGAATCATACCCAACATTATTGGATATTAAGATTAATTGTGTGATGTAATTACATTATAGTTAACAGATATTATAACTATTTATGATATAGTTAGTACTTAGATACAATATTGTTACAAAATATTGTCTATTGGTTGAACTTAGACATAAGAGTTCAGTACTATTGTGATTATTTATATTGAATATTCCTAAGTTGAGTAAGTATAATAATTACTCTGAAGCTGCTATTGACTATTTTAATCAGTAATTATCAATAATTACTTACAGATAAAAGTCAAAATGCTTACTATAGACCATTTCGTTAAAATTGGTAAAGAATATGGTTATAAATCTCAAGAACTTCGTCAGTTTGCTGAGGCAGAACTGGAAAAACATAAAGCAGAAATGGAGGAACAAAAGGCTGCATTAAAGAAAGAGGAAGAGGAACAAAAGGCAGCATTAAAGAAAGAGGAGGAGGAACGTGAGATGAAGCAAATTGGCAAGGAAAATAGATTGAGAGAGATTGCTCAACGTGAAAGAGAAGAGCAAAGAGCAATTACCAAACAGGAAGAAGAGAATAAATTGAAACGAGAGGAAATTATTTTACAACAAGAAATGGAATTGGCGCGTATTAAATTGGAGACAGCAAGATTACAAGCACAAAGTGCTGATGCAAACCAGAATAATAACGCACAAAATGGATCGTCATCCAGCCAAACTAAACATTTCTACAACTTTAAATTACCCACTCTCAACTTAAACGTGGACGACCTTTCATCGTTCCTGTCACGTTTTGAACAGACCTGCAAAACAAATCATTTGCCTGAAGAGTCATGGGTACTCAAGTTAAATGAATTCTTGGTTGGAGAACCATTGACGGCTTCTCAAAATGCTGACCCATCAATAGCAAATAACTACGGTGCTATTAAGTCCTTGCTTTTACGAAGGTTTCACCTGGACGAGGAACACTGTAGGTTGAAATTTAAGGGAATTTTACCTGAATCTCCAAAAGATTTTGCAGGATTCATTGCGAACATACGCAATACATTTAATAGAATGGGTTGAACTGGCAGAAGTCAACAAATCAT
>JAMPIV010015411.1:0-94280 GCA_024509875.1 Oreohelix idahoensis | reverse complement strand
AGAATGGAATTCCCCAGGGATCAGTAATATCACCATCAATTTTTACGATTATGGTCAACGACCTAGGCGACGAGTTTAAGGACTTAAAAAACAACCTATCTCAGTTTGCAGATGATGCTGCGATATGGAGAACGGGAAGAAATCTCCCATTCCTCTATAAAACAGTACAAAAACAAATAGATAAAGTATCTGACTGGATGAACAAGTGGGGATTTAATCTAAACGTTAAAAAAACCATAGGAATGATTTTCAGTAGAGGGCGTGTAATTAAAAACAATATAATTGACATAAGCATTAATAAGCAAAAAGTATGCACAGCAAAATCAACTAGATTTCTTGGCATGGTACTAGACCAGCAACTAAACTGGAACAAACACATAGACCTTTTAGTGCAAAGCAGTAGAGGACTTATTAATATGCTAAGATATATGAAAGGAAGTGGTTGGGGCGCCTGCAATAAGACAATGTTAACATTCTATAAATCATTTATTAGAGGCAAACTTGACTATGCCAGTGTTGTCTATGCATCAGCCGCCCCAAGCAATAAGAAGAAACTAGACACGGTCCAAAACCAGGCACTGTCAATAATAGCAGGTGCCTCAAAGGGAACATCAGCAGAAGCACTAGAAGTAGCGCTAGGCATTATACCCCTGGAGCTAAGGAGAAAAGAACTGAGATTCAGCTACTGGGCAAGAGTGGCAAAAGATCCAACTCACCCGGCACATAAAACCTTTGATAGGGGTAACCAGTACATAGGCCACATTCCATTAAACCATAATAGATACCCGTCAGGGTGGAAAACAATGGATGAAGTGGATCAATACCCAGACCTGTTTAATGCGATAAACAGTAGTGCTCTGTATAAAGCAAAGATCCCACCATGGGAATTAAAAGTGCCAGAAACTGACTCCCACTTATCAAAGATCATAAATAAATCTAACGACATAATCTCAGCAAAAAGTAAAACACTAGAGTACATAGAACGGTATACAAATAATAGCCTAACTATATATACAGATGGGTCCAAAGATGAAGAAGGACAATTAGGAGCAGGAATAGCAATACCAAAACTAAAAATTTATAAAAGATACAAAGTAACAAGTAATACATCTATCTTTACAGCAGAATTAGTGGCAATCCTAAAAGCTTTAGAAATAGCTGCAGAAAATCCACCAAAAAAAGTAACCATTCTCACAGATTCCCTATCATCAGTACTAGCAATCAGAAACAGAACAGAAGGCAGCAGGCCAGACATTATAGAGGAAATACTACAGGTTAATACATATCTACAAAATATAGGATGCAGTGCAACACTAACATGGATACCATCACATGTGGGGATAGCAGGAAATGAGCTAGCAGACAAAGAAGCCAAAGGGGGGAGAACTAGCCATAACCAAATTGAAGTAGGCTTAGGGAAGTTTGAAATTAAGAGCTTAATTGCTCAAAAAATAACTAAAGAATGGACAACAGCATGGGACCTAAGTAAAAAAGCAAGACACTCATATAAAATCCTTAAAAAACCAAGCAAAAAATGTCAAATAAAAGATGAACTAAAAATACCAATTAATAAAAAATTGCTGAGACTCAAGCTGGGAACTGGATATTTCATGATAGAGGAACCCACATGTGAAGAGTGTCAAGAACCAAACACAATTAGGCACTTTCTAGTGGACTGCAAAAAATATGACCAACAGAGGCAAAACATTAAGACATACTGTAGTAACCACAAGGTAGAAATGAGTGTAGAAAATCTCATAGGCACAAAGAGCCCTTCAGAAATGCAAAAGTTAATAAAACACTATATTACAAAAACTAAAGCTAACATATAAAAATCAAATAAGGAATTGAACCAGTAGTCCAAACTCGCCCCAGAAACATACAGATTAACCAAATAAACCATCCAGTAAAAAGCAAAAACATACTAACTTAGAAAATAGCATATATTGGAATTTTTTTTAAAAACCATGTTGAACTATAACTACAAAAGGAAAAATACCGACTAGAGATAATATAATATAAAACAAATACAAACAAAAACATATTACAATAAAAGAAACACGTCCTGATATAACCAACAAATCCATGTACATGGTAGATGGTTGAAAGGGGCGTGCTACAAAATGAAGTAGCAAACACAATAAAAAAAAAAAAAAAAAAAAATTTCAAATTCACTTGTACAGCGAAGCAAGACAGAAGGACAACGGCTGGAGAGAGAGGAACGTGCAGAGGCCAATATCTTGTTATTTGCAGCCAGGCAGTTCTGTTACTCCACTAAAGCCAGTCTTTACTGATCTTAATTAGATCCTGCGAGGGTATGTAAAGTTACTATGTAAAATAATACAGTAATTACAACTTTTATTTCAGGATTTGTTTAATCTTTATGTTATGAAAGTATCATGCATATTAATTGATTACTTGATATGATTGTTGAAGATTGGAACCCGAAATATAACCACCGTGACTGAGTCCATATCAGGGCTAGCACAGGACAAATAACAATTCTTTTCAGGACTACCAACAATCATTATCAGGGCTTATTCAATCTGTCTTCAAGTTACTGTACTTTACAGAGCTAACGTGTCAGGCAGGGGGATACTATAACCTCATACCATATATGTGTGTACATATTATTTTGTATTATTTGATTTTATAAAATGTTCCACAGTAGACACCTGTCTTGTCACTGATCCATAATCACGCATTTTCACGCATACATCTGAAAACAAATTCATCTCATCTACAATAGGAATGTGGTAATTATTATCCACAAATAGCCACATATCCTACAATTATCTGCAGGTTCATACTTGTCAACCAAAAGTCAGAGGTCAATGATCAAGAATTGCTCGATGATCAATGCGAATCGCCCCGGCAGTGTCTGGATTGGTAGAAGCAAGACCTACTGAAGCTGTACATCTCATATGAACACTGATTAACCTAACAGATGAGTGATATTTGTGACAATCGTGCAACCAAGAAGTGATAACTGTCAAGCAGAGTTTTGTGATGACAATTTGCGTGATAAACTAGTGAAAGTTATAAAGTGAATAAGACAGTGAAGAAGTCTATTACCCAACTAATTGGAAGAGTCTAAAGAAATGACATTTTAGTTTAACTTGCAAAAACTGTAATTGATTTCGCCAATTTGGTTTTGTATAAATATAACTTTTGTATCACCAGTCACACACAATCACACACAATTAGATAGATGTAAATAAAGAGGATATAAATTGTATTCACCAGCTTTATTCATTCAATATAGTTGATACTGAGTTTGGTTGAATTTTTATTATATCACAGGTGGTCACATAGCGGAGGTGGCGCAGTAAGGTCTGACTGTTCTCTGAATATTTTCAGTCTAGATACTTTCACAGCCGTGACTATCGAGTGATACCAGTGTACTTCTCTGTCACTGGGACCTCACACATTCTGGAGAGAATACTATTTCTACTCTAGCACTATCATCTCACACACATAAAACCTTCCGCTACAGTGGGGGCTCGATCGCGGGATATTCTCGTATATCCTGAGCCATCCTCTATCTAATACATCTATCTTTAGTCTATCTTGGGCCACCAATAGAAAAAAAAAAAATTTTTTTTTTTTGGAAATTCTAGAACAAGATTTTTTTCTCAGTAACAGTACCTTAGAGTACTTAGTAAATATTGACTATCACAAGGTTGCACGATTAATTGTGTTGTCCATTTGATAATTATTTTAAGTAAGTTTAGGTAAGTTTTCATACCCTACTTAACTTAATATAATGGCTGACTTAGTGAAGTTCAGAACTGCGATCATGCAAATGGGAAAAGAGCTGGACTTGACAGGTGATGCTCTCATCCAGTATGTCACAACTGAAGTGGACAAACATATGGATAGAGAGGAAAGGAAGCTGCAAGCAGAAGCTGAGAGAGAAGCCAAAAGACTAGAAGCTGAGAGAGAAGCCAAAAGAATGGAAGCTGAAGAAAAGAGGCTTCTGTTGGAAGTTGAGGCTCAAGCCAAGAAATTGGAGGCTGAAGAAAGAAGATTAACAGCTGAGGAAAGGAAGCTACAAGCTGATAGAGACCATGAACTGAGATTAAAAGAGCTTGAAATACAGGCAGCGGCTACCACTAATGGTAGTAGGTCATCTCATTCGGATACCAGCGCCAGCCAAAGCACCTCCAATGGAGCTATGAACTTCCACTTGGACCCATTTGTGGAGAAAGAAGAGGGAATAGAGGATTACCTTGACAGATATGAACGATTGGCCACTACTTATGGCCTAGAAAAAGAAAAGTGGAATTTGAAGTTGTCACAGGGATTGAGAGGAGTATCTTATAATGTCTACTTGAAGATGCAAAAAGAAGATCAGGAAAACTATGAAGCCTTGAAACAAGCATTGTTGGTGTGTTACGAACAAAACGCAGAAGCTTATAGAAGGCGATTTAGAACTGCTATGCTCCAGACAGGAGAAACATATCAGCAGTTCTCAGCAAGGTTGGAAAGTTACTTGCTGAGGTGGTGTCAGTTAGGAAACTTCAATCAGGATTTTGAAGGGATCAAGGAGATGATGTTGATAGAACAACTCCTGGAGTCCATGTCTCCTGAGACGAAGACATTCCTAGCAGAACATAAAAGAGAGAGATTAGATGAAATAATCATCTATGCAGAAAGTCACAAACTGGCTCACCCCCTGACTCAAGGAAATAAGAGGAAGCAGGGAGATAGTTTCAAGTCACCACAAAACCAAAACGAGTTTGAACAAAAGGACAATACAACCAAGAACAACCAAAAATATGACTACAAAGACAAGAACCCTCCAGGATATAACAATAAACCCTCACGGAGGGAAGAAAAATGGTGTAAGTTCTGCAAAATGAACAACCACAACACTGATAAATGTGGGAGGAAAAAACCTCTTCATCATGCTGCATGCTTACAGGTGAGGACTTCTGATAGGAAGGAACTGACGGTGATTCAGAATAGCCTCCATCACCCACCTACACAGGAGATAGTGACTGTGAATGGCAAACAAGTCACAGGAATGTATGACACAGGTTTGTCCTATGACGCAGTCGTGTGTGCATCTCTGGTGCGCCCTGAACAAATCACCACAGAAACAGTAGATATTCAAGGGCCACTAAAAGGAGCATTACCCCTCACTTTACCCATAGCAAAGATTCATGTCAGTTGTCGCTATGTGGAAGGGGAGATAAATGCAGCTGTGATAGATGATCCCTTTTACCCCCTGATGTTGGGGCGTAGATATGTTTTCTTGGGAAACCCGGTAAAACCTATGGTTATGGCAGAAATCCAGACCAGGTCTGACTCCAGGAACATAGAGAGGGACACCAAATTAAAATTTGATTTGATTGAGATGAAAAAGGCTCAAGTAGCAGACAGCACATTGAAGCCTTGTTTTGGCAAAATGTCAAAAACACATAACAATCCAATCAAAGGAAATTTCTATATGGAACATGGACTCTTGTACAGGAAAGCTGGCAGAGGGACGAACAGTCATGGTCAAATTGTTGTACCATCCACCTATAGAAATAAGGTTATAGGCTGGGGGCACATAACTTTGAGTGAACACCTGGGTAATGGTGCCACAAAACAAAGAATAGCCACCCAGTACTACTGGCCAGGTATTACGGAAGACATCAATCGGTATGTAAATTCCTGTCCAGAGTGCACTCATGTAGATTCAGAAAGTCGGCGGAAGAGTCTTCAAAAGTCTACAAGCAAACCAGCCATCATGGGTACTCCCGAGATTTGCACTGGAGGGGAAAGGAAACATCCCACACAGGTTGAATTGCAGTCTGAAACCCATGCACTGGAAGAAAAGAACAAATCACGTAGCCAAAATCAAACACCTACGAATTTGCGAGGGAAAACCGCAACCAACTATCAACGAAAAGAGGGCGGTAAACTTCAAGGGAAACCTACCGACCCCATTTCACCAGCGGTAAGGGCCTGGATGAAAAGCCGAACTGGGAAAAGAGAGATAGCGAAGGATAAATCTATATCCATGAAAACAAAATGTAGGAGCAGATTTTCTTAGTCGACACCCAACTGAGATAGAACGAGAGTAAGAAGAACATTAACTACGGCAAAGCTTACAGTTGTTAGCTGTAGAAATCTACAGCTTAAAAGAGAGGGAGGCTCTGTCGCATGTTACGCATTGCCTAGTTAAATGTTTGAAGACCGAAAAGTGGGACACCAGTGTGCTGACCTGAACAAAGGAATGCAGGGGTATTTTCCTGTGTGTATCTAGGGCAGCCAATCAGAGAAGGGGTTTCCCACGGTCAGATAGAATGACTTCGGCGAGTGTATAAGGAAGAATAATCGTCCGAAACATGGTTAGAATTAGCGATCGGGAAGGAGAACGGAATGATAGATAAGGATGAGAATGGTCTCCTTTTGACGGGAATATCTTCATTTATGTATAGGTACAAGGAAATCAGAAGGGAGTAAGTAGTTGTGAAGAATTTCGCAAGAATAGTGTCCGTGCATTGAGAAATGCTGTGTTTTTTCTATTTATATAATTCAATATATAATCGTTAACACGACAGATATGGGAAAACAACATATGGATATAAAGGTCAACTCATGGAGAACGGAAATATATATAACTCCAAAGGCTTGAACTGGGTTAGGTGAAATGCACGAGACCAAGGTTTGAAACACCTCTAGCACAAACCCCCCGAAGTTACAACTTTTTTGGGAAGTTTGCTGGAGTTGCGAGCCTTGTTTCCTGTACGTCCGGTAGCTGCATATATAAGGGCGGACGGAAATGATTTCAAATTCACTTGTACAGCGAAGCAAGACAGAAGGACAACGGCTGGAGAGAGAGGAACATGCAGAGGCCAATATCTTGTTATTTGCAGCCAGGCAGTTCTGTTACTCCACTAAAGCCAGTCTTTACTGATCTTAATTAGATCCTGCGAGGGTATGTAAAGTTACTATGTAAAATAATACAGTAATTACAACTTTTATTTCAGGATTTGTTTAATCTTTATGTTATGAAAGTATCATGCATATTAATTGATTACTTGATATGATTGTTGAAGATTGGAACCCGAAATATAACCACCGTGACTGAGTCCATATCAGGGCTAGCACAGGACTAATAACAATTCTTTTCAGGACTACCAACAATCATTATCAGGGCTTATTCAATCTGTCTTCAAGTTACTGTACTTTACAGAGCTAACGTTGATTAACCTAACAGATGAGTGATATTTGTGACAATCGTGCAACCAAGAAGTGATAATTGTCAAGCAGAGTTTTGTGATGACAATTTGCGTGATAAACTAGTGAAAGTTATAAAGTGAATAAGACAGTGAAGAAGTCTATTACCCAACTAATTGGAAGAGTCTAAATAAATGACATTTTAGTTTAACTTGCAAAAACTGTAATTGATTTCGCCAATTTGGTTTTGTATAAATATAACTTTTGTATCACCAGTCACACACAATCACCACAATTAGATAGATGTAAATAAAGAGGATATAAATTGTATTCACCAGCTTTATTCATTCAATATAGTTGATACTGAGTTTGGTTGAATTTTTATTATATCACAGGTGGTCACATAGCGGAGGTGGCGCAGTAAGGTCTGACTGTTCTCTGAATATTTTCAGTCTAGATACTTTCACAGCCGTGACTATCGAGTGATACCAGTGTACTTCTCTGTCACTGGGACCTCACACATTCTGGAGAGAATACTATTTCTACTCTAGCACTATCATCTCACACATATAAAACCTTCCGCTACAACATAATAAAAACGAAAAAACATTTAATGATGATATATGAAGGACATTTGTTCAATAAAGTGAATTCTACATTCCAGGGACAGTGATTATAGTATTAGTAAAGAAAGTAATTGACATTATCTCGTTACCTTTACCATATTATTCCTTATGGAAAAGTACATTGCATATTATTTATTTAATGATGTAAATACCATTTGATTTCTTTTAGAATTCCTGACCGAAAAAATAAAGCGGTAGAGGACAAATAAATTGTAAATAATTTCAGTCAGTCTTGCTTAATAATTCTTATTAAGTTAATGTTCTGTATTGAGAGTTATTATATATAATTAATTGAGTGTTCCCCTAGATAACTAGCCAGTAAAACAAAAGTATATTTATTAATCAATGTGGGATCTAGAGAGGTAGCAGATAGACCTTCAGTACCCCACACTATGATCATACTTGAAGGTTTACATAGCTTGACCCCACTATTGATATCGATACACCCTTGCTCTCTTCAGAGAATGGGTTATTTCTTATAAGACCAGTCTCTTATCTGGCACTATCCTGGTATCATCTGATACACCTTTGTGTCCAGGAAAGTCTTTATTTTAATAACATCCAAACCTCTGGCGACAGTTATTTGTCTCATGTTGTTGAATGTAGCTTTCGCCATTCCTATTCTCTTCTTGATTTCTGTTTCGCATATGACATCTTCTGTCACATGACCAAGATATGAGAGACTCTCGACTTGTTCCAGAATTTTCCCATTTATTCTTATCTGTAACGTTGGCTTGTCGTCTGTTTTGCTAATTATCAGTTTTCGTTTTCTGTGTTAATGTCCAATACATATTCATGATTTTTGCTGTTTAGTTGCTTCACTAGTTCTGATAAGTCCTGTTCACTTTCAGCTAACAAAACTTATCACCAGCATATCTAAGGTTGTTTATTGATCTTACATCGATGTTCAGTCCTCGTATTTCATGTATCTGTCTTAATGGGTTTTTTCTGTGTAGATATTAAATAGGCAGGGGAGAACTGTACGCAGCCTTGTCTCACACTTCTTTTTATATCAGTATTATAGTGACTAATTCTTGTCACATTCATAAATGGGTGCATGTGTAGAATAGGATCGAAATGGTATTTTCTTCTTCGTACACTCTCAGACGTCAACTTGAATATATTCAAAGAAAGCAGGGGTCAGCTTCCGGCTATTTGTATCTCCATAGAGTTTTTCCAGGAATGGCACTGGTGACGGCTTTCTCTGCTCCTCACATGTTGGGCATCTTTGAAGCAGATGTTCAGCAGTCATTTTATCTATGCCACAGTTATACTCATCGGTTAGTTCCCATCTTTAGCTTGTTGAATAGATGGTATTCCAGTTTGTTGTGGTCCGTGCGGAGTATGAAGATTAGCACTTGTTCTCGTCTGCTATGGTAATATGATCATTTTTTGAGTGGCCCGGATGCTCTGCATCCCATTTGTTCTCGTATCTGATTCCGATAAAATTCTTTGTTTCTTCGAAAGTTATGCTTGCATCAGGCTGAGGTAGCTTTCCACCTTCCTTTGCCAATCTGACAGCCTCTCCATTGCCGGGGATGTTACAATGAGATGGTATGACAAGATCACCAATGTGGAACTGATGACATGAACCAGAAAAGTGCCAGTGGAAACAAGAGATGAGAAAAATACCCTGACGATGGACAGGTCAAGCATTGAGGAAACCAGATGATAACATCACAGAGAAATCCTATTTCGGGAATCCCAGCGGTAAAAGAATGACCTAAAAACACACGGAGTAGGGAACTGCAGACAGACATTTCAGGGATAAAGAGAACATGGAATGACCTTGGATGGATAGCACAGGACGACTAGGCGATGACACAGGACTCAGCGATGGCACAGGACGACACAGGACTCAGCGATGGCACAGGACGACACAGGACTCAGCGATGGCACAGGACGACACAGGACTCAGCGATGGCACAGGACGACACAGGACTCAGCGATGGCACAGGACGACACAGGACTAGGCGATGACACAAGACGACTCAGCATGAGATTGTTGTATGCCTACGCTCTGTAAGAAGCTGGTGAGTAACGGTTTCACACATAGACACATGCGCATGTACGCACACAGGAAAGAAAGTATAGTGTCAAGAAGCTAAAGAGCCATACAGGGACACCAACAGGTCGAATGAATTAACCGCTGAACTTCAATAATACAAACGTGCTCCCCTACCAAATGCCTTCATCATAACAGCCCTGCAGCCTAAGACCTACCCATCAGGAATACCCGCTGATGACCAGATTACATCCTGTTGAAATTATGTGTAAATTGTACAGGCAAACGCATGCTCATAGACACAAATCTGGCTCTTTGGAACAAAAGTTCAAGAACATCAAATATCAGAAATTTATTGTTGGTTTTCCTTAATATCAATGGAGATATACAAAATAAACTGCATTTATTTCTAGATGTGGAGTTGGGGGAACTTTTCATGTACAATTAAGCAACTTCATACACATAGGTCAAGATTACAGCTCGATTAATACAAATAATATGTTACACGCCACGTGTCAACATGACATTCTGCCATATGATGGGCGTATTATATCAAAGGAACATAAGCAATGGAAGTGGAAATGAGCTCCCCTTAGTGGGGTGGGGAGGGAGAACACTTTACATTTTGCTTCATGAGTTCTGATAAAAATCACGTAAAGTTTAGTGTGTAAGCTGATCCATTATTTGACAGTTTAGTGTGTAAACTGATCCACTATTTGACAGTTTAGTGTGTAAGCTGATCCACTACTTGACAGTTTAGTGTGTAAGCTGATCCACTATTTGACAGTTTAGTTTTTTTTTTTTTTTTTTTTTTTTTTTTTTTTTTTTTCGTTCGCCCGCTAATACTCGAGGCGAAATCTCAGGTTATTATTTTATGTCTAACCTGACATTGATTTTACGTGAGTATCCCTTTATTTCTTGTACAGACAGGTGTCCCTCGCCATTCAGGCAAATACTCTCCGATTTCGGAGGTACCCATTGCAGCTGGGTCGGCTCAGGAGCCGCCAGTCCCTGGTCGACGACACTTCTTCAAATGTCTTCGCCAGGTCTCGAGTTAATCCAGTCCAAATCCCAGTCGACGAAAAATCCTCAAATGCCGTCGCCCGGGTTTGATCCTGTATCACCCGGTCGCCAGAGCGGTGTTGTAACCACTACGCTAGCGCGGCTCCCAGTTTAGTTGTGTAAGCTGATACACTATTTGACAGTTTAGTAATGTTGCTGCGATAATTTTGTGCTGTTTGTGTAGTGTGTAATGCTGTGATAGTTTTGTGCTGTTTGTGTAGTGTGTAAGCTGTGATAGTTTTGTGCTGTTTGTGTAGTGTGTAAGCTGTGAGTTTAGTGGTTTTTGTAGTGTGTAAGCTGTGATAGTTTTGTGCTGTTTCTGTAGATGTAAAAGTTTAGTGATGTTTGTGTAGTGTTTAAGCTGTTACAGTTTAGTGGTGTTTGTGTAGTGTGTAAGATGTGATAGTTTTGTGCTGTTTTGTGTAGTCAGTGTGTAAGCTGTGAACGTTTATTGCTGTTCATGTAGTGTGTAAACTGCAATAGTTTAGTGCTGTTTGTAAACTGTGATAGCTTTGTTTTGTTTGTGTAGTCTGCAAGCTGATGCCCTCTTTCATTTGTGAAAGAAAATATTCCTGTAAACTCTGTAAGGAGCGTGCAGCCACCACAGCAGTGTCCCCTCACTAGACGTCTGCACAAAAAGCAAATCACACGCTCTTGCAGTGGTAGTATCTTTAGCAATTTTTTTTTACAAGATGTTAGTCAATTTTATGGAGGGAGGGTAAACATAAATTCGTTGAGATACCTGCAGTACCAGGTGGATGGTCCAACATTTCACACATTTCATCCTACTTAGCTAATGGCTTAGATTTCAAAAACTGATGCTCAGAAATAAGATGTTATAAACACAAGTGTCAAAATTGTGTGTGAAGTAACAACAACAAAAAACAAAAACAAAAAAAATCAGTACAAATATAGTCCAATTCCAAAGTTTAGTCTACAAAAGGATTCAGCTCTTCGCCTGGATGAGGTCATGAAAATGAAGCATGTATCTGTTGCCATCACTTAAAATACATGTTATATATTTCAGAAATAGCATTTGTATTTTTTTCCCTTGAATTTTATGTATTTTATAATAGACACACAATTTTATTCCATGTTTCCAAATACCCATATACTAACATTTCTCCCCTGGAATGCAATTAATTATTTTTTTTTACTGTTACTATGGAACTCAGCAATGTTAAAAGTGACACATTTTAATTGTCTAGTTGTTCTACAAGTTCTATAGTGTCATGTTGTTGTTTAACTAGGGCTGCTGAGCTTCTCACTCTTTTGCAGCCAATACCAAGTTGAAGACTCCTAGGTATTACCTACACTGTAGATCTAGGCTTTTCCGCCACCCCGAAACCTGTTGAGTTAAGTCATGAGCCCCAGTTTCTCCAGCTTGACTGGCATTTAAAGGATCGTCACATCTAATCCCAAGCTACTGTGCATTCCCTGCCATTCTTCAAATATGCAGAGCTAAAATACTGTGCTGGTTCTAGGCTCTCCCAAGGAAATGTCACGTCCTACACAGAGCCACCTCTCAGCTCCCACAGCCTACCTTGAGGTCCATAGTGAGATCCTCCTGCATGCAGGCAACAAGGTAAAGTCCAGAGTTCTGTCTGGGGCTCAAGTGACTCCTCTAAAGTTAGTATGCAATGCTGGGTTCTCAACATGTTTCACCACAAGGGGAATCCCTGGAAGTTTGTGGATGATTTCAAGAGTCTATGTGCGTGTAATTAGCCTCCCAGACAGAGGTTCACTTCCACATTTTAATATTGTAGCATTGTGCTTAGCCGGTGGTCATGTTAGGATGACTCCTGATATGCCTCCATGCATATGGTGTCATAATTTACCATCCCAAACTTTGGAGATAGAAATCTTTGCCAACATTACCCCAGGTCAGCAATGGTTTTAAGTGCAAATCTGACTTTTTAAGTCTTTACCCATTACTCAGTAGTGAAAGAATACACAGAAATAAAGTGAGTGATTTATATAAGGACGTTTTATGCTGTTCACTGCATTAGTCTAGTGCAAGTTTTCTTAACCTGTAGCCCATGGACCATGAATGGATTCTAGGGGGTCCATGTACATAACCTAAAATTTCAAATGTAACATTTTAATTATGTTTTTTATGTACATTTTTTTCGAAGAAGGGGTCTACTGCCGTCATCGTATCATTGAAGGGGTCCACAGCCTTCATTGGACAATCTTCTTCTTCTCCGTACACTCTCAGACGTCAGCGTGAATATGTTCAAAGAAAATAGTAGTCAGCTTGAGGCTATTTCTATCTCCACAGCTTTTCCAGGAATGGTCACTGGACAATCCAATGGGTCCATGGCACAAAACAAGTTAAGAAACCCTGGTCTTCAGCTAAAACCATGTAAATTTCAACAAGTAGTTTCAATGAAAATATTCTTTCAGTTTATGCAACCTGTCTTAAGTATGGCCACATTCTAACTCACATAGAGTATATACCACATTATGCACACTATGAATAACACAGTTCTTTACTGTCAATTGTGAGTATGAAACATAAAGTTATGCTGATCTCAATGTACTTGTGGAAAGTGATTAAATTAAGTGCAGAAGGACTGAGAAGATCACCAATGTGGAAAGTAATTAAATTAAGTGCAGAAGGATGAGAAGATCACCAATGTGGAAAGCGATTAAATTAAGTGCAGAAGGACTGACAAGATCACTAATGTGGAAAGTGGTTAAATTAAGTGCAGAATGACTGACAAGATCACCAATGTGGAAAGTGGTTAAATTAAGTGCAGAATGACTGACAAGATCACCAATGTGGAAAGCGATTAAATTAAGTGCAGAAGGACTGACAAGATCACCAATGTGGAAAGTGGTTAAATTAAGTGCAGAATGACTGACAAGATCACCAATGTGGAAAGTGATTAAATTAAGTGCAGAAGGACTGACAAGATCACCAATGTGGAAAGTGGTTAAATTAAGTGCAGAAGGACTGACAAGATCACCAATGTGGAAAGTGGTTAAATTAAGTGCAGAAGGACTGACATGATCACCAATGTGGAAAGTGGTTAAATTAAGTGCAGAATGACTGACACGATCAATACTGTGGAAAGTGGTTAAATTAAGTATAGAATGACTGACAAGATCACCAATGTGGAAAGTGGTTAAATTAAGTATAGAAGGACTGACAAGATCACCAATGTGCAGCTATGGAAAGAACCAGACAAATACCAGCGGAACAAGATGTGAGGAGAAGACACTGGAGTTGAATAGGACACACACTGAGAAAACCAGGTGATTGCATTACAAGGCTGTAGTCCCTGTTATGGAATCCTCATGGTAAGGAAAATACAGAGGGAAAAAACAAGGAGAAGAGAACTGGAAAAGACATGAAAGGGAAAAATAAGACATGGTAAAAAACGCTGAATGAATGGCATAGGACAATAAAGTTTGAAGGGTATCTTGCCCTATGTTTCACAGGGAGCTGAAAAAAGGTAATGATAATAATGAACCATTAATTTAATCCAGTGAACTTCTGCTATACTTCACCATCATTAATACAACTCCTGTTTTGTCAAAATCTAGTTAATAAGAGACCCTGAAACAACCTGATACAACAAATATAATGTCCGTCAGCACTGAAGTATTTCAGGTAACATTTTAATTTTTCGGTGTAGGAAAGCTGAAGAATCAAGACTTCCTCTTTAGCTTTGACATTCACACTAACTCTTTTTTATATACTTTTCAAAAATATATAAAGTGGTTCCTATGTAATAATCCTAAAGCATCAATACAAGCTTCTAATCTTCAGAAACTGATGGAGTTTACTGTCTTGGCCATGCATGGGTACATGACAATGACAGAGCTGCCAGGCTAGCTTAGAGAGCACCCATAGTGGGGACACTGGATATGGATGAGGGAGACATGCTAAGGACAATTGATGATCAACTGTTAGACAGCGACACTGTAACCAATGAATCAACAAGGCTAAGACTGCTGGAATTTGACAACAAACAGAAGACTAGCAGGGATGGATGTACGAGAAGGTGCATCTGGCATGTAAATAATCAGCATGCTACAGGAACAATTAGCACTTATACCTTTCCACATTTGCTGAGGGAGACTGAGCACCTTTTGGGTTTACCCACAATGCAATGACAATAATAATAATAACAATAACAATCCTTAGGACTACAAAAATTAAATGTTAACATGAAAACATTCTATAAGGGTTGGATTCAATACGACTGCACGCAGCACCACAACAACCATAAAAAATATAAAAAAAACATCAGTGATTTTCACTAAGAATCACATTTTAGATATAATAATTCTGCACTGATTTAAAGACAATGGAACACAATGTAATTATTTAGTGGTCAAGAATCCACCTAATTAGCGAAACAAAAAAAAAAACGTTTCTTAAACGGACGCTGCTTTAAGTTTGCATGCCAAATTTAGTAGCCATGTTGACTGCCATCATTCCTATATGAAAAAAAAATATACAGTATGCAAGAAAATCTTATGGGTACCACACAATGTAAGTACATTTTTTGGGTAACACACAACCTTTGCCAGTTTCAGATAAAACAGAAATACTAAACATCAGTAATTTGTTTTGAATTTTGATGTGTAGTAAGATGTATGAAGATGTCGAAAGTGCTCTGCAGCAGGTCATGTCCAGTCCTAAGATATGCCATGCCATTATGAGCTAAACAAAAGCCTGCTTTAGTTAGTTTCTGCTTGTATGTAAACTATATGTTGATGCATCTTATGTGTACCACTCAAGCGATAGTTGCTTCAAATAAAACATAAATATTACTAAACAGCAGGATTTTGTTTTTCCACATTTGGTGCACCATATCATGTCCAGTCCCAATGTATGTCATGCCATTATGAGCTGACCCAGTGCTTGCATAAGTTCAGAGGTTCTTAACCTGTGGGTTGAGCCTACCCTGGTTAGGTGCAGAAGGGGTACTGGGGAGATGTGAAGTGCCTCCCAGAAAATGTGTCACAACTGCATTCTCACTGGTTAAAATTTGCGTCTACCCATCTCTGCACATCTGGAATTTCAACACTATTCTGCATGAAGACAAAGACTAGAAATCATTTGTATGCCAGGCATGATATTGTCCAAGACTATCCCTTGAATTTCTGTCCTTACTGATCAAAACTAGCAACAGCTATGTCATTAAAGTCATCTATTTATTTTTAAATGTGTCTGTGTATTTCAGGAACTGGCCATAACTAAAATCCTTGCAGTAACACCTTAATTATATCTTGATTTGTTCACTGATTAATGTGGGGAAGGACAGAAGGTGTGAACATTAAGTGCCATATCAGAGGATGGGTGAGGGTTAACAAGGTTTAGAATCCCTACTGTAGTTTACTTCCTGCTTGTATATAAACAGGCCACAACCAAAAGAAACACCTGTCATTACAAATGTAAAAAAAAAATTTTTTCATAAGATCTGTCTCTTACTTCTTGTCAACATAACCCATTACAGTAGGAAATAAATGTATTTATTATTCTAAATCAGGCAAATATGCAGGCCCTGAAAATTCAAATTTCTTATAAAGGAACACTGTTAGAAAATGGAAACTTCTTAAGTGGAAACAAATAAATAATAATAATAGTAAGTCCATACAGAGAGTTACAAGTCACAGTAATCTGATAATCAGACGAGGTCTCCTTTCCAGACAAGAGCTTTGGCCCTTCTACCTTCTTTAAACTCTATTTTTACATTGTACAAACTGCCAAAAAATGGATAAAGCTTCTTAAGTAATTCCAAAACTTCAATTCAGAAAAGGGGTGTGACAACAGCAAATGGCGATACAAATAACGGAATAAATGGAGTGACAATGGAATAAACGGAGATACAAATAACAGAACAAATGAAGTCACAAATAACTGCTAAGAGAATGTAACATGTATGTAGTGTGATTTGTGCTGGAAGTGAGAATTAAAGAAGTGTGGAGACTAACTACTTCTGGATCACCAAAGTTGGTCTGCTTTCTATCAAAATATGTGTATGTGTGTGTGTGAGAGAGAGAGAGAGAGAGAGAGAGAGAGAGAGAGAGAGAGAGAGAGAGAGAGAGAGAGAGAGAGAGAGAGAGAGAGAGAGAGAATGACTTGGCAATAGAAAACACATTTAGGTAACCAGTACTGGTTGAGTTTCCTAGCATGCCTCAATTCCTAAGCCAAGGCAACAACTGTCATCTGCACAGCCTGAATTGAAATCTCTGTGTGTTCTACAACTGTTATTTCTTCATTGTCATCAAACATGCTGGTCTACTTGTCTTGCAAGTGTACGCTTCTATTTCTGTGTTACACCACTTCATGTTTCACTACTTTCCTTTTCTGAGAAGAACAACAATGAAGACTTTTATTACACTGAGACAACGTCTGAAGGCTAAAAGTAATTGCAGACTTATAACATTCATTTACCACCCATGACATAATCATCAGATGTAAAAATAGATAAAATTCACACCCAGAACAGACAACCATATTTCTGGTTTGCACAGTCATCACACTTTAAAAATAAAAATTAAAAAAAAAAAATTTTTTTTGCTTGTTGCTGCACTTGTATGTACCAACAGCACATTTTTAAAACTGTTGTGACCATGTAAATATTATATTTACATATATAAGGCATTATAACACATAATGCAATACACAACCAATTATTATAGTTAACAGACACTGAATTTATGGCCTGTTATGGTATCCTGATGCTCACATACTTCAAACTGCTCTTTCAGTTCATTTTTTCTCCAAGGTGATAACAAAGATCTGGAATATTGACTACAGTAAAAACAACTGTTATTCTTTTCCTGGCAGAACCACTTGCCAGCTGGTAACACAACAAAAGTCCACACAAAACAAGAATGTCAATGAAATCTGGCTAACAATATACACCTTGAGATTTTTAAACTGCCAACAAATTCTGCACATCATTAACTCCATTTAGTAGTTCACACACCTCTTCATCATTATTTTCCTTTTCACTCCTTACGGAGCATGGATCCACCACTGCAGCTGGTCACTTTACTGGAAGCCTCCACAAAGCAGTCACATGCTCTAGCAGTGGTGGTTTCTGTGAACATTTGTTTTACATGATGAAGTTGCCAGCCCCATGTTAAATCTCATATTAGTCACCTTCTACGACATGTTGGTGGGGGGGGGGGGGGGGGGTTACAGTGGTGCTATTCTTTCCTTATCTCTTAATAGACCCATCGGAACTACATGATGCGGGTATCTTAGTCTAGCAAACTTAGTATAGCTTTAAAAGAGCAAATAAATTTGTAAATTGGAAGAAAGTCTTAAACCTCACAAAAATAAGGGGTCAAAGTGGCTAAGAGTTATGGCATTCACCTTGAATTCTAAAAGTACAGGGTTCGATTCCCAGTAGTGGGAATATATAATATGACAAATTTTTTTTTTTCGTACGCCCGCTAATACTCGAGGCGAAATCTCAGGTTATTATTAATGTCTAACCTGACATTGATTTTACGTGAGTATCCCTTTTTCTTGTACAGAGACAGGTGTCCCTCGCCATTCAGGCAGATACTCGCCGATTTCGGAGGTACCCATTAGAGCTGGGTCGGCTCAGGAGCCGCCAATCCCTGGTCGACGACACTCCTTCAAATTTCCTTGCCAGGTCTCGAGTTAATCCAGTCCAAATCCCGGTCGACGAAAAATCCTCAAATGCCGTCGCCCGGGTTTGATCCTGAATCACCCGGTCGCCAGAGCGGTGTTGTAACCACTACGCTAGCGCGGCTCCCCATATGACTAATGATGTCGTATTTCCCCTAGTCACATGGGTAGTGAGATTGGATGCCTAGCCTTCTCGGATATGGGTGAAAAAATAGGAGGTCCCCTTGTGCAAGTTGAGCACGTTAAAAAATCCCACGGCTGCTGGAAACCGTAAAGAGTAGGCCATTAGGCCGCTGCCCTGGCAAAATTTAAAAATTAGAAACCTACCTACCACAAAAATATTTATTGAATGTATGATTCCTATATACATACATTGAGATTCTCAAAGGTGCAATGGAGTTTGTGCACCGTGCTGAGATCTTCCTTGTGTGATCTAAGGGAGGAGATCGGAGCACTGATCCGTGTGCAATGAAGATAGTCCTTAAAACCAAACCAAACCTCACACTTCCTAGATATTTCTCGAATTTGCATGCCGTTTCTTCAAGTAGCTGAAGTGCCAGAAATTACTTCCCCACATAAAAACTTGACTCTATGGCTCTTTCATGTGTTACATACATCCCTTAACCACTTTTGACAAAAGCATCTTCTCTTAATGAATCTGTAACAGAAGACCTATCTTTTAGTCAATCTGCTGCAGATGAATCTATTATCTCATCTTATGCCATCCCAACTTATGCAATCCCTTTTAGTTCTTTCCATGTACACTTTATATCTCTCATGATTTCTTGAGCGGGTCCAGGTTCTTTTTGGTTATTTAAAGCCTAAAGCTAACAAACAGACAAGTCAGTTTTCAGTATTTCACTGAATCTCATCACCGATTACTCTAGGTGATTTATTTTCAATTCTGATGTCGTAAGTTTAGAGTACATTCAGATCACTTTATATTATGAAGATCTATAGATTCTGCATGATTTTGTAGCATCTTTTTTTTTTTTGGTTCAGAAAATTATAAAATATTCATTACGCTATTATAGCAGTAATTAAAATTTTTATAGGCAGGATCCCCCAGTAAATAGAAAAGTTGGGAAACACTGCCTAAACATAAACAATGGACATTGTGTGTTGGCAGAGAAGAGCATTTCTTGTTAATGCATGGTAAAATTCACAATATTAATTTGCTTTTGTTTCTGACAAAGCATACAGACAAGGCAACATTCCTCCAGCATCCATCACATGTACTATCTTCTTCTTTTCACCCTCCTCTGTTGGTGTTTTTCATGTCTTTCTTAATCCCTTCTTCTCTGTCCTTGGTAGTTCCACTAAAGTTCAAACTAGCTATGCTTCCTTTGCCTTCCTGAGGACACAAGTTATCCAGTTCCACTTCCTTTCATGTTAAATTGAAATTACTTGAGAAGGTTACAGGTTCTTTCTCAATCTACTTAACTTAAAACTTATCAGCTAATTTGAAGTTCAAAATGATCTAAAGCACTTACTGAGAAAGGTTGGCAGTTTTTCTATTGCTGTAGCATTTGCGTTCTGTTTCTGATCAGTAATACTCAAACTATGAAAAACTGAGAAGGATATTACTAAGAGTTTTATTTTTTGTTTTCGTCACCAGAAAGCTCACCTTGTCTTTTAAAAATGCTTTATCTTACATAAATAAATACTACATCACTCATCAGTATTCTCTTCATTACATCTCAGCAGACATCTAACATATTATAAGAACAGGACCTACGATAATCTTTTGTAACCAGTTTGAAAAACTGTCACATATAAATTAATCAATTTGTTCTATTTACAGAAAAGCATTTAAAAAACCATAAATTAATCACACCACAGTCATTGTAATACATTCTCCGGAGTGGGATAAAGGAGTTAAACATAACCAATGCAGCAATTTTATTTAAAACTTACACTATGTGCAAGGACAAACATATTTCCTTTAGGAACAAGAGTTATATATAAGGAAAAGATAGTCCAATAGCAGATACTGCCATAGAGAAGTGAAGTGTTGAAGACTTCACCTACACTAGGTCTCAGCTTTATGAGATGGTGCGATCAGTTTTCATTCCTTGCTGTCTTTGCCTTCCCTAACTCAAGAGTAGAATCTGGTACCCATGTTTTTTACAGCTGGGTAAAAAAAAAAAAAAAAGAGGTCAAGGTAATCCCGCAGCAGATACTGCCACAGGGAAGTGAAGTGTTGGAGACTTGACACATACTTGGTCTCTACTTTATGAGACGGTGTAACTTTATGAGACGGTGTAACTGGTTTCCTTCCTTGCTGCCTCTGCCTTCCCCAACTCAAGAGCAGAATCTGGTACTTATTAATTACAGCTGGGTAGAATTAAACGTGATATAACCTGATTCTGAAATAAGTCCTTTGATATCATCAATAAGCAAGTGCTCTAACCACTCTACCATAATTGGTTTCAAATACAAATAACACAAGGTATAGCTATGTACCACATCAATGTAATGATATGAGCCAATTTTATAGTGTCGAATAAAAAAATTATGCAAATTTAGAAGCCAAATAATAATTGTAACTGAGATCATTTATAACATAAAGTTAATACTACATGCAAAAATGACCTTATACTGAAGATTATGAGACCAATAATTACCACAGGTCATAAATCCTGCTATTACCTCTAAATAAGGTAGGAGGTCCGAAAGGTTCCATCTTGCACTTTAAACCTGCTCTAAGTATTTAGCAGCTTCACAACCACCAAACAATAATTATGCCAACAATTCTTTATGGTTAATGGTACAAATTATATGAGCTACTAAATAAAACACTCCCAAGGTCAAACAAGCTCATACAGCTAGGATGTGATAAACAAATGGATGACAATAAAAAATTATGTAGCATAAATGAAAACTAAATGTCTTTTAGTGTCAAGGAAGAAGTTGAGAATACATATTTTAAAAGGAAAAGCCAAGAACAGTGAGAAATACAACATACAACAAAAGAACCATAATTACAGGAAAGTCTACACAGAGTGTTCCAACAGAAAAGGTTCCCCATCAGACGAGTGTTACCGCCCTTTAAAACTACAAAAGAACCATTATTTATGGACATACTTAAAATGAAAAACAAAGTCTTGTGTGTTTGACAAAGATTAGTATATGATACAAAAGTTATAGGAAATGTTTACATACAAAACTGTGAGCATGCAGTGCAGTACTGTAAAAAAAAAAAATGTGGAACATATGATGTGACATACAAAATCTTAAACAAAACCAGACATGATCCTGCTGAACAAAACATTAAACAAATTTTAAAAAAAACACATACTGAGGAGACCAATCCTTAGATACTCATATGGTTCTTGGTGACAAACAGGAACAATGGAAGCCCAAGAAAGAAAAAGAAAAGAAACACCTGACAAAATATAAGGATATACAACATCTATGAAGTGACATGGAAGAAGTGACTGGAAAATTATAATGAATCTCACAACACAGTGACCAGATTTCTGATTGATGTATGCTATTAATAAGATGCAGAAGACATACCATCCGTCAATGTAAAAATTAAAAACTGGTTACAAATAAACAAAAATGTATTTACAACATGCACAAACAGTAACAAGAAACATTTCAATACCTTAGACCAACAAAAAAACAAAAAGGATAATCTAGCTGGCATAACTTCTGGACAACTTGCTTAACAACGAGATGCCAGCAGCCCACACAAATACTTCTGCTGTAAACTTTAAAGACTTTCTATTCTGTATTACCTACACAATATCATTTCTGTGACTTCTATTGACGATACTAACTCACTAGCACTTTCTCTTCTCGTTATATCACAAAATGAAGATATCACAGATCTTAGGACAAAATAAAGTTGCTGAAAATTGGAAGAATGTGCGTTTTTTCTTTTCCGAACAACCTTGTAACAGCTCAGAAAAAGATGTTATGAAATGCAGTCAACCCTTGATTTAGCAGAGTTATAAGTCTTTCGTCGGCGTCTGTGGCCTAATGAATATGACGCAGTTTCATAATCCAGATATACCAGGTTTGAAACCTGCTGCAGGCGGTTTGGTAGCAGATCGCTTTGTGTGGATTTTTAACAATGGTATAAGCGCCGTAACGTTCAGAAAGCAATGGCAAACTACTGAATGAAAAAATTGCCTAGAAAAATCACAAACAGCCAATAAAAGCTGGGGTTGATTACCACGTCCTGTAAAGGATAAGCAACTAACTTTAACTCTTTCACTCCTTTCTTTTCAGCTCCCCAAGGAGCATAGGCCTCCAGCAAACTCACATTACGTCTTCCTGACCCGTGCCATCCACTATGGGCTTTCAATATCTTCCTCATCCTTTTCATTTCCATCTCCAGTTCTTTCCTCCAAGTGTTTTTTTTTTTTATTTGTCTTCCTCTACCTCTCTTTGTCCTCAGAAGAGACCCCGATGCCATCACAAGAACAGCTTTGCTTTGGACCCCTGAAGGAAAACGAAAGAGAGGCCGACCAAAAACAACCTGGCGGAGGACTATGGAGGCTGAGATGCAGGGAATGAACCAGAGTTGGGGCACTGTACGAAGGATGGCCACCGACCGAGCAAAGTGGAATCAATTTGTTGTTGCCCTACAAGACGCCACTAGGCGTGATGGCCACTGACTGCTTTGACGGTCGGCGGCTAAGGATCAAAGAAGACCTCTCTTATCCTGAATATTCCAGAATGTCTCATAATGCTGTCAAAAGATTTCCTCAATGTGTGTCCTTTCCATCTCCAGCATCTTCTTCTCATCTCTAGTTCCACTGGTACTTGCCTGGCTCCAGTCATCAGTTCCACACTAGTGATCTTGTCATACCATTTCAATTTTCTATTCAACCCAAGCACCCATTTATGAAAGTTTAAAACTTTTTTAGTTGTTTTTATTGTTGTCCATGTTTTACAGCCATAAAACAGGACTGACTCGATGAATGATCTAAATATTCTTATTTTTATGCAAAATTGGCTCAGCGTCCATTCACGATGTACTGTCACAGCAAGGCGATGGCGCCGTTTGGTTGGTCCTAGGTTCGATTCCCGGTAAGCCTATCACTTATATTCTCTTTTCTGTTGTCTAGTGTCATCCTTTATGTCCAACGAGTACCTGTTTATTACCTTTATTTATTTATTTACTTATTTATATATTTTTGTGCTGTACTTAATTTCTTTTGATTTTCCTTTCATCTTTCATGCTTCAAATATCATAAACAGCATGTGTCTGAAATGCGAATTTTGTTTATGCCATACAGCAATCTCTGTCCATAAAACCTGAAATCTCTTCAATCGAGGGTTGACTGTAGTAACATTATCCAAAATACATCATTGGAATACTTTAATTTATTTGAGTCCAATGGCAGAAAAAAAAACCTCTTAAGCTGTTTTTTCATCCTAGCTCATGTAGCAACAAATGAGTCACTTTACACACTCAGAATCGCACACTTTTTAACTTTCTGAAAGCTGCTTCTGTTGCCGCTGAATAAAAAATTAAATATCATTTAAGACAAAGCACTCCTTTCTATACATCTTCATTAACAAACTATAAATGTGCCAAACTATAAATAGACTGCACTGCCCCCTCATACCATCACTGGGGAAAAGACAAATGAGCAAATGTGTCTGAGACAATGCATATGAACAAAAGCCTGAGTGTTGTGAGGTGCCTTGATGAAGAGTCACTCCCTTGACTGATAAAACAGGATGTAGCCGGACTCAGAGGAATTCTTCTGCATATCTGATGGTACTCCATAAAATTCCTCTATCTGACTTGCATCGATTTTCTTGTAGAAAAGTAAAAATAAAATAAACAAGTTATAGAATATATATATATATATATATATATATATATATATATATATATATATATATATATATATATATATATATATATATATATATATATATATATATATATATATATATATATATATATATATATATACTGAAGCACATTAAAAACGCACCACTATTATATATACTGATGCCGAGAAGCTGGAAAAAAAAGTGTGGGAATGGATTTTCCCCGTGTTTGTCATGAGGTAGAGAGCGAATGGCTGCTGGAATGAAAGTGCATGATTCAACCCACGGGTTTGTGTACAGACTTCATGAAAACAATGAAAGTTACACGTGCAACATGATTCCCAACAGCTATGACCCTGAAAATGTGTACGCGTTGTGGCAGTATACTCGGTATAAAAAGGCCGTTGAGACAAAACACCCAGTACATGTGCTTGAAATGCCATGACTATCTGAAAACAACCGCCAACGAGCCAATGGTATGTTGGAGACCGGAATGAGCTCGCGGGCCATTGCCAGAAGGATGAATTGCCACCACAGCACTATTGTACGTCTCAATGAACGTTACGGAACCACTGGCAGTGCCCGGGATAGACTTCGGAGTGGCCAACCACGAGTTACTACCCCTGCGCAAGATTGTCATATAGTGCTGAGTCACCTAAGGAATCGTTCTCTCCCGGCAAGTCAAACAGCAAGAGCAATAGTGGGTAGACGTGGGCAAGTCTCTCGAATGACAGTCATACGACGACTCAGAGATACAGGCCTTACTGCAAGACGACCTTATGTTGGGCCAAACTTGACTCACAGACATCGTCAGCAGCGCCTGCAAGGGGCAGAGCAACATGTCAGATGGACTAGACTGCAGTGGAATGCTGTCCTATTCACAGACGAGAGCAGATTCAACATATCCTTTGCTGATGGACGTATGCGGATTTGGTGATGGTGTGGAGAGCGCTTTGCAGATTGCTGTGTTCGTCAGCACAACCGATTTGGAGATGGCAGTATTCACATTTGGGGAGGATTCAGTTTTCACCATCGCTTGCCTCTTCACGTCTTCCTGTTAATGCTGTGACATATCGAGATGAGGTTCTGGATGCATTGGTTGCTCCTGCGTTCACAAATTATCCAGACTTGCAGCTTCTCCAGCAGGATAACGCAAGTGCGCACAACGCATGCATTACCTAGCAATATCTACAGCAGCAGAACATTGTGACAATTGATTGGCCTGCCCTATCACCAGACATGTCCCCTATAGAACATCTGTGGGACGAGCTTGGACGCAGAGTCTACAGGCAAGGTTCTCCAGCTAATCTGCAACAGCTTGAAGCTGCTCTTACACGTGAATGGGACTTGATTCCTCGGAATTTCCTTCAGAGACTTGTGCGTTCATGCCAAGCTTGTTTGCAAGCACACGGTGGACATACCAGATACTGAGGATAGTGTGAATGAATTTTTTTATTGGTTGCATTTTTGGTTTTCTCCCTTGCCTGCACAGAATGCAATGAATTTCATAACAATCAAATGTACAGATTAATGACCAGCATGGATTCATAGGAAAATGAATAAAGATTCCAAATATGTAAACTTGTAAACACTTATATTTACATTTCACACTCTGTTCCTGGATTATACAGGTGGTGCGTTTTTAATGTGCTTCAGTATATATATACATATATATATATATATTATATATATATATATATATATATATATATATATATATATATATATATATATATATATATATATTATATATATATATATATATATATACATATATATACACACACACACACACTCTTGTATAAAGCGATTCAACTATAAGTCGACCCTTAGACTTTTGGACCTACAAAGTGTCCAAAATGAATGACCCGATTATAAATCAAAGTTTAAAAAGTGATGCTTCAATGATAAATTTATGAAAAGCTATCTTTTTCCTCCAAAGCTGCTGGTAATTTCTGTGCAATTTTTGTGCATCAGCGAAGAGACAGTTAAAAACGGGTAATAAAACAGCACTCCAGCCTGCTGATGCAAGAAATTTCAATATTTCTGGCATGTTGCGATATTTTTCACTCCTTTTCAATTGAAGGGAGCATATTTGTATTGATCCTTGAGTAACGATGCAATAATTTTGTCACCGAGTTAAAACCTATTCATTTAGTTCTTGAAAATGGGTTGAAATTGAAAACCGTGTCTTCCAGTTCGCCCAAACATCTATCAATCCGGTGGCCAATTAAGTCGACAGCGCAGTTACAGTTAGCATTAGAGTTTATGTTAGGTTCAGCATTTCTGAATCTAAACCCAACTCTAATCCAAACCCCTAATGACATGGCTGACTTAATTAACCACAGATTCGCTAACTAACTGAGCCAGATTTTTCACATGTAATGTATTTTTCATCTGCAATCATCACTCGCCATACAGTGTTACTGTAAGCAGATGACCGTAAGCTCCGACATTTTGTGCATATGCTCTCATCTACTTCTGCAATAATGACTCCTGCTGTGATTACTATTTAACCATAAACATCAATGATTATCCACATTTCTGTGATATGAGTACATACACATTATTCCATCACAAATAATATGCAACACACTAATTTAACCAAAGTCGTGAGGGAGCCGCACTGGTGTAATGGCTAGGGCGTTGTACTGGCGACCAGGTGTTCATGGTTCAAACCCGGGCATCAGCGTTTGAAGGAATGTTTACGACCGGAAATTTGACTGAATAACCTGAACGGCTCCTGTGATAAACCCTCTGTGGATGGGAAGGAGTGAAGCTCCTGACCGGGTTGGAAGGAAAGTCCTCAGGTTCCCCAGCCTCGCAATGACATGTCATTGGGCCAAAGGGCTGAAAGCCTAAGTGCCGCTGGTTAAGGAAAAAAAAAAAAAAAAAAACCAAAGTCGTGTAGCTCTATTTTGCGATTTCATCTGTTAACGCCTATCCTTACGATGAAGATCAAGAAACATATTACATAACGCTAACCTTAACCCTAAACCTACCCTGTTTCCAGCTTATATACAAATAATATTGTGCAAAAAAAAAACACTCATATTGTGCTGAAAACAATATTTACAGATGATTATCGCACCCACCTACATAAATGATTTTGCCGCAACTACATTAGTAATCTACACATAGGCTTATTTCATTACGTCGCATGTTTTGTGGTTTCATCGTCAATGGTTAGAACGCATATAAACAAAGTTACTTGCTAACATTAATCCTAACCATACCACTTTCCCCATCTTTTTGATACATAATAAATCCGATTTTAAAAAAACCGCAAGATAACATTGTACGATAAAAATTATGAATAAACTCCAACTTACCCATTATAAATTTGTCATCAAATTCTTATTTTACTTTGAACCCCTAAAAATAGACATTTGGGCTAAAGACAATACATGTCCCACAGTGTTTAATTTCACCCCTCGTAAAGATTCTTTTATTTAACGCCAGTTTCGACAAGTTTTTCTGAAATCCTGCATTGCATTATAATTCCCATGGCTTTCGCTAATTCTATTACTTTCAGCTTAAAACCAGCCTCGTAAGAAGTATGCTTTCTTTTCAAACTCACTGTAATAGCAACTTCAGGACAATTACTAAATGTGGGTGTGTTTGCAACAGCTGTGCATGCTGATGTACACATGACAGAAAGTGTATGCATGACACGAAGTACCGAAAGCATGGCGGACATTTTTTATTTATTGGTCGTTTGTACCTGTATCTTCTTCTTCTTCTTCTTCGTTCTCCCTGAAAAGGATGGTGGTTGCGTTGTGTCTGTTTCCAACGTAGCTGTGATATCTGCACCTTTCGGTCGACACATCCGACTTCTGCACGGCATTTTTTAGGACCGGGTTTGCCTTCCCATTGCGATCCGTACTCGCTCAGCCAGCCTGCACTGTTGCAGACTGTTTCCAGGACCACCACGTGGAGGTGGAGCACGGTCTTGACCAGCTCTGGTTCGCTGGTCCTGACGCAGGCAGTCAAGCTATGAGTCGCTGACTGCGGTCTCTATTGCTGCGTCTTGAGGTACCTGTATCAAGTGTATGTTTTTATTTTAATAATAACCACGATTAACAGCCTAATAAAATTGATTTAAACATTTTTGACTGAAATGAAGAACATTGGGCCATGTGTTCGGTACGACTTTATAAAATAATTCAGATACGCTGTAAAAAGGGCTAATGTTATGGTTGGGTTTAGGAATCCTAATATATATATATATATATATATATATATATATATATATATATATATATATATATATATATATATATATATATATATATATATATATATATATATATATATATATATATATATATATATATATATATATATAAGTCGAGAGACTTTTGTCCTTCTATGTCACTTTTATATAACTTTTTAACAGGCAACTCAAGGAAGAAAGTTAAAAACAAAGTTGCTAAGCCAAAACAGCCAACCATGAAGAATATTAAAGCCATAAGATTGGGGAAAAAACAGAATGTTTAAGAACAATTCAGAAAGACTGCATCTACTACAGAAGACACTCAACGACTCAGAAAGATGGGTTAGCAGGTCGTGTAAAAATCTTGTACATATTAAACATACTGCACTACCAAATCACCATCTCATGTTTGTCTAAAGGTAGTTAACCCTTTACCATTCAATTCTCCCAAAACTGCCTGCCTACATAGTGCTGCTTCCAGTTCACCACCGTCCACTAAACACCAATGCCGGTCGTTGCCAGACAGCAATGATTATCTCGGTATGTCACATGATGTGACTAATATGAGGTTGTGCATGAGGCTGGCAACTTCATTATGTAAAACAAATTGCCACAAACAACTGCTGCTGCAAGAGCATGTGACTGCCTGGTGTAAGATTCATGCAGGACCAGCTGCAGTGGTGGCTCAATGCTCCATTAGAAGCACAAAATAAAATGACGCTGATGATGATTACTAAGTCACCAACTTATATGTGTCTAAAAGTAGTTCATCTTTTACCATTCAATTCGACCAAAACTGCCTTCCTGCATAGCTCTGCTTCCAGTCCAAACTTGCCTACTAAACACCAATTTCGGTCATTGCCAGATACTAACGAGATCTCAGTATTCAGCAGGAGCTGAATTATAAACAGATTACCAGTGCAAGAGCCACGTTACCACAGTGGTTAGTGCACTGGCTCCCCAGTCATGGTTTGATCCCCAGTTGAGGTGAGATTTTTAGGCCGCATAAGGCTCTGGGGTCGACCCAGCCTCATGAATTGGGTACCAGTGCAACTCTGGGAAGGTTAAAGGCGGCCAGCGTGATGCTGACCACATCACTACTAATGTGCCGATGGTCAAGAAAATATGGGCCTAACACCATATTCCCAATAAGCCTCAATGGGCGTGTAACGGGATCCTTTAACATTTTTGCCTGACCGGCACAAGTAAAGCTTCCACTGTCTGAAAACTGTTTCTGAATTTATTAATATTTTGATTTTTATTTACTTTTTGGAAGCCACGGCTTTTCAGCATTGGAATCTTTGTTTTGAGAGCTGATAAGTGACTTATGAGGCTTAAATAGATGTGGATACTGACAAAAACAAGCTCAATTTAGACCATGACAGTGACAACAATGAAAGTGAATCTAGTTCTAAATCTCTGGCGAAAATAGTAACGATATTGTTAACAAATACAATGTTACATTTTTCCCCCAATATTAATGAAATATTTACTGCATAATACTAAATATATATTTTTATTTATGAATAATTTAGATGATACGTAAATTAATTCTATGTATTTATAAATAAAAGACATAATTTTAGCACTATTAGTTTTTTATAATGAGTTTTTTTTTTTAAAGGTCACTAAGTTTACAGAGTGGTAGTTCCATGCTCCATAGGGAACGATAAAATAAAATGATGGTGACAGTAACATTATTGAAGTCTAAAGCATGACAACATCTTCTGACAAACAATAAACTACTCATTTGCAAAAGTCACTTTTCTAGCCACTTTTCTTTAACCCATACCTTCCCTGATGTAGCTTAGTGGAACAAGAGATGAGAAAAAGATGCTAGCGCTGGACAGGACATACATTAAGGAAACCTGTGGATAGCCTTACAAAGCAGTCCTTGTTCTGGAACCCCCAAGGTAAGAGAGGAAGAGGTAGACCAAGAAACCCACGGAGAAGAGAACCGGAGACAGAAGTGAAAATGATGATGTGGAAAGCGGATGGCACGGGACAGGAAGACTTGGCATGTGTTTGTTGAAGGCCTATGCTCCTTGGGGAGCTAAAGGGTATTGACTGATTCCTTGAGGTAACACTATTCAAAAATGTTATCAGCTCTGTTTACACTAACAAATCAAGAAAGCACTTACATCTACAATGTCATCATCAAACAGCAGCCAAAATCCATGACTCTTTACTATACTGATATAATGACCTCTGTTTGGTCCTGACCCACAATGCACCACCACTGCTACCAGGTCATACAAGCGCTCCGGATTAAAGGCATCATCCGACTTAAAAAAAAAAGAAGGCTCAAAATATGATAAAAAACTATATTAAAAGTAACTGCACAGATGCTCTAGGAAATATAAAATCTATTATGTATGCATTTTCCTTAGGGAATAGCAATCTGCATAATGCTGAAATAAGGCGCAACAAAATTAGCGATCTTCAATTTTTTTTTTTTTTTTTAAATACAGGTACTGTCCTGTCGTCAAAAGTCAATCAAAGAAATTTTGAAATACAGATACTGTCCTGTCGTCAAAAGTCAATCAAAGAAATTTTGAAATACAGATACTGTCCTGTCATCAAAAGTCAATCAAAGAAATTTTTTAATACAGTTACTGCCCTGTCGTCAAAAGTCAATAAAAGAAATTTTGAAATACAGATACTGTCCTGTCATCAAAAGTCAATCAGAGAAATTTTGAAATACAGATACTGTCCTGTCGTCAAAAGTCAATCAAAGAAATTTTGAAATACAGATACTGTCCTGTCATCAAAAGTCAATCAAAGAAATTTTGAAAACAGATACTGTTCTGTCATCAAAAGTCAATCAAAGAAATTTTGAAATACAGATACTGTCCTGTCATAAAAAGTCAATCAAAGAAATTTTGAAATACAGATACTGTCCTGTCATCAAAAGTCAATCAAAGAACTCGGAACTCAGCAGAGGTACAAATACTGGTTAAAGGTAGTCCTATAGCAGATACTGCAATAGAGGAGTAGAGTGTCACCTATTTATGAGGTTGGGGTGACTGGTTCGCTTCCTTGCTGCCTTTTCATTCCCTAACTCAGCGGTTCCCAACCTGTGGTACGCGTACCCCTGGGGGTACGCGACAGGACGTTCAGGGGTACGCGAAAAAAAATTGAGTAATGGCGGAAAATAAATACATATGTCAACAGTGTAAAAGACAAGTCAAAAGTTGTGAAATTAATTCGAAGAATGCAGGATATTTCTGACGATGTTGAAGCGACAATAATATGTAGAATTAAAAATAGTCAATTCTTTGCTATTCAAGTTGACGAAAGCACAGATAGTGCTAATTTCGCTGTTTTGCTTGTTATTGTGAGGTATTTGAAAAGCAATGAAGTTGAAGAAAACCTTTTACTTTGTCATCCTCTGTCAGGGCTTACAAGAGGTGAGGATATATTTCATGCTATTGATTCTTATTTAAAAAAAAAAGGACATTAATTGGTCTAATTGTTGTGGACTATGCACTGACGGAGCCAAGTCTATGTCAGGTTGCTACTCCGGTCTTCGCGCTCGTGTCATGAAGGTAGCCCCCAATATAACCTGGAGCCACTGCTGCATCCACAGGCAAAGCCTTGCATCTAACCGCCTCCCTGATGAATTAAAAGTTGTTCTTGATGAAGCTGTGGAAGTGGTTAGTTTTATAAAGTCAAAGTCCACAAACTCGAGGCTTTTCAAAGCACTGTGTGAAGAGATGAATAGTCTTCATTCTACCCTGCTCCTTCATACACAAGTAAGGTGGCTCTCTCGTGGTAAAGTCCTTACCCGGCTGTTCGAACTTAGACATGAAGTCCAAGTTTTTTTTTAAAACCATCCTTTCCAACTTACTTCAAAGTTACACGACTGTGATTGGCTTCAGAGTCTTGCATACTTATCGGATATTTTCCTACAAATAAACAAACTAAATTTGGCACTTCAGAATAGCTTGGTAATGCTCTTCAATGTTTCAGACAAAATTTAATCTATGATTAAAAAATTAAATTTCTGGAGGTCGTGTATTGAAAAAGGCCAGCCTGAGGTATTTGAAACTCTGCACAATTTCCTATCTGAGAATGAGCTGCATCTCTCCCAGGAAATGAGCGAGAACATAATTGAACACTTGAAAGGGCTAAAATCATCTTTCGAGAAGTACTTTCCGAAACCTGGAAAAGAGAACTACTGGATTGTAAATCCCTTTGAAGAAGAATATTTCCAAGCAGCCACATTATCAATCAACGAAAAAGAGAAGTTGATTGAACTTTCCCCTGATACTACTTTAATAGGTGAATTCAAAGGAAAATTCCTTATTAACTTTTGGGGAGACATCAGCAGAGAATATGAACAGATGACCGACAAGGCGCTTAAGTTTCTGTTGCCATTTACAAATACTGAGCTGGTGGAGACGGCTTTCTCTTCTTATATCTTTATAAAAAATAAATACCGTAGTAAACTGAATGCAGGTCCAGAATTGAGACTGTATCTTACATCACTCGAACCTGATTTTAAAAAACTATGTGCCTCAAAACAAGCTCAAAGATCGCACTGAACATGTGTCATGGTCACGTGACATGTGTGTTATAAAAAGTGATTTCAACTTTTAACAATAACAACGTTTTTATTATTATTATTAATAAATTAAATGTGTTAATTTTTATTGTAACTTCTGATTTTTTTAATGTAAAAATATATGCACTGTTTGTTCACCTTTTTATTTTTAATAAAAAGGTGAACAAACAGTGCATATATTTTTTAATCCCATGGTTGGCCCCTTTATTTCTGGTTATAATCTATACATTTTGAATAACAGCAACTATATTAATTTCAAATATTTTGCTATTATTAGGGGTACAATTTATAGAAATGGGCTGCCAAGGGGTACGCAAGTGAAAAAAGGTTGGGAACCGCTGCCCTAACTGAACAGCAGAGTCAGGTACCCATTTACAGCTGGGTAGACTGAAGTATGATGCTACCTGGTTTCGAAATGATAGCTCTACCTTGAGAACCAGGTGCTCTAGTCACTCTGCTCTTTTTTTTTGGTTAAAAAAAAATCACAAATATATGAATGTTTGAAACTTCATACATTACTGAGAAAATCAAAGTCTTCTCTATGGTTTTGTTCTTTCCATCTCAAGGCTGATGTTCTTTGTGGTGGTCCTTTCTTATATTTCTGTGCTCCTTGTACCAGCCTCCCAAGTCACTCCTAATACTCTTCTTTGCTTTCAGATTCACTGACATAAACAACATTAAAAATCAACAACAACTATCTGACTGAAATAACATTTTTTTTAAAAGTTCTCATTGACTGAGAAGGCTAAAGGCACCAAAAAATGTTTGTTTCACAGAGGAATGGACAGATTTAAAGAGTTTCAAAGTAGTTCTTACTGACTAGGATGACTAAGGCACACAAAGATAGATTCACAATGCGATGCATCATGGATTGTTTGCCATCTGTTGGTGTAACTGTGCTTCATAGGGAACATACTTCAGATGTCAGAGATATTATGTGATGTGAGTGAATGCCAGGTCAGTGACAGAGTGTAGATCATGTGGCAAGGAGAGTAGGCGCCATACGATTTGCTAACCCGAGAATTCTCACGAATGTAGGTTTTTTTTTAGCTGGTATTCACCTTGTGATTCAGGCCTGGTCAGTTGACCAGAGGAAGCCATGTTGGCTATACTTGACTTTGATCCACTGTCACAGAGCGCCAGCTCTTGGTAACCTTGATGTCATTATGTGGTACTGCGCAGTTCGTATAAGCTGTTTTGGGCAGTCATAAAGTGTACTGTCTATGGATGGGTTGTGTGGTAGGAGAAGTCACATTCCCTGGAGTGCAGGGCACAGTAGTAGATGGTGTTCTACTGTCTTCAATGGGTTTGGGTAGTGTCTACATGTTGGCTAGACGACAAGAGAATGTTTGCGATCTGAGTGATCGTGCTGAAATTAGCTCTTTGAGGTTAAATCGTGTTTTCACTCTGGGTGTTAGAAATAGTGACTGGCGATTTTTGCTCTTCTGACAGCCTTGTACTTAGGTGGTGATTTTCATAACAATATTAGTTTTTCTCTGATCTAATGATATTTGTTCGCCTTAGTACATATGACGCATGTCGCGCAAAGCAGTATTCATTTTATGAGTGATATAGCATTACAAATGCAGAGATTGCCCGGGCAGCATTTGTTCATTACTTGAACATGTTCAGGAGGATGTGCAACACACTCCTATTTAAGTTATGACGAGCAATGGTTATTAAGTCTCTCTCTTACAACCATACAGTATACAAATTTATAAGTATATAAACCAATAAAACGGTATTGAATCAGTTCGACAAATTAATGGTTCACATGAAACAAGGGACGTTTTGGGTTTTACCCTTCGTCAGCCACAGTTACAAACAGGTGACAAGGACAAGAATTACATATAGGTACTACAAAAACATACGGTCATTTGGTGTGTTTCTCATCATTGTATGTTTTTGTAGTTTTACAGCAGCCCTTTATTTATTTAATTACAGTATACATATACTTATTCACACATTCTCCTTTGTGACAGAATGGATAGGACTAAACTAAGAACAAAGATATACAAAGTTCAAATAATGAAAGACCTAAGCTCAAGGGATTCAGCCTGCACGATGTTAAAAAAAAATTATAAAACAACTAATAATGTACGAGGGAAGGTCAAAAAGTAATGCCTCCTTTTTTTTATGTATGTAAATACTGCATCGGTGTGCAATTTGTAAATTTAGCAGGATTCCTCAAACACTCTTCTGCACTGTATAGCATTACCAACCTGTTTCAGTAAATGGTGGCACCACTGTAACAGTTTAAAAATGGTTACCAAAGACCTTCGGTTAAAACAACGCTATGTCATAGAATTCCTCAATGCTGAAGGCGAGACCCCAATTCGCATCCACGAACGTTTGAAGAATGTTTATGGAGATTCAACAGTGGATGTTAGCAATGTCCGACGTTGGGTACATCGTTGTGACGAAGTTGAAGTAGGTCAATCCTCAATGGCTGACGCAAAGCGGACTGGCCGTCCATCTACCGCAGTGACTCCACACAACATTCATCGAGTTGATGGCATCATTCGTGGTGACCGTCGGGTAACACTGGATGAACTTTCTTCCATGTTGTCCATTAGTAAAGGCAGTGTCCAGAACATCATTAAAGACCTGGGTTATTCAAAAGTTTGTGCACGGTGGGTACCCAGAATGTTGACAGACAGACATAAAGAAACAAGGAAAACCATAGCCATCAACCTCCTGCACCGTTACGAAACTGAAGGAGAAGAGTTTTTATTGAATATTGTGACAGGTGATGAGACTTAGGTTCATTTTTTTTTAACCAGAATCCAAGAGGTAGTCAATGGAATGGCATCACACAACATCGCCAACAAGAAAGAAGTTCAAAAGTTCACCATCTGTAGGGAAAGTTATGGCCTCCGTGTTTTGGGATGAGAAGGGTGTGATTCTTCTCGACTTCTTGGAACAGGGAAACACGGTGAATGCAGACCGTTACATTGAAACTTTGAAGAAACTTAGAGGTCGTCTTCTGCGACTTTACCCATTAAAAGATCAGAGAACTGCACTACTGTAGCTTATTACCACATCCCCCTTACAGTCCTGATCCTGCACCTTCTGACTTCCATCTGTTTGGACCACTGAAAGAAGATCTTCGCGGACATCACTTTGAGGACACGGAGACCTTTAAACGGGCCGTACGCCAGTGGTTTAGGAAAAAGGACACAAATTTTTACCGTGCAGGGATACATGCCCTTGTGAGAAGATGGACAAAAACTGTAACAAATAACGGAGACTACATTGAGAAATAAATTTTTGATGTTCAGACTTGGGGCTACATTTCAATGTGAATTTTATCTGTTTTCTTGCCTATTGAATGAAATTAAAAATTACGAGGCGTTACTTTTTGACCGTCCCTCGTATAATAAGTGTGAAGTTTACAGACATATGGCTGGTCCTGATCCTAATGACAACATCGACCATCTCACAAGGAGGGATCAGAGCACCATTTTTTGGCTCAAAGCTAAACATATACCACTCAACAGTCACTTGAACAGAATCCAACCACAACTCTCTCCAGAGTGCCAGCTTTGTAGCTACCCCTTCAAAACTGTTCACCACCACCTCTTTGAGTGCCCAGCACTCGATGATGTTAGGAAAATACTCCTTCCTCTGAGGCCAGATAAGTGAAACACCTTGTACGGAGAAACAAAACAACTTCCGAAAACATGCAAATATGACTACATTGCATTGGGCTGAAGGGCAAGAGCCCAATCGCCTCTGGATCAATAACAACAACATATAATAAGTGTAAAACTCCCAATGATAAAACTCAAGCTTGGATTCTCATCACCCTTCCACTCCCCAAGGAGCATAGACCTTCAACAAACTTATGCATATACCTCCTGTCCTCTGCCATCAGCTCACGGTTTTTTTCACGTCTTCCTCAATAATTTTCACTTTCCAGTTCTCTACTCCATGTGTTTTTTGGTTTCCCTCTACCTCTCTTACTTTGGGGGGTTCCAGAATAAGGACTGCCTCCTTAATGCCAACCACAGGTTTCCTCAGTGCATGTCCCACCCATCCCCAGCATCTTCATCTCATCTCTTGTTCCTCTGGCACCTGTTTAGCTCTTGTCATCAGTTCCACATTGGTGATCTTGTCATCAGTTCCACATTGGTGATCTTGTCGTACAATCTCAATTCTTCTGTTCTATGCAAGCACCCATGTATGAAAGTCTGTAACTTCTTGGTTGTTGTTTTTGTTGTTCTCCATGTTTGACAGCCATATTATAGGACTGACTTGACATTTGAGTTGAATATTCTGATGTTTAATTTGAACTTGATTTCTTTTGATTTCAATTTATCTCCCAATGCAATGAAAGCTCCACTTGCCTTTTGTAGTCTTATTTTTCAATTACAGTCTGTCCCTCCGATTTTGTCTATATTGCTGCCAAGTCTCTCAGAAAACTCAAGCTTACCGTGTTAAAAAGGCGAAGTTCGAGAGGAAAAACAACTCTGTATGAGACTTTGATATATCGGTTTAGATGTTCCATGTACTTGAAGCGTTTTAAATGGAGGGCTAGAATCTGGGGTAACTTTTTCACTCGCATTCTGAAAAAGTGAAACACAATAAATAAAGTGAAATTTCAACATTAAAAATATTACAATAAAATAAAAGATTCATGATAGCAATATTCAACAAATAACAAGATACACCATACTGATCCTGTATTAAACCATGTGGGTCATACATGTTATAATGATTCTATGGCAGACTATATGGGACACCATTGTCAGCATGAATCTGTGTTGTTACACTGTATGAGCTAAACCTTAGTATTCCGGGACCATCAAAAGCTATTTTTGACTTAGGAAATAGAATTTTTTGACTTAGGAAATAGAATTGATTAATTTAAGAAAAAAAACTAAAATTATGGGACAGAAAAACACAGGAGGATTGTTTTGATATGTATGCACAATCATGGTAACTTTGGAAAAACTGTTTCATTCATTTAACTGTTCACTCCCTGTGGAGCATAAAGCTGCTACTACTACAGCTGGTTCCCCCTGCAGGAAACCCACACCACAACTCATGCATCAGTGGTTTCTGTAGCAATTTGGTTTACATGATAATGCTGCTAACATCATGTCAATCAATACCCATTAGCTCCCTGGGGAGCATAAGCCTTCAACAAACACATGCCAAGTCTTCCTATCCTGTGCCGTCCGCTCAAGTTCTTTCCATGTTTTCCTCATCATTTTCACCTCTGTATCCAGTTCTCTTCTCCATGTGTTTTTTTGGTCTACCTCTGCCTCTCTTTCCCTGTGGATTGCAGAACAAGGACTGCCTTGCAATGCTATCAACAGGTCTCCTCAATGTGTGTCCTATCCATCGCCAGCGTCTTCTTATCAACTCTTGTTCCACTGGCACTTGTCTGGTTCTTGTCAATTTCACATTTGTGACTTTGTCATACCATTTCAGTCCTTCTATTCTACACAAGCACCCGTTTATAAAAGTCTGTAGCTTTTTGGTAGTTGTTTTTGTTGTTCTTCATGTCTCAGAGCCATACAATAGGACTGACTTCACATTTGAGTTATTATTTTCATGTTGGACTAGATTTCCCTTGTTCTCCATATGTTTCCCAATGCAATGAAAGCTCCTCTTGCTTTTTGTATTCTTATTTTGATATCATTGTCTGTCCCTCCAACTCATCTATATTACTGCCAAGATATGTGTAAGATTCTACATCTTTTAGTGATGTTTCTTCAAGTTCAACCTTGTTATCATTTCTTGCATTTATTCTCATAATCTTTGTCTTTTCCCTGTGTATTTTCAGGCCCACTTGTTGTGATGAGAGTATACCCAAGCCCAGGCTAGACCTATTTAAGAATAGTTTGGCTTATTCAGCTGCTCATCTTTGGAACAATCTTCCCAATGACCTAAAAAACATGCACAGTCCTTACTCGTAAACTGTTCAAATACTGTATGAGTGCTGATTATATGCCACCCTAACTGATTATGCTTCAAATTAGTATCTAATATACTGTATGGAGGTTCTGATGATCTAGTTTTTCATTACAATATATTTTCTTTTTTTCTTTTAAATAACTGTGTGATCAGATACTGTTAATGTATGCTATTATACTACTTTGTAATATTTCATTGCCCTTAAATTAATACTTTAGTACACTGGAGAATGTAGTACACTGGAGAATGTAGTACACTGGAGAATGTAGTACACTGGAGAATGTTTGAGCAACCGTAACAAAAGATGAGTAAGAAGAAGGAAGAATGCAAGAGGGAACTGTGTGCCCGATTTTCAACCCTTGGCAAATTAATTTATTTTGTATATGTCTGTCTAACTATCTACCTAGTCTGATTCTGCTCTTGAGTTAGGGAAGGCCAAGACAGAAGGAGAGGAACTGGTTACCCCACCTTATGATGATGGACCTAGTATTGTCAAGGCTTAAATATTCACTCCCTACGGCAGTATCTGCTATTGGACTCAAAGCTGCTCACGTCTGGTCAAATCTCTCACATACACTGGAAAACACGCCGAGTCCCTAGTCATTCAGTAGCAGACTGTTCGAATGCTTCATGAGTTCTTATAACACACCATCTGATTATGCCTCAAATCACTGTCTAATTTACTGTATGAGGAATTCGATTTTTGTCAATCTTATTGTTTGTTTGTTTTGGTTTTGTTTTGTTTTTTTTCCTCACTTAATTTTTTATTTTATGTTTTATTTATTTTTGTTTTGTTTTTAGTTTTAGTTTATTTTAAAAACATACTTTGATTTTGATTACTATTGCAAATGTATGATGTTATACTACTTTTTAATGATAAATGCCTAAATAATGCTTGCAGTAAATGGGGGATGAAAGGATACAGTATACATGATGAGAGAGAGAGAGAGAGAGAGAGAGAGAGAGAGAGAGAGGAAGGGCAGAATGTCAGACAGGTCTACGTGCCCAATTCTTAACCCTTTGAAAATAAAGTTCGTTCGTTCTCATCATGTACAACCTCATATTAGTCAATTCTTAAGAAATGGCTCAGGAGTAGCAGCCCCAATCATTCTTTGTCTCCTCTGGAGACTCAAAATAACCTCATTAACTGTCTGGAAGAAATATATTCTGATGTTTCTGTATTAAACTGTTTAGAGCACCTACTGTTCATGACAAACGCTGTTAACAAACTTCAATTAAATCTCTATAAATCCAGTATTATACCACACATGATAAAATATTCTGAAAGCATTGCCACACACAAAAAAAAAATAATAATAATATATCTATATATATGAGGGATGATAAAAAAAATGTAAGGTTCCCTACGGTATAACTCCTTAAGTATTTAAGGAAATTTGTATTTCCCTCTGGTCACACTGATTATGAATCAATTTAAGTGGACAGTGTGATCAAAGTTGTTGGCGTGAATTGTTACTTGACCTGTGTGGCAGCAGTGATATTTGCTCTTTGTGGGCGAAACATGCTGCTCCCATTGAAATCCAAAAATAAGGTGTATGATGAAAACAAAATGAGTTTTCAATGCGTCAGGAGAGCTGTGTCGAAAATTCTCAGGAGGAAGAACTGACATCAGTGATGCATATCACGCTGGTCAACAAAGCATTGCAACAACTGCTGTGAACATATCAAATCAAGAGCCAGATTTTTACAATGTAGGAGTTTTGAAACTCGCGCCAAAAAGGGACCAATGCATAAACACTCTAGGAGACTATGTTGAAAAGTAGTCATAATAGTATGATTTCATGTATTTTAATACCATGATTTCCTTTCCTTTTTTTTTTTTATCCTGTAAATAAAAGTACAGAACATGGGTGCTGGATGATAAAGTGTGAGGCTAAGGCTTTGAAAAACTGAACAGCATTTGTAAACATTTCTTGGAGCAAACCTGAGTCCTGTGAACAGTAAATGGGACCCAAAGACGCAGCAATAGAGAACGCAGTCAGCGACTCATAGCTTGACTGCCTGCGTCAGGACCAGCGAACCAGAGCTGGTCAAGACCGCACTCCACCTCCACGTGGTGGTCCTGGAAACAGTCTGCAGCAGTGCAGTCTGGCTGAGCGAGTGTGGATCGCAATGGGAAGGCAAACCCGGTCATAAAAAATGCCGTGCAGAAGTCGGATGTGTCGACCGAAAGGTGCAGATATCACAGCTTAGGCGTAAACAGACACAACGCAACCACCGTCCTTTTCAGGACGAACGAGGAAGAAGAAGAAGAAGAACAGTAAATAAATAAATAAAGGTAATAAACAGGTACTCGTTGGACATAAAGGATGACACCAGACAACAGAAAAGAAAATATAAGTGATAGGCTTCCCGGGAATCGAACCTAGGACTAACCAAACGGCACCATCACGTGAACTATTAAATAAATTGGCAGCTAAGGGACTTTGTGAATAGGGCTAGCAACTTCAAAACGCTGCTACAGAATCCACCATTAAAAAAACACATTAAATGTTTTGGTGTGGAGGCTTCCTGCACAGGTTCCAACTGAAGTGGTGTAATACTACATCTCTGTGGCTCCAATGAACTGTATTTTATTTTTGCCCACTTTTATTTAACTTGACATGAAGTTTACATATTTGTGATGTTTCAAATCTTTGAGACTCAAAACCTCTATTTTCCACTCGTCGTAGAGAGCTAAAATTTTGCATGCAGCTTTCTTTCGTGGTACATTTTAATAATTCTTGTTTTAACCGGCATATACGCAGCCATCTTATGAAATAACTATATATAATATCAAATAACGTGGAAATATCTATATTAAAGTAAGGGAAATAATTAAATGAGAAATCAAAGGGTTGAATGCTGGATGGTGAACAGTGATGTGCTGACTCAAGCAATGTGTTTCTTCAAACAATTAGGTCATCCACAAGGCCACGCAACTGACACCCGATTATGACTTCACACATCATCAACATTTCAGTGAGTTCAGCAAAGGATAAAAGTGGGTCCTTTAACATTTTTTTCCATTACTAGTTTCGTTTACTGACTGCCCATAATTCACTCCCATATAACAGGATAGCTGAGAAATGTCATAAGTGGTCATTCGTATAAATTTGCCCAGAGTAATTCTGGGGGTCTCTTATGAGATAAAAGAAAGAACAAGAATAATGCTCCCTCAGACATGTCAAGACAAAGTGACTAATACGAGGTTGTGTATGAGGCTGGCAACCTCACCATGTAAAAACAAACTACTACAGAAAACAGCGCTTCGTGAATGCTTTGTGCTGGATTCCTGCAAGTGAACACATTGTGCAGGTTGCCTGCTAAGGAGCTTGCTACAGTGGTGGCTCCATGATCTATAGGGAGTGAAAATGAAAATGATGATGACAGAGTAAATTGTTTTTTCTATCGGTCTTTATAGCATCCCTTCTTTAAGTATTCTACAAGCAACTCTTTATAGCATCCCTTCTTTAAGTATTCTACAAGCAACTCTTTATAGCATCACTTCTTTAAGTATTCTACAAGCAACTCTTTATAGCATCACTTCTTTAAGTATTCTACAAGCAACTCTTTATAGCATCCCTTCTTTAAGTATTCTACAAGCAACTCTTTATAGCATCACTTCTTTAAGTATTCTACAAGTAACTCTTTATAGCATCACTTCTTTAAGTATTCTACAAGCAACTCTTTATAGCATCCCTTCTTTAAGTATTCTACAAGCAACTCTTTATAGCATCACTTCTTTAAGTATTCTACAAGCAACTCTTTATAGCATCACTTCTTTAAGTATTCTACAAGTAACTGTCTCCAATTTTATTGATTACAAACTCCAGAATTACCTTTTCTGTGCTTCCTGCTTACTACAGCACACTTCACAGTAATATTTGTGTTCCGAACATAGAGTTTCCGTGTTGCTGAAACCCCGTAGACAATGTGTTATCGATGTGTTCTGCTCAACGTCTACACTCAGATCTAAAAAGTCCTCATCTTTACTGCTTACCTGAAACAGTATTTAGATAGCATCAAGTAAAAACCTCAGTGTGTGTGTGTGACTGGGGCAAGCATGATCATAACTCAGTGGTGGGGTTAAGGAAAACAACAGAAGGTAATGTGTCTTACTAGGACATAAGATAAGGAAAAACCTACTTTACAGCCACATGGCCTTCGTCAGAGACAAATGAACAAAAACAAAAAGGAAAGAAAGCAAGAACTAAGTAAAAATACATGAAAAATAAGTATGAATACACCTGGTGTTTTTTTTTTTTTAAATCAGTTCTTGTTGACTCCAGACATATCAATTTATTTGACTGTTCAACACCCCGTTTCTTCGTCATGTATACATTAAAAAATTTGGCTCATCTGTGTCCTAACTTCATGTTTCTCATAATGTACCCTGGCTCTCCAATTCATGCTTTGATTTTCCATTACATCAGTTGGTCTTTTTTTCAGGACATCTTCACGCAGTATTCCCAGCTGTCCATTATATTCTCAATACTCTTATACAAAACTGCGTAATAAGACAATATAATGTTAAATTCCATAACAAAACCTAATCTAGAAATGTCTGTTTGAGTAGACAGACTACTGTAAGAGCTTACCGTTTCACAGTTCAGACACCTAGTCTCATTGGTAAGAGTTCCCTGAAAAATCTCATGCACCCACGTGGGATCTGGTTTAGCATTGGCATTGCCCTCAGCTGGTTTCTGGGTACCCTTTTTCTCTGCTGCAATGTTATCATAAATCAATTTGATACTAACAATAATAACAAAACAAAAAAAATTAATGCTCAGACGCTTATGCATAATATAGTTCCTGGGGTCTCTGGGGAGACTAAGAAAGAATGGGACTATGATCCAGCAGGCATGTCATAATAGGCGACCAGCATAAGGTTCTAAATGAGGTTGGCAACAGCATCATATAAAACAAATTGCCACAGAAACCACTGCTACAACAGTTTGCCTTTGGCATAGGCTTCTTCAAGGCGGCCAGCTGTAGTGGTGGCTCCATGCTCTATAAGCAGCAACTAAGGAGATAATGATGATGAGATATTTATAATCAGAAGAATCTAATCAGAGTAACTAAATCTATCAAGACCCAGGTGCAGTGGTTTTAAACTAAGTAGCATGGAATTTCTTCTTGATTTAAACTCATGTTTCTGAGCCTTAATTTGTGTGTGTGTGTTAAATTGTACTGACATACAATGTCAGAATATCCACTTAATATATGAATACCAAGAAAAACCAAAAAGAAACAAACAAGCATGGTAGTGACTGGATTATGTTATTTATGAACACAAGAACTACAGTCTGAAAAGAGAACTAAAACTCTTATTAGACCTGTGTAACAACCATATCGTTGCATGAGGCAGAAACACAAGAAAACATAAAGCACACTCAGAGAATTGAAGCACAGCTGTATGAAGAATTATGAGTAACACTGGAATATAGGGCAAGACACAGTAACATGAGAACGTTAGTCCAAATGCGCATATTACTGTAGGGGAGTGAAGTGTCAGAGACTTCACCTAAACTAGGTTTCAGCTTTATGGGTGGATGAGACTAGTTCCCGTCATCACTCCTTTGCCTTCCCTGATTCAAGAACACAGTCAGGCACTAATTTTTACAGCAGGGTAGACTGGAGCATGACATTATCTGGTTTTTATCCCACTTCCTTTGACTTTAGAAGCAAGCGCTCTAACGACTCTGATGTCTAATCCAGTGTTTCCCAAACGTTTTTGGGTCACTGCCCCCTTGGCTCCCATAGAAATCCCCAGCACCTCCTCCATTTCCCATCTTTCATATCTCCTCCACGCCACTGATGTCTCTCACATCCATAACATTTTTTTTGGCTAACATTGCTATGCAATTTCTGAATAATGTAGTTAATTACCTAATTCTAATTTTGCTAACAGTAGCTTGATGACGATCAGGTATCACCTGTAGCACATGATGCTCCCTACTGGACAAGGCGATTCATATGGAATCCCCCTTAGAACCAATCCTGACATATGGGAGTGAGTCCAGGACAATTAGTAAACAAACAGGGAAGACACTAGAGGCAAAAGAGATGTGGTTTTACAGAAGAATGTTAAAAATACCATGGACAGCCAAAAAGAGTAATCTGGATGTCCTGAAAGAGGCCAATGCACAAAGGAAACTTATTTCACAAGTTAGAAAGAAGCACTCCACTTTTTGGGGCATGTTATGAGAAGAGGAAAGCTGGAATATATCGTAACAACAGGTAAGATTGAAGGAAACAGAGATAGGGGAAGACAAATAGAACAAATACTGGACAGTTTGACATCGTGGCATGGAAAGAAGTCAACAGCAGAATTGATAAATTGTTCTGGAGACAGGAAGTTGTGGAGAGACATGATCTCCTACGTCACTCGGCACGGTACTTGAAAAAGAAGAAGAGATAATTACCAAATATTACCAGTATTCCATTAATATTACCAGTACCCCTTAGTATGAGCACCCCAGTTTGGGAACATTCTGCTATAGGGTGTATAAGAAACTGGGAGGAGCGACATTAGGGGGAGCGGTGGGCTAGGGCTTGTTCAGGCTAAGTTCTACTTTTAAGTCCTCATGTTAGGGCAATGTATAATCAAACCGCTTTTACATGTAAGCATTATATTAAGTAATATTATTAAATTTAGCTTCATAAGTCCTCAACCACTCTCTTACTACTTAACTCTTTAAGTCCCAATCGACTTTATAAAGGCTCAGGGGTTAGACGCGCTTGGCCCAATCGACTTTAAAAAGCCTTTAGTATATGTGCCTCTGTTTGAGACTGTTTCTAATTATAGCTACCCACAAAGTCATTTCCGACTGCAAGTACATTCTTTTAAATACCGCACGTGTTTAAGAGTGAACGTGTTTCTGTTTTGAGATATTTATTTTAGATTTTTAAAGCAATTTTTTTAAGCGCATATCCTATATTTTACCTTGAATAACTAATCATTTTTCAATGAAAGCTTTTATACTTGTAGCACAAGAGTAAAGTACATCCAATTACCTTCAGTTTCATATACAACAACAAAGTTATTTATGCATATGAACATTTTAAAAAATTATTTCCAAACAACAACAATAAAAACGCACTGGGGTGGCCATTTTTGCTTGGGCCAAACCCACTTTTTTGCTTGGGGCTGAAAGAGTTAATGCCCCCCTGTGGCCCCATTTTTCTCATATTGCACCCGTAGGTCTTCCAAACGCCCCCGGGGGGCCAGTACCACACACTCTGGGAACCACTGCTCTAATCCAAGAACAGAACAGGAATACAAGACATCAATCTTCAGATTAAACTACGGAGGTGGCTATGGACTGATCATTTACTATACAAGACATCAATCTTCAGATTACACTACGGAGGTGGCTATGGACTGATCATTTACTATACAAGACATCAATCTTCAGATTACACTACGGAGGTGGCTATGGACTGATCATTTACTATGGAAGACAAGAGATAGGCGGCCAAAATAAAATGGACTGAACTCTAATAGAGAGAAATATAGAACAAGAGGTGGATGAGATGGACATCTGAGGCAGAACTCCAAAATAAATGTAAGACAAAAACCACAGATACAGACAGGCCCAGAATGACTGGAGAACTTTTAATCACTGCACTCCTAAGCATTGTGAGAATGGATGATGATGATTTGTCACGAAATGGTTTTAGGACTAGAGACTGTCTACATATAGTGACAAGACAATAGTAAGAAGAAAGACTGAAATGATAGATTCAGATAGAAATATAGTGCAAAATGTGAAAGTTGAGACCATTGGCTCCGAGGTTGAGAACCGAGGTTGATTCTTTCCTCGCCACTTCGGACGTTTAAATTGCTATGGCCTCGAACCACCTCTAACTACCCTAAGGGGATAAGGTTCAAGTATGATTCACATACACCAAGATAATGACAACATATAGCTACTGTACGTAAATAAGGTGACTAATTCCAACTATAATTTACAAATTTATTAACACCTATACACAAATAATCTCATACATGTCAAAGAACAAAATGCAGTGTAAACACTCCTGAAAACAAAAACAGATTCAGGAAAAATTTCAAATGTTGAACATCAAAACCCAACCCGTCAACCCACAAGTTTCACCTGTATGGAGAGAGAAGGTAAGATTAAAATGAAATAACTACACTGCACTGGGTGGGATCTCGGATGTCGAGTCTCCACTTCCAACTAGCTCTTCTAAATTCTAACTCTAACTCTAAGTCCACTGATAGCTGGAACGACTACGAAGTGTCTACAACAACTCTGCACAGACTTCGGTTCTACACAGCCTATCCTGGAATCTCCTGAACACAACTAACTGCACCTCTAAAAATTAATTGCCAAGCCGTGTTCCTGATTCAAAGTCGATTGCCTTTCAGGGGAAATTCGAAATTTGCAGGTACCGGCTTTTGTGGGGAAGAGCAGAATTTTGATACTACAAAATTTCTCCCACGGCACAGTGGTGGCATTCGCAGACACCCAAAGTCTCGCGTTAATTGCCAGAGGTGGAAGGAGAGAGAAAAGACGTTTTCCCAGGCAGGGGAAGACATTTTCCAGCGAATAGGATTTTTGTGGATAAATCCTGAGCTCTGACGCTCGTTACACACGCAGATTTGGCATGCTGCCAGCGTTGTGGTAATTTTATGTTCGCTTCTTCACGGCCATAATAACGCCGAAAAGCCCATCGCCCAGTCATAGGTAATCGGGCCGGTAAATTCAGAGTGGTAGGAGAAGCCAGCTACAGTTCCAGTCTAGAATCCAGTGGGGTTCTGTTAAACCTTAGTCATCAATTCCAGAGTTCGTGGAGAGAGAGAGGGTAAACATTCTCTCTACTGAAGTCAGCACAGATAGGCAGAACTGATAGTTTTGGTGAATCATAGCAGAGGACTGCTGCTGAATTTTAGAGGTGCAGTTAGTTGTGTTCAGGAGATTCCAGGATAGGCTGTGTAGAACCGAAGTCTGTGCAGAGTTGTTGTTTTCGTTTTTGTTTTCAGGAGTGTTTACACTGCATTTTGTTCTTTGACATGTATGAGATTATTTGTGTATAGGTGTTAATAAACTTGTAAATTATAGTTGGAATTAGTCACCTTATTTACGTACAGTAGCTATATGTTGTCTGTATCTTGGTGTATGTGAATCATACTTGAACCTTATCCCCTTAGGGTAGTTAGAGGTGGTTCGAGGCCATAGCAATTTAAACGTCCGAAGTGGCGAGGAAAGAATCAACCTCGGTTCTCAACCTCGGAGCCAATGGTCTCAACTTTCACATTTTGCACTATATTTCTATCTGAATCTATCATTTCAGTCTTTCTTCTTACTATTGTCTTGTCACTATATGTAGACAGTCTCTAGTCCTAAAACCATTTCATGACAAAGTGGGTGGCGTCGTCCTTGGGATCATCTTCGTTGGGATCAATTCTAGATTCATAAATTGTCTCTGAAGAAAGTTCTGGAAATAGATTTCAAGAAAAAAAAAATATCCCCTAGACTGAGCTAGTAGAACTGATCCAGTTATAAGTTTTTCCACAGGTTGCAGGCAGGTGAATTTTTGTGATAGGATAGTTTATAGAACTTAGAGGTAACTGATGGCTAACTGATTTTTTTTCTTAATAGGAAGATTTTTTTTCAGGTAGTTCTTCAGACTTGGTGCTAGTCTGAGTTCGGGTTTTGGGACAGCGGTTATAGAGAGATTAATTCCTAGTAGGTAACGGGAAGTTATGGGGCCTTCACGTCTCTATATTTGTGAGCTTACGGCAGAATTGGCAGGTAACATGGCTGATCTCGATAAAGTACATAAGATTGCACTTGAGGTAGCTAAGTTCATGGAGTACGGTGATAGCGAAATTCCACCCCTTCTGGAATATGCAGAAAGCCTGCAGAGGCAATATGAAGTAGACAACTTATTTGGCAATCGTCTAGCCTTGGCATGGACCTGTGCAAAAGCTGGGGACAGCGAAGCATTCATCCGAGAGTTGGTAGACGAAGCGATGGAACAGGACCTAGAATCGGAAAGAAGAAGACAACAGAGGGAAAAGGAGCTACTAGAAAAGGACAACCCCTCTGAAAATCTTGCGCCATTAAATGATAACTTGTCGGCTCAAACTGCGCCCCAACTCCAGGAAAAGGACTTTCCGTTGGAAATGGACCCGAAGCCCAAACAAGGGAGGGGGTTAAGTAAGGAAAGCAGCCCTTACAACGCTGGGAAGATTACGAAGCGATCCCAGGCGTGGAAACTGCATAACAGGGGGAATAACGCGAGCAAGCATTATAAATCGGATGGCTACCGATTCTCCCATGCTCGTGAGACAGCACAACATACTCGACACGGAAAGTCGAGGGCAGGGTTCGAATCCCTAATAAGGCATGTTTCGCCAGCTCGCCAGCGGGACAGCGAAAAACGACAGGCAGAGGCGCATTCGCCTGACATCCCTGTGCAGCCTAATGGCAAAACAGTGGTGATTGTGGAAGTACATTCTTTGTCGTCGGGAATGAGGCCCCCGATGGTATTAGCTCCTTCAGGAGTGGGACATACTGACAAGAACTGTATTCAAGGAACAGTAGAACAAGTCACTGAGAGCTTTATCTCAGATTCTCCGCGATCAAACGGGATCTTAAACCGTCAAGTGTCACTGCAGGACACATTCCAACTGACGCCAGTAACTCTCACAGGGGAGGGCAAGGTTGAAGGTAGAACCAGGGTGTTAGACGGAGAGCTCCCGTGGTCTACAGTTTCATCTCACCAACTTTTCAGGCCAGAAAAGAGTGAGAAAAGCGGCCTTACGCATTTGCAAGGAGCTACTTTGGAGAGCTCTGTCCCGCTTCATATTGGTAGGGGAAGAGCAAGTACAGAACCACTGCCAGGGGCAGATATTACCTATCTTTTCCCAAAGATAGAAGCTGCTGGGATCAGTGAGGATTCAGTAGAAACCCAGCAAGAGATTGGAAACTCGATGTCAGAGGTACACGAGAGTTCTCATCTTCATTTTAAGGTACCAGCGGTTTCAAACCCGCTGATGAGCAGCAAGGTAGTCGCCATCGCCAGGCCTCTACATAGCAATTCGGTCATGTCAGTTGACCAAGCCAGCATTGCGCCGGACAAGGCAAGGGAAGTTCCAGACCCACCATTGGAGGGCACAGGTCTGAAGAGAGATCGACTCTCCCACCGGAGCATGGGAGTAGTTATGGAGAGGAAGAAGAAGAAACAGGTGCGCGTTTCTTTGGCCAACAAACTTTTCCAATTTTGGAACAGTGATTCTCGCTCGTGGGACATTACAGTCGGCCGCAGGTATCTCAGGTCAACCAGGTACAGGCCATATAAACGTAAACACCCAGCGGATAGTCTTTGTCGGACAGCACGTAACCCGCTAATTACCTGTTCAGTGGTCAGGGAGTTGTGCGGGAGCTGTACTCCACCAAGGCCAAGGACACTTATCAGGAAGAAACCCTGGAGGAGAAAATTAAGTAAACAAGGCCAGGTGCACACGGGAAGGAGGTATGGTTTGGGTGATTGGCCCAGCCGCCTGCCAGTTGCAGAGCGACTCAAAGACAGCTCGGGAGACATAGATAGGGACCAATCTGAACACCAAGACCACAGTAAATTAGATCGGCAGGCTCCGACCTCGAAGGGTGGGGTAATGTGATGGAGTTACTGTGATTTAGTCTTCAATAGGCCCCATTTCGTTTTCTCTTCGTAACTATTGAGTTTGCCATTTTTGTCTTCCCTCTATTAAAGATTGGGAAGTATTCTTTTTCTCTCTGAATAATAGGGGTGTTTAGATTTGTTCTGTAGGTAAAGTAATTGCGGGTTTTTTTTTCTATAGGGATTAACGTAAGTTAGTATTGAAATGCACCAGTCTACCCGTTTCTAATATCGCGAACTTGGAATTCCATTTTTGTTGCGTTGTTAAATTTATCGAGGACAGTTTTCGGGGGGAAGGGGGGACGGCGCCTACCCAGGGAACGTCCAACGTAAGTTGGAGCGAATCACATTCGGTTTGCTCACGCTAGCGGACTCACGCTAGCGGACGACGTTAGGTAACGTTACGTAGCCGGAAATACGCGCGCATTTAAAGGAAGCAAGAATACACTGGTTCTAGTTTTCTCTAATAGAGCCTTAGGTTAAATTTAGAGATGAGCGCATGGAAAATTTTAGAGTATCTTTAATTCTATTGGTTGTAGTGAGACGCCTAGCCTCAAGTAGGTCGGGGGTCAGAGCGGGAAAATCTAAGATAAAGTAGCGCTTTTCGATTTAGTGGTCTCTTCCTGCAGAAATCCTGGGCCGTGTATCCAAGCATATTGTCGGCTTCTAACGCTGAACGCAGTATTGGTATGTCAGTAATTTAAAGTAGCGTGGTAATTAAATCTAGTTTCTCTAATAGAGCCTTAGTCCGTTCTAATTTAATTTATTTTTGAACTTTATAACTTGTAACGCCATCATTTATTTCTACAGTGATAGCAGTGTCTATGAGTGATAAAGAGATATTACGTAGGTGTGCTCCGTAGATTTAATAGAAAGTCTGTAGAAATACACGCATCCTAGATTTATATTAATTTACAGAATATTCTGAAGCACATGTATTTTATTTCCTTGAGAGGTTAATTCTGATGTCTCATTTTTAAAAAATACGGGAACGGATTTTTCGGGAAATTTAATCACGTGGTTACCGGAATTTATTTGGATAGAAATTCTAGATGGATATTTTTCTATCTGTGAAAGTATAATTGCAGGGAAACCAAATGAGGGGTAGAGGTGACAGGAAATTTATGGTGCCTTAAGTGGTTGTGTAATTAAATATTATGCAGAGTAGTATTTGATTTTTGTGTTATGGAATTTAATGAGTTCTAGGAAATATAGTCTTTAGAGATAGATATATTTCTGTGTATAGAGATGTAATATATAAATGTAATGGTGCATTTTAATCATTGATGTGCAGTTAATTGTTGTGCATTTTTATCATAAGGGGGAAACGATGATAAGGTCATGGGACCGCTGACAGAGTTAAAGTAGGCCTAAGTACGGGAGGTTTCCCTACCGGTTTTTAATGTTTTAAGGCCTGAGGCAAGCTGTGTATAATTAGTATTGATCAGTGAGTCTGGAGTTTACTAGACAGACAGGGTGTAGTCGGGAGGAGATGACCCAGGGTCAGGAAATATTTACGTATCGTCGTGCACAAGAGAGGGGAAATAGGGGAGCAGTCTTCATTCGGGTGTTTACATGTTTGTGCTAGATTTGAGTGTGACTGAAGCATCCACTGTTTATGTTTTATATGGAAGTTTATTATATGAAAGTATTTTGGTATTGTAGTACAGAGTGGCATGTCTTTTGTGTCCACAGCAGTGGTCACGGCCCGAAGAGCGGGGGTTGCCAATAAATCTTGTTCCTGACAGCTGGCAAAGGTAGCCAGTCTTCTCAAGAGAGAAAAGTTGAGGAAACGCCAGAGGCGTAAGAGCTTGTACCGTGGAGGGGTATCGGCTCTGAGTATTGTGGCCCCAGAGAGAGAGCGAGGAAGAGCAGGTCGAGACAGCGACGCAGTCTTCAGTGAAAAGGGTTTTCTTAAGACCCGGAGCTCTAAGCTCATACACACCCATCGAACCCAAGCAAGCGGGTTGGTGTGTCTTTTTTTTTTTAGCCTCGGTCACAATAATACCGAAGGGCCTAAACCCAAATGAGGGGTAACATAGCAAGGGAAAATCAGCTTTCTTTTCGCCAAATAGAGAAGCCTCTACAGTCTACGGCAAGTGCCTAGTCATCAGAAGTACGAGTCAGAACCAGGAAGAAAGGGATATCATTTCCCGGTTGCTGAAATGAAACGAGAGCAGCAAGGCAGGAGAAGTGGAGAGAGAGATGGTGAAAAATAGATCAGGGACCTGCAGAGTCTCATATTATTCTTAGAGGGTAGCCTCTGAGCCTTAGAGTTAGAAAAAGTCTATTAATTAGCAGTGCAGAGTGTGACTTAGTGGCGGATATTGCTGACAGAGTTAGCTACTGTGCAGATAGTCTTCGGCAGTACCAGCAGAACCTTGACATTAGAAATAGTAATTTATAGAGCGTGGCTTTAGTTGACGCCCCACCAAATTAGACTGTAGTTAAGATCACTTATCATTTTTTTAAATTTTGTCCCCAGCAGGGTGTATGAAGGAGTGAAAGTGGTTGGAGTTTTAATTTGGTGTGCTTATAATCAAATTGATTTTCTTTGTTTTCCAGGTCGGTGCAACCTTGCACGATATATGCTTTTCTTTGTTTGTTACTATGTTATGAAAATTCTGTTGATTTGTATAATAAACTTATTTAATGTTCACTGGATCAGCTTCTTCACTGTATAGTCCTTAACTGTTGTCTGTACAGTGGTGTCTGTAGTGTTAGTTTAACCTTATCTCCTTTAGTCTGTTAAAGGTAGCCAGAGGTGGTGAGTTTATAGCATTTCTTGACGTCACGATTTGGCGAGGAAGATTTAATTTCGGTTATCCTCCTCGGGCCAATAGACTCACTTTACTACATTCACTGTCATTTCTCATAATTAATCTATTATCTTAGTCTTTTCTCACACTAGGGTCTTGTCCTACACTTGGGCATAACTCTAACTTAAATCCAACTCGTGACATGATTCAATGAAGAAAACCGTATTCTTTGCTGTGTTGTGAGCACCATTTCGTTAATCACAGGTATTATGCTGATGGACAAATCTTGGCAATCTGTTTATAATCAGGGATTACAAATAACAACATGCACATCTAGAAGATTACAGTTAATGACTGGCAGTAAAACCACAGATACAGATACACATAATGTATCATCATCATAAACCCTTTTCATGCAATGTGGAACACAACAAAGCTGCACTTTTTCTGTGCCATCAAATTCTATTTTGGGTTGCCTTCTTCAGTTCTACTCATGAAATTACAAGTGCTATTACTTTTTCTTCAACCCACTTCTCCAGGTTCTCTTTTACCTCACAATCTAGTACACTGCAAATCTGTATTATGTCTATGTTAATAATGTCCAGTTAATGAATGATTATTACTTATGTAGGGGGTCGGAGTTGCTAAGAGGTTTGGCATCCACCTCGAATTCTACAGGTACCAGGTTCAATTCCCAGCACAGGGAATATTAATTTATGGAATTTTTTTTTCAGAACCAGTGGTCCTAATGATGTCATGCTCCCTCTGGTCTCCTGGGTAGTGAGATCGGCTGCTTAGCCTTCTCGGATAAGGAAGAAAAATAGGAGGTCCCGTGTGCAAGTTGCGCACGTTAAAAATCCCACGGCAGTTGGAAATTGTAAAGAGTAGGCCATAAGGTCACTGCCCTGGCTAAATTAAAAAATTAGAAACATACCCACCAAATATATTTATAGAATGTGTGATTCCTACACATACACACACTAGGATTCTCACCGGTGCTACAGAGTTCATGCACTGTGCTGAGATCCTCCTTGTATGATCTAAGGGAGGAGATCGGAGCACTGATGGAGTTGTCTGTGTGCAATGAAGATAGTCCTTAAAACCAAACCAAACCAAACTATTACTTATGTCAATTTTATCAATTCTACAAAAATATTGTCTAGTGCAGGAACTGGCTTAAGGCAAACCTTGTTCTTCCAGTAGATCACAGGGGTTGATTTGATAGATCTCTGGGTAAAAAAGTGGGGGAAAGAGAAGAAATTTTAAAGCTAGAGAAATGTTGGCTCAGCCTGCTTTCGCTGGCATATAAAAGCACTGTATCTCCAGGATTAAAGCTACTTTTTCAACATTCCGTTTAAAACTCATGAGCTTACAAAAATTCACTTCAACAAGAATTGCAAATTAAGACAGGAACGCAAAATTTTCTCTGACGTGAAATTAACATTCTGTAAAATATCTCATAACAGAGAAGGAAATGTTGAAATTATCCTCTTTCCACACAACTTGCCTAAGGAAAATTCTCCGAATCTTTTGGCCAAATACCATCACCAATCACGAACTGCTTACTCTAAGCAACCAAGAGGACATGCACACCATCACAGCTGGCAGAGGCTGGAGTTGGGTTGGCGACATCCTCAGAAGAGACCCTGAAGCCATCACAAGAACAGATACGCTATGGACCCCTGAAGGAAAGTGAAAGAGAGGCCGACCAAAAACAATTTGGTGGAGAGCTGTGGAGACCAAGATGCAAAGAATGAACCAGAGCTGGGGTTCTGCACAAAGGATGGCAGTCAACCGAGCAAAGTGGAAGCAGTTTGTTGCTGCCTGTGATAAACGAGCGCAAAGGCCTTTTTGCTCCATCTTTTCCTACATTTTTCATATTGTATTTTCTCCGACATTTGCTCTTTCATCCCATATTTGCGACCCACATTTGCTATTTCATCATTGTGATTACTCGCGACCGGTATCTAGAGAACCACATTTGTTCTTTCATCAGGGGAAATAAAGTCCTTTGATTGAGTCCACATGCCTGACATTATTGTTTGAAGCCCACATTGCATCGTGATAAATCTGGTAAAAACACATCTGGTCATCCTAATCAAACATCTGGGCATGCTGTAATTTCTGTGACACCACATTGGACGCCCAGATTGGCCAGGGGAAAACGTCTCATGCTGTAATGGTGTTATCTTTGGTCGGCCGCGGTTCAGACAAGCGTTGGTTTACCACATTGGACGCCCACCTTGGCCAGGTGAACAATAAACAATCAGAGGTCAAACTACACCCACGTTTGGACTGACAGGAGACAAGAGCGATCCTGTGAATAAGTGACCAGAGGGGCCATTAAGGATTGGTTGGTATGGGCGGAGCTAGATGTCGGATCCAGAAACCCATATTGGACTGGCAGAAATATAATCTACTGCGTAGCTTGCAAGAGGAAGGAGTCCAGTTTTTTACATTGTGAGGAAGAGATTAAACCCAAAAACGCATAGCCTAATACACGTGTTTATTCAGAGTGGATGATAATTCAGTTCTGTGATTAATTGTGTTCTTAAAGGATTTTGCGAAGGGAAAAGAAGGTTAGTAGATCTTATACTTATTAATACATTTTCTTATTTTTGTTTATTTTAACCTCACAGCTAAAATGTGTGGAAGATAAAGTTTCAAATAATTCTTGGCATAACTGATTAATAAAATCAGAAGATTTTCCTAGAAGATGATAGGATGATAGGAGGTAATTAATAGTTCATATTTCACCTTTATCATCATCATCACAGTCTCCCATGCGCACACACTCTCATGCACAAGATATTTAACCTCAATAGAATTGAACTCAGAGAGAGAGATGATTAATGAGCAGTAGTTTAAATGAAAGTCAACCAGTGATGTTAAATGTGAAAAACTTACGAAGACTTTTGTGTGTCTTCAGTTCATCAGAAGTCTGAGTCTACACGCAACGTCTAACCAGAAATAAGTTATCAAAAATGGACATTTGGCTAGCAGAATTCGCCATAGGACATCTTTCATTCCTCAATTAAAAAGGAATATTGTCTCACCCACAAGTCAGAAGGTGGACGCAGCATTTTTCGTCACCATATACTGCTTGCTCACAAGTTCAATACAGAGTTATCACAAGTTCAATACAGAGTCATCATAAATTCAAATCACTCGAAAGATCATTATTATCTGAAGTCAAGCAAAAGAGCTCAAAAGAGGAATCGCATATTTATAGCAAGTGCAACACCCTCTTAAGCGCATTCTATGAAGCAGACTAACTATATATATATATATATATATATATATTATGAATCACGACTACATATGCAAGGTTATGAGTCTACATATCACTAACATTTCGTGAAGATATCCAGTCTGACCAGTACCCTCGGGAGATTAGACAACAGACTTTTTGTTCATATGACAACTATTAACTGTTGATCCACACTACAGAGATATACTCAAACAGTGAAGGAATATACATAGATATCTCGTCAGCGTTCTCCGTACGACAACAGTATTCATCAGAACGTCCTCGGCTTAGAGATACCCCACTCGACATAACGTATAACAACTTGGGACATTTTATGCATACATGTGAATCCTCATATCTAGGAGAAGCATTTAGAGACACGTGGACTGTGTAGAGTACTCACCATTTTGGTAACACGTATCATATCACATCATCATTTCACTTTACACCAGTTCATTCTTAATTAACTATTACTTAATTAACTGCAATTTTATTATCTCATCTGTGTGTTTTTGTGTGAATCGTCTTTCACCATCATCACGTTCTAACCATTACTAACCCTATATGTGTGGATATTTCATTAATAAACCCAACGATCGTTTGATCATTATCTAGTTTGTTAATGTATCACTCGTGCTGTCGGTGTTACATATTCACCTATAGGAACCTTTCTCTACTCAGATGAGGTTGGGGGCTTTTTCTTTACGGGATCTAAGGGCAGAAGCTAAGGTCGTGGGGAAACAGAACTCTTTCCATAATTAATTAGAAAACACTGTCTAGTGGAAAGCATTCGCGTTCCTGTCTTCTTGTCCCTATCTCGAATAGGTCTTTTTTTTTTTTCTTAACGAGCCAATTTCTAGAGAACTTATATCTAATATCTCATAGACTATTCCTGGCAAAAGCTACTGTCGTAGTTGCCCCAGTGACTCACCACACGACACTGCCCTACAAGACCCCACAAGGCCTGATGGCCACTGACTGCTTTGACAGTCGGCGGCTAAGGACCAAAGAAGAAAATATCATTTAGTTCAAACTTCCTTTGCTGATGGAATAGCAGGGGGCAGATCATCCAGCAGACATAATAGTTACATAAAGACTGCACATATTCCTAATACTCTGAAACCTGAAAATAGACATGATTTTATCCAGGTAGATCTTCACAGAGTTCACTGTTTTTCTAAAGCAGATCCCCACAGCTTCTGGGTTTACTGCTGATGGTCTAGTGAATGAATGGCTGCCAGGCCAGTACCATATACACAATATCTAGTGAATGAATGTTTGTCAGTCATATAATGTCTATAGACATAAGTTTTAATGTAGAGCTATTTGTCATGTGTTCGACTGATAGAGTGGTTAGAGCACTGGTCTCTCTCAGCCAGGCTCAATTTACGGTACTGACATGCTCCACCGTACCAAGCTGTAATTGGGTACCTGACTTTGCTCTTGAGTTATGAAAGGAAAAGGCAACGAGGAAGGAAACTGTTCACCCCCTCTTGATGCTGGACCTAGTATAGTGAAGTTTCTGGCACTTCACTTCCCTACGGCAGTACCTGCTGTAGGACTGCCTTTGTCATTAACTATTCCTCAATATCAAATGGCTGGTTTAAGATTGATATATTCAACATTGGGTAAAACCAGCATCTCTGAATGCAGCAGTTTCAGATTTAGCACATGAAATTAGCCTCACCTGTCAGTAAATCAGCCACTGTGTTGAGCAAATAGTTGAGAAATTCATGGGCATCCTGCTGCATATAGTTGTCAAACAATTCTGCAAAAACAGGATAGCACAGTATTCAATAAACAGTTTAAATATCTAACCGGGGCCGAGGGAGGGGGGGGGGGGGGGGGGGGGGGTGGGGGGGGGGTGGGGGGGGGGTGGGGGGGGGGGGGGGGTGGGGGCGGTGGTGTGGGGGGGGGGGGCGGGGGGGGGGGGGGGGGGGGGGGGGCGGGGCGGGGGGGTTCGGACTGGCTAAGATGTATGGAGGTCCACCTCGAATTCTAGAGGTACCGGGATCGATTCCCAGTAGAGGTAATTATAATTTACGATATTTTTTTTCAGAACCAGTGGTCCTAATGATGTTGTACTCCCCTCTGGTCTCCTGGGTAGTGATCAGATGCCTAGCCTTCTCAGGTAAGGGCAAAAAAATAGAAGGTCCTGTGTGCAAGTTGCGCACGTTAAAAATCTCACGACAGTTGGAAATCGTAAAGAGTAGGCAATAAGGCCACTGCCCTGGCAAAAATTTAAAAATTAGAAACCTACCCACAACAAAAATATTTATAGAATGTGTGATTCCTATATACACACATTGGGATTCTCACCGGTGCTATGGAGTTTGAGCACTGTGCTGAGACCCTCCTTGTGTGATCTAAGGGAGGACATCGGAGCACTGATAGAGTTGTCCGTGTGCAATGAAGATAGTCCTTAAAACCAAACCAAACCAAATATCTAACTAACGTGCTTTCATATACAAAATATCACTGATTTACATGATCTTGAAAAAAAGAAAACACAAAAAATGTACACAAATAAAGTGCCATTTTTCAAATGTACGAAAAATGTCTCCAAAGTCACCACTGCCCAATTTGTGATGAAACCATGTCACTGCAACTTTTCAGACAGGTTACATCAGACATATTCTTCATAAGAATAAAACAGTACTGTTATCACCTCAAAAACTAGTTTTTTCAACAAATGTTCTTCGCAAGAACTTGATAACTGAAGTTCAAAACACATTTTCAAATGCATCAACAATGCAATATTCTGGTGCCTGACTGCCGCTCACACTCAAAGAACAACAATATTCCAGACAAATCAAACAAGATTTACAGTTTCAGGCTATCTGCTGTTTCTGCAGAAAGCATTAACATTACACAAATTCAGTTTAAAAACAAAAAACATGGTCTATGCAGAACACATAGAAATTAGCAGATTTAGAAAACAACTGAAAGTGTGTTTGGAAAAGCAACCTAGCCATACTAAGGAACATTTTTCAGTGTTAGTGTTCACACAACAAGCAATATTTCACATAAAGCATACCATGTATTATGTATATTATGTTTCTCTCACAGATCTCTTAACTGATATCATTTCCTTTTTTTTCTTTGGCTCTTCATGGAGCATGCAGCCACTGCTAAAGCTTGCAGGAAGCCTGCAACAAAGCCCCTGTGGCCTTATAGTGGTGGTTTTTGTAGCAATTTCTTTCACCCAAATGAGATTGCCAGCCACCTGCACAACTTCATATTAATCTTCTCTTATGATACTAGCAATAACCCGTCAAACTTTACGGGTTTTAAATTATAGTGTGCTGTTTCCGTTCCCGGATGAGCAGATAGAAGTACATTCTTAGAGTGTTTTTTGGTTTCTTTCTATTATACAGTGTAATCAAACAGTTCATGAACACCGTCATTTGAACGCTTTTCTTTGTTAATCGTTACTATTTTCGGGAGACTATATATAATGGAAACAATACAATTTTTCACCACGGTTGCATTCCTCAGCTGTGACCAACGTACACACGGCGAGAATTATGTTATTTTATATTCAATTTTAAAGTTCTTTGATGACAACATTTCCTGTGAAAGTGCATGGATTGTTTTCAAAGAGTGTTCCCTGATAATAAGTGGTTTTAACAAAAACTTTCAAGTTTTCATGATTTGTACATCGGGTGAGGGCTCATGCACACCAATTTTTATGCACTTTTTCTTTGTCATCATCATCATCATCATAACCCTCCACTCCCAAAGGAGCATAGGCCTTCAACAAACACATGCCAAGTCCTCCTGTCACGTGCCATCATCTCAAGTTCTTTCCACATTCTCTTCATCATTTTCACCTCTGTTTCCAGCTCTCTTCTCCATGTGCTTCTTGGTCTACCTCTGCCTCTCTTGCCCTGGGGGTTCCAGAACAAGGACTGCACTTGTAATGCTATCAACAGGTTTCCTCAGTGTGTGTCCTATCCATCACCATCGTCTTCTTCTCATCTCTTGTTCCACTGGCACTTGTCTAGTTCTTGTCATCAGTTCCACGTTGATAACCTTGTCATACCATTTTAATCCCTCTATTCTACGCAAGCACCCATTTATGAAAGTCTGTAGCTTTTTGGTTGTTGTCTTTGTTGTTCTCCATGTCTCAGAGCCATACAATAGGACTGACTTCACATTTGAGTTGAAGATTCTTATTTTCGTGTTGGATCCGATTTCTCTTGATCTCCATATACGAGGGAAGGTCAAAAAGTAATGCCTCCTATTTTTTATGTATGTAAATACTGTATCGGTGTGCAATTTGTAAATTTAGCAGGATTCCTCAAATACTCTTCTGCACTGTATAGCATTACCAACCTGTTTCAGTAACAGGTGGCACCACTATAACAGTTTAAAAATGGCTGCCAAAGACGTTCAGTTAAAACAACGTTATGTCATAGAATTCCTCAATGCTGAAGGCGAGACCCCAATTCGCATCCACGAACGTTTGAAGAATGTTTATGGAGATTCAACAGTGGATGTTAGCACTGTCCGACGTTGGGTACATCATTGTGATGAAGCTGAAGTAGGTCAATCCTCAATGGCTGACGCAAAGCGGACTGGCCATCCGTCTACCGCAGTGACTCCACATAACATTCATCGAGTTGATGGCATCATTCGTGGTGACCGTCAGGTAACACTGGATGAACTTTCTTCCATGTTGTCCATTAGTAAAGGCAGTGTCCAGAACATCATTAAAGACCTGGGTTATTCAAAAGTTTGTGCACGGTGGGTACCCAGAATGTTGACAGACAGACATAAAGAAACAAGGAAAACCATAGCCATCAACCTCCTGCACGTTACGAAACTGAAGGAGAAGAGTTTTTATCGAATACTGTGACAGGTGATGAGACTTGGGTACATTTTTTTAACCAGAATCCAAGAGGCAGTCAATGGAATGGCATCACACAACATCGCAGACAAGAAAGAAGTTCAAAAGTTCACCATCTGTAGGGAAAGTTATGGCCTCCGTGTTTTGGGATGAGAAGGGTGTGATTCTTCTCGACTTCTTGGAACAGGGAAACATGGTGAATGCAGACCGTTACATTGAAACTTTGAAGAAGCTTAGAGGTCATCTTCGGTAACTTTACCCATTAAAAGATCAGAGAACTGCACTACTGTTGCACAATAATGCCACGCCACACACCGCTAAACGCACCATTGATGCGATTGCAAAATTTGGCTGGACATTATTACCACATCCCCCTTACAGTCCTGATCTTGCACCTTCTGACCTCCATCTGTTCGGACCACTGAAAGATCTTCGCGGACATCACTTTGAGGACACCGAGACCCTTAAACGTGCCGTACGCCAGTGGTTTAGGAAAAAGGACACAAATTTTTACCGTGCGGGGATACATGCCCTTGTGAGAAGATGGACAAAAACTGTAACAAATAACGGAGACTAAATTTAGAAATAAATTTTTGAAGTTCAGACTTGGGGCTACATTTCAATGTGAATTTTATGTTTTCTTGCCTATTGAATGAAATTAAAAATTATGAGGCATTACTTTTTGACCGTCTCTCGTATTTCCCAAAGCAATGAAAGCTCCTCTTGCCTTTTGTATTCTTATTTTGATATCGCTGTCTGTCCCTCCAACTTTGTCTATATTACTGCCAAGATATGTGTACGATTCTACATCTTATATTGGTGTTTCTTCAAGTTCAACCCTGTTATCATTACCTGCATTTATTCTCATTATTTTTGTCTTTTCCCTGTGTATTTTCAGATCCAATTGCTGTGACCTCTCATCGAGTGTTTTCAATTTGTCCTGCATCTGATTACGGTTATGGGACAGAAGAGCCAAGTCATCAGCAAAATCCAGATCATCCAACTGCTTAGTCAGAGTCCACTGGATTCCATTTCTATTTTTTCTTTGTCGAGCACTAATTTCATGAAAGAATTAAAAAAAAAAAAAAAAACCAAAGTATTTGTTTTATATAACACCTACTCCCTCGCAAGTTGCACACGGTGCGTTGCGCACTTTTTTTTCTGGCATGAGTTACTATTCTGAGTGTGACCGACTGACGTAACATAAATCGGTAATTATGTTAGTTTTGGGATGGGACAAGTTGCACACCGTGCGTTGTGCACTTTTTTTTCTGGCGCGAGTTACTATTTTGAGTGTCACCGACCGACGTAACATACATCGGTAATTATGTTAGTTGATGATATATTTGAGTAGTAGTAGTCCTGTTCTTTCGTCATCTCAAAGACTGGCAAGAACTAAACTGGACCTCATCTAATTTATTGTTGAATAGAATCAATATCATTTCACTCTGGGCAAACCCATAGGTGCTCAGTCTCCCTCATAATATGTCGAAGAGTGTGAATGCTAACTGCTCCTGTAGCTCTCTGGTTGTATACATGACGGATGAATGGACTGATTTAAGTACAATCATTTGTACATTTGATTTATGTAAGGCTAAATCTAGCTTGATATTTTGTACTTTGTAGTGAAATTGACAGAGATACAACGGTAAAATACCTCCAAAGATAACATTTAAGGATAAAAACATAATGCGTAGGCTGCGAATAGTACATGATCGCCTAGACCGCGGGTCATCACCCTCCATAAAAATTGACTTGCTAGACAGGAGGGGAACGGCGGATCAAAAAGGAAAAAAATATGACTGGAAAGATTGCGTGAGACTAGAAAGGCTAAGGAGACGCAATTGGGGGGGGGAAACGGAGAAAAGTCACGTTTCCCCAAGTTGACATAAAAAGTAAGCAACTCGACAGAAGGGACCATAGATATGTTACGCCACAGTCATTTATTGGACGCTTTTGCGCGATACCAAGCCCTTGATTTGAATTCAGCGGCTAAACGCAGATGTTAGGAATATTACAAAAATTAAAAAGTATTTTTTTCTTAATATTAATGTTAGGAATATAAAAATTAGCTGGCCGGATGGCCTATTCTGAGCAGTGAACTAATATGTTCTTAATTTTACAGACGGATAGATAATATTGAAGATAATGACAAAAGACAGTGTTGTTCACATCATCGACAGACTGTATTGAATCTAAAAGTGTCGCGATTTGCACACAAAAACACGACCTTGGGACGCAGGTGTTCAAATTTACTTAGTATGGAGGAGAGGGTTTTTGGGTGGTAGCTGTGTCTAAAAATAACTTTTAACGACAACATTTTGGAGGGGAGAGAAAGGTTGGTTCAAAAATCAAGTACATTTTTGTAGAAACACAAGTAGAGACGGACAGACTAACAGATAACCATCCATACTTGACTGAAGCATGACTGAAATGACTTTAGTGTAGGAAATTTGAATTTAAAATAAACCTAGGCAGTGATTGGCCACAGACAATCATATTATTAGCGCTCAGAGCGAAAGTGGGGCCATTCTGCAATAGTTGTTCAGTGATAGACACAGATTTTAAAGTGTGGTGATTTCCATATGAAAGAAAGTGAAATAAATTCAGGGACGCCATACTATAGCCAGCAGCTCAGCTGAGTTTTGCTAGCAATTCTGTGTTATTTATTCATAATCTGGTAAGATTGAAATTATTTCCTTATATATATTTTGAATATTGTTTCATGTTCGAGTGATTTGATACTGCCATATCGAAATCTAGCCTTACAAACAAGTAGGGATTTGCTCTAGACCCCCCGCCCAAGTCAGGGTCTAGGGACCAACAATGTACATAAACTCCAGCAAGGGTTAGGCAAGACAGATCAAGTGTTGAGAATAATGAAACATATTACCTATCCTCTTTTAGGGCAGAAAACTAATAAATATTTTTCAGAATCTATAGTCTGGGAGGATCTATCTGATGTAAAACCACCATGGTAAATGTGCTGTTTGGTCAGAGAGATCTGACCTGTCTGTATGATGTGGTTGTTGTGTCAGTGTTGTGTCCAGACGTGGGTAGAGAATAGATTTTGACACATGGCCCATACTTTGATTGCAGAGCTGTGAGTTTCTGTTGTCAACCAAGCAGTGTCTATTCAGTTGGTGACTTACTCGAGTGTATCTGTGCAGTACTTGTGACAGATCACCATTATTGCCCGCCAGCACGGAGAGGTGGGATCACCAGATTTCAGCACCAGAGCTACAACTACAAGATGAGTGAGCCTCTGGTCTGCTGGACATTCACCAACACCGTTTAGTTACTAATAACCCCATGAAAATTCCTACCATTTTCTGGACACTGTGTAGTCAATATAGACAGGTGTGATGAGGCCACCCCAACAGCACAAACATTAACTATCCTCCCAAGTAGATGACTACTAGAACATTTTAATAAAACTAACTAGTATAGTACATATATATGTACACTATTGCATTTATGATATAATATTCCATGCATTTCTTTTCATAATCTCTAAATCCTTTTAAGTTCTGGTCAACCTAAAAAATTGATCCAGAACAAAATAAATGTAATATAATTCTATCAAAAAATCTTACACACATGAGTTAGTTCAGTGTATTTTAACATTTATTAATATTATTAGTCTTGTTAAATATCTGTGGGTATATCTATAACCTATTACACCACACTACATATCATAACCCTAGACACTTTACGTAGCCACATTCATTAAAAAAAAAATTAAGTGTGAGGTCGTAGTGGTAGCAAGAAAGGCCTTCTGACAATTCTCAACTACATTTTATCTCAGGAGCCTTCACAGCTGGCCTCATACAATTACATTTAGTAATATCACCATCATACAATACCATCAAACACCACTACATACTTGTCTTTTTTACCTTCTTTGGTTTTATTCTGTTTTCCTATTACTGGCATATGGCCGCTGCCATAGTCTGCTTCTCGCCTAGTTTTCACAGATACATCTCCTAAACATCAGCATGCGGTCAATTTGATTACAAACATTTAGAATATTATCTAAACCAGGTATTTCCTAATATCACATCATGACAGACACTACATATAAGTGCATCAACTCTGTCGTAAATTTTTGATATGTAATTATGATCGATTCTGGTCCCGTCTGAATAGAACTAGAACAGGTGGTGACTCAGTGAGAGATAAGGTAAAGAAATAGATTTCACGAGTGAAATGGTGAAAGGTAGAGTCTGTCCCTGGATTTTGAGAAGATACTCTATTCCAGCCTATCGTTTACGACTGAAATTTGTTGATCAGACAGTTTCCTTCCTGTATATATTAATATATATATCAACCACTCACTTACACACACACACAGATAAGTGACGACAATTAGATGCACAAATGTGAAACTATATTAATGGAGTAGGGATATTGAGATGAACTGACCAACACAGGTAAATTAAGTTTTTATGTTAAATTTATTTTTCATAAAGAAAACTTCACAACATTAATATCAAATATCAAATATATAAAAAAAATCATAGGTTAAGAATTAATAAAGAAATAGACCCATAAGTGCAATTCCCTCTGTTGAGACAAGATCTCGTTAGAAGAAGTTATTAACCCCCAAAAGGTCAAAAGATTAGCACTATGGTATAGAATTTGACTATACTGTAAAGAACAGAATTTTTCTAATTTAATCTATTCTGAAATGAACAGTATTAGCAAACATAAGAAGAAAAAAACAAAGTGAGTATAATGATTATACAAATGGAAGAATTATTCACTTCTGCTTTCTCTCACTCTGACAAACATGTGGCCACATTTCAATCTCGCTTACCTAATTGCTGATTTACACCGTCTGGAACAGAACTCCTTGGTACACACAACGGATCTAGTGTTGGGTTTTTCTTTTCTTTTTTTTGGCAAAAAACAAGCCCCAGTTCCTCAAATTTACTGATTTATCCTCTTATTTGGGGCACGCTTGCTTTGTTACTGTTTATTGAATCTGTTCATGTCACAGCAATTAGTCCAGTTAGGAAAACACTTTCAAGATCTAATGTTCACAGTGTACAGTAGCTTGAAATATTCGATAGTTAAATAGAATGTCAGGTAGATAACTCTCTTCTGGATAAATCCTCGTCACACCACAGTGGTCGATAGTCGGGAAATGTTAATGTTTGATTATTTCGCCTCTGCGGGCTGAATGTATATGAAAATGGAAAAAGAAATCTGGATATCTATAGGTCCAGTTACAATTTATTCTTATCGTGTGTTGTTGGTACTCTCTTTCTGGGTGAAACAAGAGAGGCCAAACAGGTCAACCTTGAAGACCCGATATTTATATAAGAATGTTTTTTGGTACTGTTAGACTTAGATCCGTTATTCTCAGATTCAGATTAAGGCCGCTGGTAGGTTTGGTTTGTGATCTGTACTGAATTTTAGGAAGAAAAATACAAAATATTTAATCACAATATCAGTATCTATCCTAACCCGCACAACGGTATAATTTATTCTCCATTCGGTTATTAGATTTGGTTAGAAACCACAAGTGTAACGCTTATCTTATCGTTCTTATAAGCCCGTGAAATGAATTCTAGTCAATTACAAAAATTACTCATAATGAATTAGAAATAAATATATATTTCGTCAGTACTCATAATGAATAGGACATTTACTAGTTCTTCTTCTTCTTCTTGCGATCGCATGATTGATGTTTACACCGTCAGACGAGTTCTCATGATGAATTCGACTGTTGTTTGAAGTTCCTCTTTAGCTCCATATAGCTTTGAGTTTAGTGTTGAGTCATTGGGCCAGTATATCTTTCTTAACTGGTCATACAGAGGACAATCCTGTAGAACATGCTCAGCAGTTTGTTCGTTTAATCCACATGTGCACAGTGGTGAAGCAGACAATCATAGCTTGTGCATGTGTTTATTCAGTTTGTTATGCCCTGTCCTGAGGCGAAAAATAGTTATCTGTCCCTGCCGGTCGAGAGTGTGATAGTCGTCTTTGGGTTGGTTCTGTTCTCTTCTGATAGTCTGGATAGCTCTCTTTTTCTCAAAGTATGTGATTTCATTATCTTCTTGTTCACATTCTCCTCCCTTTTTTGCAAGTTTATCTGCCTTTTCATTTCCGGGTACACCACAATGAGATGGTACCCACTGAAGTATGGTTCTCTTTTTGGCAGCTACCTTGTTTAGTTCATTTCTCAGATGCGGGAGTTTACCACCCTTGAGAGCTTGCAGGACAGACAGTGCATCTGTGAGGATGACTACCTGGTGGCAGTCAGAGTTGGTGTTATAAATCATATTTGCAGCTTGCTCTAGAGTTTGAACCTCAGCTGTATAGTTGGAACAGAATTTACCAGTGGGAATGTGCCTAGTCTCATAGTGGTTGTCAGGATATGAGATAAAGATACCGGCACCTCCATTCCTAACAGCATTAGTTGCTGATCCATCTGTATAGGCATGTATCCATGATTGATCGGGATAGCTTTCTTGGATCATACTCAATGTAGCAGTTCGTTTTTGCAGATCATTATACTCACATCCACTTGTGAGACCACTGACTGATGTATTAATTTGGAGGGCATTGCTGGCCTGCTCCCATGGTACAGGGTGGGCTTCAGTGGTGTTGTCTTCATGGATAGGTCTTCTTGATGCTGTCTTTTAAGTCTTTTTTCCCGATGCACAAAGCTGCTACGCTTTAGACGTCCCAATGCCAGATCATCTAGTCTTGCCTTCATTGGGTGCGTTGGAATATTGTTGTACTTTTCCATCTGGATCATGGTTTTTGTGTCTCTTCTATGGGACAATGTCTGTAATCCAGCAACCTTCTGCATCTCTGATATTGGTGTAGTTTTCATGGCTCCTGTAATGAGCCTGAGAGCTTGATTTTGCACCTTGTCCAAAGACTGCAGATGTGAGTTAGCAGTTGATGACCATGCTGCTGAGCTAAACTCTAAGCGTGGTCTTATTACTCCATTATAAATCTTCTTTAGATTTCATTCATTTGCTCCCCAGTTGGTACCTGCTAATTTTCTGAGTATGCCTAGTCGTCTTCGGGCCTTTCCTTCTGCATTTTCAATATGCTTATTCCATGTAAGCCTTTGGTCAAATGTCACCCCAAGATAGGTGGGGTAGCTTTCTTCCTTGATCACGGTTGTCCCTAGGTGTATGTTAGCTGCTTTGTCCTTGGGGGCGAGGGAGAACAGTGTTGTGGAGGCTTTGTCTGTGTTTATTGTGATAAGCCATTTCTCTGCCCATGACACTAGCATGTCTGCTGCCCACTGCATTCTATAATTTGCTGTGGTGACGTTTTCATCAGCGCACCAGAGTACTAGGTCATCTGCATATAAGGCAGCTTTCACTCCTGTGGGGAGATCTTTCACCAGGTCATTGTAAACAAGGAAGAGTGTTGGGGAAATTACTCCTCCTTGAGGTACCCCCTGTTGGAGCAACACTTTTCTGCTCTGCAGACCGTCAAGAGTGACTCTAGTTCTCCTGTTATGCAAGTATGACTGGATCCATTTCATCATGTTGCCTTGGATTCCACTTCTCCTAAGTTTTGCAATAAGGCCATCTTTCCACACCTTGTCAAAGGCCTGCTTGAAGTCGACCCAGATCGTTAGGACCTTTTTCTTCTCCTGGAAGGCATCTTCTATTGCTTGAGACAAGTAACTAACTTGGTCTTCTATACTGTACCATTCTCTAAATCCAGCTTGTTCCGGCACCAGGATCTGCTCAGACTCTAAATACCATTTCAATCTGTGGTTGACTATTCGCTCCATAGTCTTCCCAACACAGCTTGTGAGACTGATTGGCCGGTAACTTGCAGCCGCGGTCTTACATTTCCCTTTCTTTAGTATGGGTATTGTGATGGCTTCTCTCCATACTTGGGGTACCGTTCCTTTCAACCAGCTGTGGTTGAATATCTCAAGCAGTTTTGTCTTTGCTGCTGAGCTCAGATTTACTAGCATTTCGTTGCTGATTTTGTCTGGGCCGGGTGACTTTTGAAACTTAAGCTTGGAAATAGCGTTCTGTAGTTCTCCTAGTGTGATGGGTTCCCTCATTGGGGCAGGAGTATCTGTCTGTCCCATGGTTGCCAGTATTTCTTTTCTTATCTCTCTCTGATGGTCTATGTTAATGGGTAAGTTGCTTTCTGAACTGTATCTTCTAGCAAACAGGTCTGCAGCTTGTTTTCCTCTGAAAAGTTTGCCACCTTCATCCAATGTGATAGTCTGCCTAGGTGAGGAACGCTCTTCATTTAGAGACTTGACTAATCTCCAAAGTTTCCTGCCGTCTTTCTCAAGGTTCAGCGATGCCGTTTTAGTTCTCCAGCTTTTCCGTTTTTCTTCTAGCTTTGTTCTCTGAAACTCTGCTACAGCCTTTTTCCATTTGTTGTGAGTTTCAAGTGAAGGCTGAGACTCTGCATCCTTTCTAGCCCTGTCCATAACTTCCTGACGTTCTTGGAGTGTGCTGGACCAGTATGGTATGTAGTTACGCCGGGATCCTTTGGGAATGGTTTCTTTTGCAGCTTGTAGTATGCATCTGTTGAAATCTTTTACCACTTCATTAATGTCTCTGTTCTGTACCTTGAGGGTAGACAGCAGCGTGTTTACCTGATGCCTGAATAAACCCCAGTTGGCTTTTTTGTTGTTTCATCTTGTAATGGCTGGGCCTGTACTGAGAGTTGCACTCTGGACAGTAAGAAAGATTGGGCGATGGTCGCTTCCCCCTAGTTGGTCTCCTACTTCTCTACTAATAGATCCAGCTATATCTGGGGTGGCGAAGGCAAGATCTGGTGTTGAAGTTGTGTGCCATCCTCTGGAGTAGAAGGTAGGAGTATCTGTGGCATTATTGACTAGGATTAGGGAGTGATCATCTTGCCATGTTTCAACCTCTTCACCTCTGTGATCTAGATGGTTATAGCCCCAGCTCTTGGAGTGGCTATTAAGGTCTCCAACTGCTATAAAGTTGGTGGCTGGTACCAGTATAGAGCTGAGACTCAGGGGTTTGTTGTTTGGACAGTAATAATTCAGGAGTTATATTTCCATCTTGTCTACCTTTATCTGCAACAGCTGATATTCTGCTCCATCCATGTAGGTTTTCCTTTCGTGTGCATCAATGTTATTCCTTACAAGATTAAGTACTCCTCCTTTTCGTCTATCTTGTCTGTTGGATTTGAAGCATTGATATCCCCTTATTTTAAAGGTTTGATCTGCTTTCAAGTGAGTCTCTTGGATACAGCAAACACTGACTTGCTTCTCATACAAGATGTTTTCCAGCTCTGTCTTTTTGCTGTATCCAGCCTGCTTGCTGTTCACTCCCTCTGCATTCCAGTGCATCATGACAAGTGGCACTCTGGGTTTCTCTTTTTCTGTTTTGTTTCGGTCAGTAGTTCTCCTCCGCCGTCTGCTGACTCCACAAGATGGTCTAGAGGGTCCTCCAGTAGCTGAGGGTGGGCTCTGTCGAGGCCCAGAGCCCGGCACTGCACCTGCCTGGTGGAGCTCCACAGGGCGAGCACCAGTACGAGATTTATTTGACGGTGTACTCATCCATTAAAAAAAAAGCGAGTTGCGTGATACTGTGGTTTCCGGTACGCCTTCTGGCCCAGTATCTACGACTTTAGCACCTCTTCAACGGGAGAGTGGGCTCATCCCTAATCTGTTTATGTTCCCAGTAGTAGACTATTCGCAAGCAGCCTGGGGGTGTCACTGCTCTGCGCGGACCTTGTTTACCGAGGCGGCGTCCGAGCTCGTATGGTGAAAATATGGTTGCGTTATCTTCAAAATAGCCCTGTCTTTCCCGTGGCTTTTCTGCCATCCTGCAACTTTGAGTTAGGGAGTTCTGAGCTCCAGTCTCTTTCCCAGGCATTTTATCCTGGCCTGGCACGCATACAGAGGACCCCACTTCTGGTTCTAAGTTAGCAGCAAGCAGCCTGGGGGTGTCACTGCTCTGCGCGGACCTTGTTTACCGAGGCGGCGTCCGAGCTCGTATGGTGAAAATATGGTTGCGTTATCTTCAAAATAGCCCTGTCTTTCCCGTGGCTTTTCTGCCATCCTGCAACTTTGAGTTAGGGAGTTCTGAGCTCCAGTCTCTTTCCCAGGCATTTTATCCTGGCCTGGCACGCATACAGAGGACCCCACTTCTGGTTCTAAGTTAGCAGTTGGGGATAGGTGGGGTGGCACACTGTGCATTCCCCATCATCCAGGGGGGCTCTCCAACTATGCAGAGCTTGCACAATGCTGTGCTCTGGTTCTGGGCTCTCCCAAGGAATCCTCACGTCCTGCACAGAGCCACTTCCAGATACCCACCACCTGCCATCTCTCCATTGTAGAAATCTCCTTCATGCGGCCATCCAGTCAAGAGCCAGTATTAAGTCTGGTGCCCAAGTGATCCCCCCAAGCTCAGTGTGCAATGCTGGGTTCTCATCATGCTGCAACACAGGGGGGATTGTGATGCTCAGCCATCTCTCTCAACTCTGCACCGATAAGTGACATCGGGGACTTAACTGTGCCTCAGTACTGGGAGGCCCCGTTTCCGGGTACACCACACACAGCCAATTGAGGCAACGGTCGTCGAGGGCGTGTCTTCAGTGGGGAAGTTGTGGAGTCTTCCTGTCCATGTTCTTGCACATCCTAACACTGCCCGCAAGACATCGGAGGTTTGGAGAGTGGCCTTCTCTGCTTTTTTTTTAGCCGGGGTGGGCTCCCCAGGCAAGTCTCGATGGGGATCGGGACGTGTCCACGCGCCAGTGGGCCCAGCATCGGCCGCATCTGATGGAGGACTTGCTCTGCCAGGTTTGAGTTAGTAAATTCCAACTTTGTCATCTTCATGGCATTGTGATGCTGGGGTGCCTGTGGATTTCCTACCGCCCCGGGTAGGAGCCAGAAGTATACTGTGCCAGCTCTGGGGGAGATAAAGGGGGTGTTTCTGCATCTCCTTGTAATATTAATTTGCTAGCCAATTAACACCAAAAATCCTAGTAAAATATAATGACGGACTTTAACCATTAAATCACTCAACACAGAAAATCTTAGTGAAATCTAATGACAAACTTAACAATTAAATCACTCGAACTCTAGTATAATATTTACCGCAACACAGAAATTTAAAACTATCTCCAATCAAAAAACTGAGTAATTCCAATGGTACAATGGATCTAGAAATCAAAGCTATATGTTCTGAAAAATTTTGTGGGTACTAGATAATGGATTTTAAAGGCTGGGATATATATATGAAATAGATAGAAAATTGCTAACCAGTGTCAGATTTCGCGTCTTGCTCGTATTCTTGGGGAAATATGCGGTCGCATTTTGAATGAAAGTCAAATTTTTCACTTATGCCGACCGCTGACGTGATTCTGCGAGCAAATCGTCTCTTTGATCTCCCTCGTTTCGTAGCTTAATTACATTCACGAACGAACGGATGTGTTGGGTGGGGGGTGTAACTGTGATTATCTCCCCTTTCTTAGATTAATTCCCCCTGAGAAAGTGCACTCATGAATTATCGCTCTTGGTGCTACAAATATATGACCCGTCCCCTCTCTCTCTACACGTGAAACAGTCTGGCCTGTCAATATACAACGGTTGTCCAATCGTTCGCGTTATAAATCAGTTAACGGCTCTAGACTCGCTAATGGGTCTGATTATAAACATTCCTAGCATCTGTAAGACAATAGAGAAAGAAAATAGGCATGGCTAAAGTATGAGTTCGACAGACATCGAGGCGCATGCCTCCTGCGTTAACAAAACATGAATATTAATAAGCGAGCCAAGGTGGAAACCAGGTGGAAGCAAAACGTGTTGATATATGTAATATATTTACATAACTCCTATGGCAGTATTTGCTACGGGACTACCTTTACCTTTTATATTAAAAATGTTCAGGACCTGATTACTGTGCAAGAATTATAAATGTCATTTCAATGAAGTGAAATAAAAGTATCTTCATCGCAATTTACAGCTCTGTTATGGCAGAAAAATGAACAAAGACAAAGGAAGACATGGTGATGAAAGAATGTAACAAAACTGAAAGACAGATGGTGCACATGGAAAGAAATGAAGAGGTAAAGAAATGAGATAAACATAAAGGTATGTAGTGAATGGCTTAAGAATCATTTGAAGGACACTGATTTACTTTGAGATCATGATTCTTCAAATTATTCATGTCTAAGGGCTGACTAATCTCTCACTACTTACTTACCATTCTCCTTTCTCAATCTTGTGATGAACTTCTTAGGTGCCAAGGTGCCAACCTTTTTCTTCTGAGTGGCGACACTGTAGAAGAGATCTGCAAGGCACGTTAGCAATGTCTCCTTTTTCTGGTTTTTGACCTGCTGTTTGTATTGCAGAACCTTTTCCCGAAATGGTCGACAGAAATAAAGCGCCTGCAGCACTGAGTTACAATAACATGTATTGCCAAACTGTGGAAATACAAGAGACAAATATGTAACAAGCGACTTAATCTTGATAGATCATCACACCATATGTTAAAAATAATAGTAGCTTTGAATATGTTAGTATAAGAAGGTAAGGACAGACAGAAGAAAAGAGAATAAAGAATTTGAAAGAACTTAACACTCTTGAAACGGAAAATAGAAAATACTGTACTGTTTGGCATGACGACTTTCAGAGTGTAAAAACACATTTATTTTTCAGTTTTGACTTAAACACCTTGTTGCATATTGAGAATATATGTCATCATTCTAACCCACGAGCTGTTACATGCACTAGGTTACCCTATAAATCTCATGGTATAGTATACCTGCATGGTACACCAGCTTGATACAATCCCATATTTGAACAACAAACTAAAAAATAAGTGGTCATAAGCTTGTTTAATTAATGTAAACATTTCCTGTGCACCACGTGTTTTAAACTGGTAGCGAAAGTAGTAGTCTGGTGCTTAATTTTTGCATACTTTTATCAATTAAGAACGTCATTAGGCCGTTTGTTGTTTACAAACAGTGTAATCACAAACATCACAGTCATAGATTATCTGATCAACCTCAACAGACTATTTCTAAATGAATTTTAGTGATACTGATAGCGATAATAAACTATTTTCAATTTCGAGAAGGACGTTTCATAAATTTCTTGGAATGACATTTTAAAGTAATAAATTAATTAAATTACGTAAGACTGAACTAGGTGGGGAGATTCTAGTTCAGCAATATGTGACTTCAAGAGAATACACAAGGCAACATGGATATCACCAGACCATAGAACAGAAAATCAGATCGATCATATATGCATAAAGAAGAAGTTTAGATCATCATTGCAGGATGTAAAGGTATATAGAGGAGCAGATGTGGCATCAGATCACCATCTTCTGATAGCCAAAGTAAAAATGAAACTCAAGAGATATGCAACAATGCAAAATTATAGACAACAGTTTAATGTAGGACAGCTAAGAAATCAAGAAACAAATTTGCGGTCACAGTATCCAACAAATTCCAAGTGCTCCAACAGTTGGAAGATGTAGAGAATACAGAAGACTATTGGCAGCAGGTCAAAACGGTATGGATAACAACAGAAACCATCAATAAGATAAAAGATAGAAAAAACAAGAAAGCAGAGTTAAACACAAGTAAAACCAGAAGTTCCAAAGCCAAGGCTCAAGAAGTGTACACAGAAGCAAACAAAGAAGTAAAAAGAAGTATCAAAAGAGACAAGAGGAAGTATATTGAGGAGTTGGCAAGAGAAGCAGAAGATGCTGCAGCCAAAGGAAATATGAGAGAACTGTATAGCAGCACAAAGAAGCTAACAGGGAAATACAAGCAAACAAGTTGCCTCATAAAAGATAAGAATGGGAAACTGCGCAGCAATATACAAGAGCAAATGAAGAGGTGGACAGAATTCCTTCTCAATAGACCATTTGCAAGAGAAGAGCTTTAATCAAACCTCTTGGATTATTTTCAACTGATGAAGACAGAATATTTTGGGGACCTTCTCAATAGACCAGCTCCACAAAACCCGCCGGACATCCAGCCAGCAGAAGAAGAGCTACAAATTAACGGTGAAAGACCAACGAAGGAAGAAATATGGCATTCCAGCAGAGGCCATCAAAGCAGATGTTGCACAAATTATAGAGGAATAATGTTACATTGCCTAGAACAGCCTTTTAAAGGAGTCCATAGACAAGAAATTGAAGCAAGCAGCTGATCATGTACAGACAGATAGCACTTTGCAAAGTCTGGAATGCACCAATTTTTGTGGACTACCAAAAAGCATTTGACAGTGTGGAAGATGAATTTTGGAAATTGATTTATGGAGTTTTTCATTAATTTAATAAAGAAAACTATGAAGACATGTGCAGAGTTCATGAAGGACAAGAACCATTTGGGATAAGCAAACAATTACCTCTTGTCCCACTTTTCTTGCTGGCAAGATTCATCAAACACAACAGAAATTTTCTAAAGTTTGATGCTGATATTACTTAATGATCTGAAAACACTGATGATCACAGCAATTGGGTCTGAAAATATCTATGTCGAATAAATGCAGGTGCAGGGTTGAACTGTTTTTAACACATATCTTGGCAGTAATATAGACAAAGTTGGAGGGACAGACAGCGATTAAAAGACAAAAAAAAAGAGGAGCTGCATTGGGAAATATATGGAGATCCAGAGAAATAGGATCCAACACGAAAATAAGAATCTTCAACTCAAATGTGAAGGGTCCTTGTATGGTCAAAAGAACAACAAAGAAAAACCAAAAAGCTGACTTTCATATTGCTTGATAGAAAGAGGGATTAAAATGGTCAAGGTTACCAATGTGGAAACTGATGACACCAAGTGCCAAAAAGAAGAAAACGATGGCGATGGATAGGACACTTGAGGAACTTTTTACAAGGCAGTCCTTGTTCTGGACTTTGGAGAAGAGAGTTGGAAACAGATAACATGGAAAGAACTTGAGATGAAAAAACTTGGCATGTGTTTGTTGAAGGCCTATGCTCCTTTGGGAGTGGAGGGTTATGAATGAAATAATGCACTGCTTCATGTTCCCGATCTGCTTTTAATCAAACTTTGGATTTTCTCGAGGTAAGAGCTCAAGTCAACAGTAATTGAATACATGCATTCTGGTAGAAGCCAACCATGGAATTGTTGATTACAATTTTAATTAAATGTTTGTTTTATTTTTTTAATATTTCTACAGTTCACAAGACATAGCAAACAATTACTATATCCACTTCACAACATTCATCAACCAATTTTCTAAAGTTTGATGCATATTACTTATGTCTGCTGGATTAATATCTATGTCTACTGCCTGTTTTTAACACACCACTTATAGACAAAAAAAATGCATCCATTTTAGGGCTTGGGTAAAACCGAAAAACTGCATTTGATAGAAAGAGTTAAGTCAATGCACACCAAAAAAAAAGAAAATCATTCCTTTACTTTTTCTGACTTTCAGATAACGTATGAAAAAACATAAGCACTGCATGTTCCATCTGCCACTTTGGATTTTCTCGAGGTAACTCAAGTCAACAGTAATTGAATACATGCATTCTGGTAGAAATTACAATGAATGTGTGACTTGAATTCTAGTTCTGATGAACATTTAGAGGATCTGAAAACGTTCTAAAGAGTCAGATCGTGAAAAAATGACTCCAAAGAGCACAGATATGAAAACGTAATGTTACTTCATTACTGTAAAAATACAGCTGATTTGAAGTAGAGGTTTACAATGATTACAGTGCCTGTTTATAAACAGCACACCTACATTATGTTTACAGAAAAAAAGAAACACAAAATTTACTATTCAGAGTGTCGGTTTGGTCCTTACTTCTTGAGGCAAAGTTACCAGCTCTGAAACTTGGCTACCTCAGTCTACGCTGTTGTAAATGGGTACCTGACTCTGCTCTTGAGTCAGAAAAGGCAAGGCACAGGTAGCAAGGAAGGGAAATAGTCACCCTGCCTCATCCAGCTGAGGCATTGTATTCAAGTCTCTAACACTTCACTCCCCTACAGCAGAATCTGCTATGGGACTGCCTTTACACTTTATTCCTAATATGTTCCTTCTCAGTTTTGCCAAAAGACATTTTTGCTGCATTATTTGGAGTATATACATATATAAAAACACTTACATTGACCAAACCAAAGTAATGTTCATTGGTTGGAAACTGCTCCGAACCTATTTCCTTCTCCAACTGAGAAGCATTTTGCCCCTGTAACAAATTTAAAAATAAATTACAAAATATAAAAAAAATAGTAGCTCTTCTCTATGGCAATGTATTACAACAGAGAATGCTTGTTTTAACACAATAGCTGACGACAGGGACAATTAAACTGTAGAAAGCTACAATATTGGGGCAGGACAAATACTGGCTACAATGTGACCTAATTAGAAAATTATTACTACAGACAAAGTTAGAATTAAGTTTAGTAACTTGTTTCAGAATCAGCTACTTGTACATTATTTATCTGATCAGTAACAACTTCTACCAACAACTAGCAGATGGCAAAAGAACAGCTGGGCAATCACAGCTGTTCATAGGTGTGTGCAAGAGAGGCATGAAGGCAATGGACATAAACCCATCATCATGGAAAGACCAAGTTCCACATGGATATACACCACTGTCATCACCTCAGATTGGGCAAAGAGAGGCTCTTATAATAAGTAGAAATGAAAAGAACACCAAAAGGAACATCAGGCAAATGCAGCTGAGGGTTACCAACTCAAGTACACATCATCCCCCATAGTCAGTTATGACTGTAGGAGGTTACTTACAACTATTTGTTATTTCCTTAGTACTGCTTTTATTACTTTTAACCACCAATTGACCTTGAATGCGCAGATTAAGACAAACCAGCTGTGAGCAAGGCTAAGTGTGGCAAGAATTTAAAAAAAACTCTTTGGTACAAACTGGGGAGCAGATGACAATATACTAAAGAAACTGTACACCAGAGTTTCCTTACTTACTTAGTCATTCCTCTTCTACACTGGGGTGTAGTTTGCCAGAGAGAGCGCCATATTCTCCTATTGGCTGCCTTCCTCCTGGCCTGGTTGAAATCTAGTCCTCGGTCCTTCAGAGACTGTCTAATGTTGTCCTCCCAGCAAACTCTGGGTTGTCCTGGAGGTCTGGCTCTTGGTTTCCCATATTTGTCGTGGTAGCCAATTTCCTCCCATTTTGCAGACATGGTCAAAGCATTGTAACTGGGACTGTTCCACTTGGGTCTGCAGGGGCTGGGTTTTGAGGCCATTATATATTGTCTGGTTATGGAACAAGTCTCTTCTTGTTACTTCCAGCATCTTCCTCAGATACCTTATTTCTGAGGTCTAGAGCTGGCTTTTGTGGGTTGTAGTCATTGCTCATGACTCGCATCCATATGTCAAGACTGAGACATAGGTGAGCGGTATGTAGCCACCTTCATCTTCTTGCCAATTTCTCAGCTGTTGAGAAATCCTTGATTTATGGCCTGAAAAAATGTCCCAGCTGCTGCTCTTCGGGTGGCCACCTCTTCTTTGATGCCTCCTTTCCAATCTATGACAGCTTCAAGGTATTTATAGTGGCTGACCTGCTTCAGGACATGTTCCTCTAGCATAATCTGATGCCTTTTTTCCTCTTGTGATATCACCATGGTTTTTGTTTTGGATATGTAAATTAAAAAATAAAATGGTATGAAATCAGTTTTACAAGTTAACGTTACACAGGAAACAAGGTACGTTTCGGGTTTTACCCTTTGTCAGCCACAGTTACGAACAGGTGACAAGGACAAGAATTACATATAGGTACTACAAAAATATTTGATGATGAGGAACACACCAAATGAGCGATACAAGCAGATGGAACAACGGTGCTGAGCGAAACGAGAACAATAATAATGCAAGAAAATCTTAAAACCAGAAAGACATATCGAAACAAGAAAGTAAATAATCAACGAAACGAAGACAGGAATGAACAACACTATTAAAACAAGTAAAAAGTCACTTAGCTGGATCCAAGAATGAAACACTTAAGATGGCTGTGAAAATAAGCGTCATGCAGAAGTGACGTATGAGCTAGTGACGGCTAAAAAGATACAAAAGGATACAAAATTAACCAAAGCAAAAACAAAGATAGATCAGAAAAACAATGACAGAAGAAATAAAGAAGTATGAAACAGATAGAGAAGCCACCAGAATTTATGCAAAATGATGCTGGACATTAAGGCCCTCAGGAAATAAAACACCCATTTGAAAAATGAGACGATTCTCCAACGAAAAGCGAGTTCGGTCATCACTGACACATGAAAGGAGGGCAGTGACATGAATATCAGAATTACCTGAATGGTCAGGCCTATTGAAATGAAGGGCTACCGGTAAAGGTTTGCCATGATAGAGGTCATTTAAGTGCTCACGAAACCCGTCTGCCAAACGTCTGCCAGTTTCACCAATATAGGTAATGTCACACCTCTTGCAGATGACAGCATAAATCAGGTTTCTGGATTCACACGTGAAAGACTCTCTAATGACAAATTTACCATTCGGAGTTTGGAGTACAAAAGGACAGGTCTTACATATGCGGCGGTGGCACGGTTTAGTACCAAAGTGAGAAGGACTGGTTTGTCTCAAGCGACTGTGTACAAGAATATCCCTAAAATTCTTATCCCTACAATATGCCACCAAAGGGGTATCACGAAACAACTCTCTGGTATCAGGATCAGCGTGGAGAATAGGCAGATGATGAAACATAATTTTTTTCACCGCCAAACAGTGGGGGTGGAAAGTTGACAAGTGTGAGTCTGTCAGATGTAGTAGTAGGTTTGGCAGTAAGTTCCACCTGACGAGTAACGTGACTAATGCGATTAAGAGCATCAGATAATGCTCTTTCAGGACAGTGACGTTGGCGAAAAAAACTCGAGCATTTCTTGAGCTCGTTCACGGAAATCATCTTCATCGTGACATATCCAACGTAAGCGTAGAAGTTGAGAAAAGGGAATGGAATTTTTACAGCTGAGAGGGTGAGAAGAGGTGTAAAGAAGAAAACCATGAGCGTCAGTGTTGGAGTCCGTTTATGGTAATGGTATTGATTTTATCACGCGAATGGTTGAATATGAACAAAATGTCAATAAACTTCTTCAAACGAACATTCCAACAGGTATCGTTGCATTGGATGAACTGGGTAAATGTTGGCAGCACACAAGTCGGTGTTTACTGTACATGTATTTTATTGACGTGACACCAACGAAGTGGAACAAGACAATCATAGTTACAGATGTGAAGATCATACGTTAAAATGTTAATATCACTGTTAAAAGTTGTTGTAGAATCTCTAACAGTTAAGTTCTCTTATTCCAGTGACTAAGGATCACTTCCATTTCATATAACAGACATGGTAATTAACGTCCATTGACCTTCTCCCAAGGACGTTTATAAAGGCAAACGGATTCATTCTCACGGAGCAATAATCTATATCATACTTGTAAGCATCCCAGACTTTGTTGTAAACTTCTTGGATAGCATATCCAATCCAAACAAAAGGCAGATATAACAATACAACCAAGTTAGTGTTTCATCTTGGCTAACCTCTCGGTATCCATACCACGACTTTGGCATAGGTAAAACGGCATATTAAACATGTGAAGCATATATCTATATTCATAAACTTGATTCCACATATGGATTCTCCCTCTACAAAAGATTCCAAAGGCTATCGACTCCGTGTGTCCAATTCTAGGAATGTCATCTCCGATGAATTCCCGCTAGACCATTAATAGGAGCGGCCTGATACTTTAAGTTACATAATTAAACTTGCCATACGAAATGGGGCGACACTTACTTCAGACATCCACTATTGGCTTCGCCATGAAGACCAATAGGTACGAATACAACTGCTGGCTTCTTCAAATCTGCCAGGAATCAAATAATAACACTGCAGACATAAAATGTCGTCCGGGCTGCCCCTATCATGACGTCACAATATACCCAACTAGGTTACACGTGCGTCCAAAGCAACTCACCCAGCATTGTGCACGTCAGTGCGTGAATCAATCGAACGCACAAACAATATAACTACATAAAACTGGTGCGTACATTTGGCAGGACCGAAGACTACCCCCTTAGGTAATAAATGTACGTAACAGCTCCCTTATTACCTCCCCTTAAAAAAATTAATCCCATTAATTTTTTTCGAACTAATTACTCGAGAGAGGTGAGTCAAAACTACAACAAGATTTATGACATGCATAAAATTATATCATATTAAGAAAAGAATATTGACTTGAAATTAATAGAACTAAATGACAGTATGCATTAAAGCACACATCCACCATCGACCTACTTTGGAACGATGTGGTAATATTCGAAGTAAAAAGAAGTTGAAAAAAATGAAAATGAAAATGAAAAATCAACAAAAAAGATGATAATAAAATTCAACTAAGTTTTCAACAAAATTTGAAACATATGATTTCAAAAAATGAAAATGAACAGCAACACTGATGATAATCAATGATAAAAGAATCAGTGAAACAGAAAATTTTGAAATACAATGTGCAAAAATGAAGCAATGCAAAATTAAACACTTTAAGAAGCAACGCACTTACTGATATCTAGCACTAGTAAGTTTGACTAGTTATCTAAAAGTAAAATCTCATGTAGTGGGATACGTGACTACACGTATTGCGAGACACTAATAAAGTTAGTAGATGTGTGATTTATAAACAATCAAATTGATTAAATTGAATTAATCTAATTCTAGTACTTAATTACACATAAATACATAACTAGTAATTTATTCTAAGTAATTCTAATTTCAGTCATTGTGAATATTCGTTCAGAACTATTTAGAGTCAACAAGAATAGGTTCCTAATGTTCCATGCACGAAATAAGTCAACGAACACGATATGTAGTGTAATATGTTCCATAACACTAATGAATGTCTATTTGTCGTTTTTACCAATGTTTCCATACTAAAAAAAATGTTACTTTAATATCACTGTTCCCGTTCTAATAAAACGTTACTTCACAAGAAATAATGTTATAATCCATACGTAAGTATATTCTGAAAGTTATATATATACGAATACTGTAGAGCTACACATAGTATTCACAGATGTACAATTAACGACACTGTACAAAGTTATTCATGTTTCGGTGAGGACGTGTCTCGATCCAAAAGTAGTTTAGTTTCACCAAGTTCACTAGGGCATCTTGAAAGACAGTCTGCAAATACATTCTGCACTCCAGGAATAGCACGTATCTCAAAGTGGAATGGCTGGAGAGCTATAGCGTAACGCGCTGACTTTGATGACTTAACATTTCCAGTATTCAATGCCGTAAGAGCTTTCTGGTCAGACTCCACCACAAAGTGTGAGCCGAGCAGGTAACGTTCCAGTTTTGTGATTGACCATACAAGAGCAAGGAGCTCTTTATCGAGAACGGAGTACTTCATTTCACTCGTCGTAAGCTTTCTGGATACGTAAATAATTGGAAACAAGGTGCCTCCGTATTCTTGCATCAAAACTGCCGCGATAGCGTAGGAAGAAGCATCACTGCGAAGAACAAAGGTGAGATCTTTGTTAGGCAACCTTAAAAAAGGCTTATTTGAAAAAAATGTGTTTTATATAGTCTAACGCCGTTTGGTGATCCTGCGACCACTTTATTACATTAGGTGTGCCTTTCTTCAGTAACGAAGAAAGAGGTGCAGTTATAGTAGACAAATGAGGGATGAATTTAGAATAGAACTGTATTAGTCCTAAGAGTGACCTCACTTGTTTTTTTGTCTTAGGTGCTGAGATGTTTAAAATTTTAGAGACGTTACTGTCTTCTGTATATATTAAACCGCGACCTATACGATGACCAAGAAATGAGATGTCATGAAAACCGACAAAAGCCTTTGAAGGTTTTGCTGTTAAGTTGTAATCCCGTAAGGTAGAAAGTAAAGATTTTAAACCCTGAATATGTTCATCCCAAGAGTCACTGAAAAGACAGATGTCATCTATATAAGTAATGACATCGGGACGATGAGACAATATGCGGCGCATCATGCGTACAAAGGTAGCTGGCGCATTCATTAACCCGAATGGCATAAAATTATATTGAAAAAGACCCTTTGGCGTCGAGAAAGCGGTGAATGGCTTTGCTTTAGGGGTTAATGGCACTTGCCAATAACCCTTTGAAAGGTCAAATTTCGAAAAGAATGTGGCATGAGACAATTTCTCTAATAAGTCGTCTAAAAGAGGTAATGGTTCCGCATCGAATTTTGTAACTTTATTTAATTTCCTGTAATCTACGCAAAGACGTATATTGTTGTCCTTCTTCCGAATGATTACCATAGAAGAAGAATATGGTGATGAAGATGGTTCAATTATATTTAATTGAAGCATCTCATCCAATTCCCTATCAACCTTATCACGAAAGTGGAAAGGAATAGGATATGGGCGAACTCGAATAGGTGTATCGTCAGTCAGAATAATGTCATGTTGGATGACTGACGTATGACCTGGGATGTCAGTAAGGACATCCTCATACGTGTGTAGAATATTAGAGACTTGCTGACGTTGATCATCAGTAAGAGTAGATGAGATAGTAACATCATTCCATTTCTCAGTGGAATGGAGTGGTACAACAGGTATTGGTAGTTGTACATCATCAAAAGAAGATTCCTCTTCTTGGATGACTGACAAACTAGAATAGTGTTGAATAGGTGGTGTAGGATCGTCAGTTGCCTGAAACACTGACTGTAAGTAATCAGGACGTGAGTAATACTCCTTCAACATGTTAATGTGGAAGGTTTTATGTTTGCCATTAACATCAACGATGTAGTCGACATCGGATATTCTTGAGATGATCCTGAAAGGACCTCTCCAGGTAATTAAAAGACGATTGTTATGCGCAGGAAGTAATACAAAAGCTTCATCACCAGGTATGAGCTGGCGAAGACGTCTATATTTGTTTGCAGATAGACGAGCTTTTTCTTTGGCATGTTCGGATGATGCAGTAGCTAGTCTACAAGCATCTATGATTTTCTTTCTAAGAGAGATCACATACTCATAAGAGGATTGAGTTTCCTCTTCAATATTCTCATCCACCAATAAGTCGTGGATTAACGACATCGGACCGGACCTGCGTGGTTGCATGCCAAAAACAAGCTGGAACGGAGAAAAACGAATACCGCGCCGTTTCGCTTGATTTTGTACCTCGCGATACGCAAAGAGACAAGCGGGTAGGACCCTAAACGATACCCAGTTTCTTGGGGATAATGGTCTTGAGTCTCAATGTAGACAACTTACCGCTCAAGATAAAGAGTGATGATTGAGTGTCTACCTATTTGAGTTGAACGACTCAAGTTAAACCATTTGTGTACATTCAGGATGAATAAATAAAATATATATTTATCTCGTATATACATAATAATGTCTTATCACCTTTAAATTTATTTCTGGTAGACATGGATTCATCAGTAAATTGAAAGGCTTGCGCAAACCTAACCATATGATTCCGTTAATAAAAAGATAACTTCCAGTGTGAAACGAGCCAGATAACTTATAGAAGATCCGTAGGTACGAACATCATTCCACTGCTAACTCAGTGGCAGATTAACATGGTTTCTTGAGAAGGGAGGCCTCATCAACTTGATGTGCACAATCAAATTGCACGTAGAAGTGCATGAAATATTGCGTTGGCACCCTCTAGCATGATGTCGAAAGCATTTCTTAAGGACGACAAACCAAGATACCGTGAAAGGCCATTATGAGCATCAAATGCAAACTGAGGTATAATCTATACGTGTGGGAATGTATCAGTGCACACAATAATAATAACTATTCTCAACCATTTACCCCCCCCCCCCATAACTATCTTAGACAATCAATAGTAGGACATCGACTAATAATCATGCGACAATCACATGGGACTCTATCATTCATAAAATCCAAAGCACAATTCTGGAACTTTAATTCCAAATTGTTGGGATTGGGTCAAAACTTGGGTGATACCTCATTAACTGCCACTTCTAAAATCCTCACGGGCATTTCCCGATCATAAGAGGCATAATGTCGTGCAATAGTACATGATTCTCAACACACAATAGGGGATCAGACCCACGAATCCATTCTAATTTCATTAGGATGGACATATATCTATATTCAGACCGACTAACAGACAAACTTATAACATCCCCAGTCATAAAGTGAGTTAAAGTCATGTCTAGCCTCCTTTGGTAAGTTTGTAAATGTTATTCATATATATGTCTCAACGATACTGAACTTCACTTTATTTAAATGAATCTATCATTAGTATTTGCAATGTTGCAAAATTCGAACTCCCCACAAACTTTATCTAGGAGCAATCAAGCATCGCACAAAGTGCAGACATGTTCAAACCCAGAAGGTTTCAATATGTGTAGTCAAAACCGCTAACGTAATAATTTAGCTTGGGGCGAAATAACTAGTCACACCATGCATTGGTGCAATTTGAACTATGTAACAGGCTCGTTACACCATGGTTCACTCACTTTCGATTATGTCGCTTAGTATCGGGTGTGTACCACGGGGTTATCTCGCACACTTTATACTCATACTTCTATTGCGACCTTATTGTAGGGTGTTACGATCAGCGGGTGATTGTGATAAACCAGGGTGGCAAGGGAGACCAGTGTGGGCACATTGATATCTTAGGTCAAGTAAGTTTGTATGCTAGCGGTTTTTCTTATTAATAGTGAGTTGGCAACATCGCGATACAAAGAAGGTAGCACTCGCACTTCTCCTGCACATAGATAATGTGTCAGTTTGGTTTTTTGCAACAAGGTTTTGCAGGACATTAAAATGTAAGTAATATTCATACTGGAGAGCAATCACCGATGAGGGCCGCAGTAGGTATGAAACTGACAGATGGACAATCAGCTGATGTAGAGGGAGACGTATCATAGGGCGGGGATAGATAATAGCTTGCGGGGGGGACACCAGTGGGGGGGGAACTGGGGGGATTAATTGGCAACCGTTTGAATATGTCGGATTCAAATCCCAGCCAATTAAGCTTATATTGCTGGAGGGGTACGCACGAAGTGATTCACTCTTTAATAGCATACAAGAGTAATATAAGGGAGGTGTGACAAGAGATCCTTAATGAAGGGCGCGATATGAAGAAGAGCCCTGTCGCCCCTGGGGGTGTGACTGGACGCCGGTGCAGTAAAGTGCGTTAGTTACCGGGGGGGAGAGCAGGGTGAAGGGCTTAGGAGCAAGGTAGGATGGATGCGTGCGGAAGGCGCATAGGGGGGCGGGTCTCCGTGTCATGAGCGTTATTCATGGTTAAGGTGCATGGTGAAAGAGTCCACATAAAGAGTCGGTAAGTGAATGACTGGGGCAGATTTGGTCTTCATGCGAGCGCTGGGAGACCCTGCCTGAAACGCTGAGGGAGTTATGCAGGATGTAATAGGGGTACCGACCAGTCTCGGCAGTACCAAACATAAAGTGCAACGATATGTATGCGCAGGAATTGAGTCGATTAGGAACCTCCACTGCATTAGGAGACATTAGACTCGATAAACTTGAATAGAGATGGTGATACAACGAGATCAGCGAAATCACGTGTCGTGTGGCGGGCGTATAAGTTGTACCGTATTAAACCCGCTCCAAACCCTGTGGCGTTTATAACATAATTTAGTTAAACAAGGACTGAGTGGTCCCGTGTATAAAGCTAGCAAAACAGTAAAGCCTAGATGGGAAAATCACTCTAAGGCGAGGGGGATGGCTATACATAGTACTGACGGGCAGGGGGTGGACTTTGTTATAGCAGAGTGAGGTCATGAAATAATGTAAATATAGCTTATATAACGCATATCGTCTCGGGGTTTAGATGTTTAAAGTTAAACAAACTCAGGGATGGGTAGCTGAAAGAGGTCGACGCATTGTCTTGGTACAGTGATAAGCAGGAAGGGATCACTGGTGAGACTGCATTAGGATAAAACCATTGACATGTGAATCTGTCCAAACCATTGTGGAGTGACCTTGTCAATGTCGGGACATCTCAGGCCAAAAGGTATGTTCAGTGTGTAGACCAGTGTATAATTAACAAGGCGAAACTCATGTACATAAACAATCTAGGCTGGAAAATTGACTATCGACGCATTATGGGAAGAGTTCTTTCAACCTATGGATTAGTATCTAGAGAGGCGGGATTCCTTAGCATTATGAGTTACGGAGCATCAAAATTTATGTGACCGAATTCAACTGCTGTCTCGCCTGTATGTGTCCATATTAAAATTAGCCGGGAAAAATAAGACATAATAGTCACAAAACAAACTGAGTTAGGGTTTTAGTTCGAGTAGGGCATCTATCCTGAGTAAGTATACAGGGGGGATTCTGATTGATGATTTGCAAAATGCATATAGCTAAATTGCATATTGTGTTCTACTGCATTATGTAATAGGGTGGAGCGGATTGTCGTTAATGTTTTTGCGAAGGGTATCATTGAACTGTTGTGAAAGAATTGCCACACTGTTGCGATTGCATAAAGTGTTTATATTTCTAATGGGGGGGGGGGGGGGGGGGGGGGTCCTGCTTTATGCCGGAACCCTGTGGTACTGGGATTACCAGGGGGGGGGGGAGGGGGGGGGGGGTTTTCTATATATAGCGCTGTTTGACCACAGTGATTGTATTTTTGAACTGGCGCAGTGAATTAAAGTAGATTCACAAAATTCCCTTCAGATTGTCGAAGATTCTGACCTCAGCGTCTTAGGTGTGCCGTAAACGAAATGAAGTATAATAGGAATTAACGCTTCATTGGATTGCGCTGATCTCTGCATTCCTCGTAATGGGGCGATACAAAAAGTTTTATTCATGCGCGCTGAGATAAATAATTGTATATTTCCCTATATTTTGAGGACATACAAAAAACAGCCAAGAGATAACTGTCCAGCACGATTTTGAGTGTAGTATAAAATTGTTTTGTTGTGTCGCAAAAGAACAGGCAATTCAATTCTCTTAACGGCAAGCGCCGCTTTATTTGATCCATGTTCGTAGGCGATGAGTGAGACAATTTTTAGTGGAAAAAATTTTTTTTCCAATGTTCTTCTAAGAGTTTTTCATTGATACACAGGTTCCACGTTGCGGCTTCAAAAATGCGGGAACCATGATGGGGGGGGGACGCGAACCCGAAAGTTGACGTGTGGTGGGGATAGATCGACGAAAGTCACCTTGCATCGCGCAATTCGGAGTAAATCAAAGAGACATGGGTATATACGATTTTCTAAATTTTGGAATAATTCGATCCATCTTTCTAATGTTAGGTAGTATACATAGGGGGGGGGGTGTATTATCCACGGAGTAACGATCACTAACTAACAAATAGCTGCGCACTGATATGGGTGGTATTTAATAGCTGTATGTGTGAAATCTCAAACGATCTATTCGGTTTTATGGTCAATTTGGAAATTTTTGCAGACAGAAAGTGCTGCTTCTAAAGAGCCTAGTAGTTCATTTCTTCTCATCAATTAGCTCGGTGAGTATGATGAAAACTGCGGTAAGGTGTGGCATCTCCATGTAAGTAAAGTTTAATTCTTGGCATAGTAAATACGTGTTGTACAGTATAGAGCTTATATCACGTTATAAGACCCAACAAGTGGCCTCAAACCTATCTAAGGAAGAATATTACGTCAGTCATCAGGGACGGGGGGATTAAATTTTGGCAAATTTAAGGTGAAGGAATCTCCTCTAAAATGATAGGTGACCTGTCTGGATGAAGTGTGGCCTTTCAAATAGTTTTCTCTGAGAATTAGATTCCTGAGTTGAACAACTAAGTCATATTCATATTCTGACTCTGCTAATTTCAGTTCATGCAGTCGTTTTTTTTAATTCTCTTCCATCTCAAGCTTGAAGTCGTTTTGTGTTTTGATTCAATTCAGCTATTAATCTTCCTTTCTTCGCGTATTTCTTTTTGTTTTATTGTTCATTTTCTTTTTCAGCTACATATATCTTTTTTCTTCCATTTCTTTTTGTATTTTGTTTAACTTCCATTTCTTCTTTTAATGTCTTTTCAGAAATCCTTTCTGCTTCTGTTCCTGCTTCTCGATGAAATCGTTTCTCTTACTAATAGTCAGCGGCCAATCTCATTTTTTTCTCCTCTTCCTCAATTCGTATTGCTCTCAAATTTCAATCTTCTTTCATCCTCTACTCACTCTCGGCTCTCAATCACGTTTTTGATCTGCCTCAAATTTCAAATTTTCCAAAACGTAAAGTTTTCCAATCCCTTCTCTGATCAGCTTCTATTTCTTGTAGCTTTCTTATATTCTGACAGTGCAAATGCTTTAGCTTCATCAGGAGCCATCTGAAGAGCTTTTGCTTGCTTAATGAAATTGTCTAAGGTAGCCATTTCAATATTATTATGTAATAATACTACTTAAAAGTGTTGTTACTACAACTCTTCGTGGTCCTCGTTCCTGTCCTTAGAACGGTATAATGTTATCATATAATTATTAAATATGTTATTAATCAATAAATTTATGTAATCAAATGTCATGAAATGAACAACGAGGAAAGACAATAGAAACATAAACCGACAGACATGATAAAATGGACGGTGTGAAACACAATCGTAGAAATCAAAAAAAAAATAAATGTATAACTAAAATAGAATATCGTAAAAATATACGACGATAACTACGATCAGATAGTTAACAAGACAATAGACAACACAGTGTAAAAACAATGGTTTTGTAAAAAACTAAACGACAGGAAAGGTGAGATGGACAATAATCACAAACAAAATACATCATGAAAATAAGGTACGATTAACAAGAACTATGAGATCAACAAGTAAAACTTTACCACACACCTAGAACACATAGGTGTTACAGACCTCCAACCACAGTAGACCTAGAATCCTTCTACGCTCACGCGTAGGAACATTCCACTGCGGGAAGTCTGCAAAATAATGTCCTACAGAACGTCTGACGAAGAGCCCGAATTGACTTCGAGATGGATCTCGTTCGTCAGATCTGCCTCCCAACCTCCCGCAAAAAAATACACAACACATAACAAATAATATAGAAAATATAGATATGAACATTAAAGGCACAGCTAAATGTAATAAGGTGTATAACGACAAACACGCTATACTCATCTCGCGTGCCGGAAGGAACAACCAATGTGCCTAGTCCCCGTGTATGTACTGGAGGAATAAAATACTTCGTTCTGCTTTTTCAACACACAAGCTCGCACGTTATATGAGGAATAGGTGATCCCAAGTGCAAGTTAGTCACCGTACAACTGGACCTGGAGGTTGATTGATGACCTTGAGGTAACGGTTAGTTGATTCTGATTCATTTTTACAATGTTCCAAATTTAAGATGATTTCACCTTGAAAGAACAAATCCCATCTTCAAACGATTCCTTGGCTTGCGTTCGTTCCTTTGAAATAATTATTTTCAAACCATGCTGGCTCACCATTTTCTGTTGGAGTCCGTTTATGGTAATGGTATTGATTTTATCACGCGAATGGTTGAATATGAACAAAATGTCAATAAACTTCTTCAAAACGAAACATTCCAACAGGTATCGTTGCATTGGGGGAACTGGGTAAGTATTGGCAGCACACAAGTCGGTGTTTAATGTACATGTATTTTATTGACGTGACACCAACGAAGTGGAACAAGACAATCATAGTTACAGATGTGAAGATCATACGTTAAAATGTTAATATCACTGTTAAAAGTTGTTGTAGATTCTCTAACAGTTAAGTTCTCTTATTCCAGTGACTAAGGATCACTTCCATTTCATATAACAGACATGGTAATTAACGTCCATTGACCTTTCTCCCAAGGACGTTTATAAAGGCAAACGGATTCATTCTCACGGAGCAATAATCTATATCATACTTGTAAGCATCCCAGACTTTGTTGTAAAAATTCTTGGATAGCATATCCAATCCAAACAAAAGGCAGATATAACAATACAACCAAGTTAGTGTTTCATCTTGGCTAACCTCTCGGTATCCATACCACGACTTTGGCATAGGTAAAACGGCATATTAAACATGTGAAGCATATATCTTTATTCATAAACTTGATTCCACATATGGATTCTCCCTCTACAAAAGATTCCAAAGGCTATCGACTCCGTGTGTCCAATTCTAGGAATGTCATCTCCGATGAATTCCCGCTAGACCATTAATAGGAGCGGCCTGATACTTTAAGTTACATAATTAAACTTGCCATACGAAATGGGGCGACACTTACTTCAGACATCCACTATTGGCTTCGCCATGAAGACCAATAGGTACGAATACAACTGCTGGCTTCTTCAAATCTGCCAGGAATCAAATAATAACACTGCGGACATAAAATGTCGTCCGGGCTGCCCCTATCATGACGTCACAATATCCCCAACTAGGTTACACGTGCGTCCAAAGCAACTCACCCAGCATTGTGCACGTCAGTGCGTGAATCAATCGAACGCACAAACAATATAACTACATAAAACTGGTGCGTACATTTGGCAGGACCGAAGACTACCCCCTTAGGTAATAAATGTACGTAACAGTCAGTAGGTTTATAAAAGACAGAAGTAGTAAGGCCAGTAGGAGTAATATTGACAGTAAGGTCAAGAAAGTTAACTGAAGTGGTAGAAATTTGAGAAGTGAATTTGATGGCAGGATGGAAATTGCCAACATAGTCAATGAATCTATGGAGGTTTACTTCAGACATGTCTGTGACTCCAATTTTTGTTTTGGAGCTGCTGATGACCATCCCTCTCTTCTCCAGCTCTTCCTTCCTGACATGCAGGTTGGATTGAAGATGTGCCTGATTTAGCAATCAGGGCAACATCATCGGCAAATGCCAGCTCTGAAATACAGACCTGTCTCATCTTCCAGTACCCCACTGAATACTTTCTTGTCCTCTTCTTCCATGCTTTGATGACATTGTCCATGAGCAGTATGACAAGATAAGGTGACAGAATGTCAATATGTCTTACACCAGTGGTGGTCCTGAACACTTATGGTTTTCCATCCTCACATGATTTCTGCAAGTCTTGTAGAAGCTCTGTATATCATAGATCAGAGGTGCTGGAATGTTCTTCCTTGCCTAGCAGTCCCAAAGTTTGCTCCAGGTAAAAGAGAACATTCCCAGGATTTGGAAAAAGAACTAGAATAAAGCAAAAAGGCAAGCTCTAACAATAATTTTTTATAGGGACACATGATTTTGCTGCTAATCAAAGTGCAGGAATCTTTCTTATTTAAGCACACAGAAAATCTCAGCTGGATATTTTCAAGCAACTGCAAAGTAGAAGATACTGCAAACTGCTTCAGGAGTGCTAATGTAAGAAGAAACACATTAGTGTTTTTCAAAGATACGCCTTAAGCAATAACAGCACTTAGGAGTCAAAGCAATGTAGAAATAACTGTCCTAATAGCAACACTCTGAAAACTACGTCAGCAATAAAAAAGAGGTGTGATGCTGAGGATTCCATCTCATGGCAAACTACCCCCAAACTGATACAAATGTAACATGAATAGGCCAGGATCCAGGCCATCACACAAAATTCAGTAATCTTTACCTTTAGTGCCATCAAGTATTTTAATATGTGTAGTTTCGTACCATTTAGAGTTAGGGTTGGGGTTAACCCTAACTCAATACACATATTAGACATACTCGACGGCACTAAAGGTAAAGATTATCCAAAATTCTGCCTATCTTACTTACTTACTTATTCGTTCCTCTTCTACCGTGAGGTGTAGAGGTTTGTAAGAGAGGGCGCCATACTATTCTATCAGCTGTCTTCCTCCTGGCTTGGTTTCATTCTGGTCCTCGGTCCTTCAAAGATTGTCTAATGTTGTCCTCCCAGCGGACTTTGGGTCGGCCTGGAGGTCTGGATCCCTGGCTCTTAGTTTCCCATGCTTGTTGTGGTAGCCGATCTTCTCCCATTCTGCAGACATGGCCAAACCATCTCAGTTGGGACTGTTCTACTTGGGTCTGCAGGGGTTGCGTTTTTAGGCATTGACGTATCGTTTGGTTGCGGACCATGTCTCTTCTTGTTACTTCAACCACCTTCCTCAGATAACTCATTTCTGAGGTTTGGATCTGGCTTTTGTGGGTTGTAGTCATTGCCCATGACTCGCATCCATACGTCAAGACTGGGACATAGGTGGACATAATACCAATAGGTATTATATTGGGTTTTTAGCCATCTTCGTCTTCTTACCAACTTCTCTTTTGCTGAGGAATCCTCGATTTATGGCTTGAAAAAGTCTCCCAGCTGCTGCTCTTCAGGTAGCCAACTCTTCTTTGATGCCTCCCTTCTGATCTATGTCCGCTCCAAGGTATTTAAAGTGGTCAACCTGCTCCAAGACCTGTTCTCCCAGCTTAATCTGATGTCTTCTATCCTCTCGTGATATCACCATGGTTTTTGTTTTCAAGCTGTTTATGATCATCCCTCTCTTCTCCAGCTCTTCCTTCCAGACTTGCAGGTTGGATTGAAGATGTGCCTCTGATTTAGCAATCAGGGCAACATCATCAGCAAATGCCAGCTCTGAAATACAGACCTGTCTCATCTTCCAGTACCCCACTGAATGCTTTCCAGTCCTCTCCTTACATGCCTTGATGACATCGTCCATGAAGAGTATAATTCTGCCTATCCACAGCAGAAAACATGCAATAATCTTTAGACTCCGCAAAGGATGCAACAGATTGAAATATTATTTAGTTCAATAAACTAAAGACAGAAACTTCCGATGAATGTAGCTGTGACACTGATAAAATTACTGAAAGAGAAAGCGCTAACAGTCGGCCGTGACAGATCATTGAAAATATTAGTAACTGAAGCCTTACCATTGCTTGCTTAATTCAGGAT
>JAMPIV010015410.1:0-52352 GCA_024509875.1 Oreohelix idahoensis | reverse complement strand
ACAGCCAGACAGGGACAGTGTAGGTAGGTAGGTAGGTAGGTAGGTAGGTAGGTAAACAGACAGACATGACATACACAACCGACCGAACCAGGACAGACAAATAGATAGATAGATAGATAGATAGATAGATAGATAAGAAAGATAGATAGATAGATAGATAGATAGATAGATAGATAGATAGATAGATAGATAGATAGAAAGATAGATAGAAAGATAGATAGATAGATAGATAGATAGATAGACAGATAGACAGATAGATAGATAGATAGATAGATAGATAGATAGATAGATAGATAGATAGATAGATAGATAGATAGATAGATAGATAGACACAATTTTATTTTAATAGGGTTGAATTGGGCACGCTGGTCATTCTGATCATTAACCCTTTTGTCTTTCATTCTGTATCCGGACACTCACTCATGCGGTCAAACCGGCAACAATTAATCTGCACTTTTGAATGTGTCATCAATTGTCAATACAAACATTACATATACACATTCTTGCTTATATCCGTACATTCGTGAGGAAAAATATATATTTTAAATAAAATAGTTTCTTAGGCACTTCTGTTGCAGGAAAAATTTTCGAGCAGTTAAAAACAATGTGTATCTGCTCATTCTCATACACATCATCACATTTAAACAAACAAAAACATTACGGTACATATTTCCAAAGTACAATGTTAAGCAGGTATATTCTCACATACATTACATCATATAATACTGGATCACTTATGAGTGTTATCTTCAACAGTAAGCAAGATTTGAACATTTTATTTGGCGTTTCATTTGGCGGATAGAATGAATGTAACAATTAATGAAAGGAATCTCTATTCAGAGCATTACAATATGAGACAATCTGATCATCTGAAGTATTCTCCCCGTCAAACAAGCGTTTCGACCCTTTTATACTCTTAGAGACGTGCCCACCTGGGTCAAGGATCTCAGGTGTCAGCCTACTGTTGCTTTCCGCCGACTCTCGGAATAGAATCCACTCCACCTTGGTTGCAACTTTCTTTTAGTTTTTGGTTCATGCACAAGAAAACGTGTTTGTCTTATGTATGAGATACCCAGTCATCAGTTCCACATAATTAATCTAGTCATACCATTTCAATCCTTCGAATCTACGCAACAAGTTTCACAATTAGACGATACATATTCTACTAAAAACTATACACTGTCAGCTCAATCATTATCACTGGCTTCCTATCTCGGTGGTCCATGATTCGATCCCCAGTTGAGGTGGGATCTTTTTTAGACCGCAAACGGCTCCGGAGTCGACCCAGCCCCATGAACTGGGTACCAGAGCAGCTCTGGGAAGGTTATGGCGGCCGGCGTGATACTGACCACACCACCCCCTAGTGTGCCGATGGTCAAGAAAATATGGGCTTAACACCATATTCCCATTATGCCTCAATGGACGTGTAACGGGATCCCTCCCTCAATCATTATATTATCGGGCAGCCACGAGAAGTACAGCACTACAGTGTGAGTCAAAAGTTATTTCATGCTTTTAAATGTTTATATCGTCACTTCTATTAATTTGATATACACGAAACAAATTTCAAAACATTTAGCTATTACTGTCATTTGACGCTAAAGTTTGTTTTTATTTATTTTTTTAATTCCCAGAATCAAAATAAAACAAAATACAATCTAAAAAGGCAAACAAACTGACGTTACAAGAGACAACAACCGGATACCTGATACGATGAACAGGCCGAATAAGTTGAAGAGGCCGGATACGTTGAACAGGCCGGATAAGTTGAACAGGCCGGATACGTTGAACAGGCCTGATCTAACGCTGAGTTGTATTGTTAATGTGACATACCACTTTATGTAAAAAAAGCTGCAGTTAATTATCTTTATTGTGATGTTTGTTCAACGTAAATTAATTGTGTTGAAGTTACGAATTAAAAATTAAATAAATTAACCTGTATATCTGGTCATTGTCAAGACTTCTTAATGATTTTAGGGTAGGTTCCCCCCTCTCCGGTATAGTATGATGACAGATCCAAGCAAAAACTTTTCAATACGGAGTAAGAAAATATAAGTAATGAAAAAATGATATTTGAGGTGAGGGAAGAGAATGAAACCCTATAAAAGGAAAAGGAAAGATCAAGAGAAGGAAGACAAATGTCCGAGGAGTTAGAGGTCGAGAAGAATTGAAAAACTGATAATGGAGAGAGAGATAAAGAAACATCTGACAATGGGAGAAGAACCAAACAGGTGGCAGTGGAAAGGAGCTGACAAGACGCTGGCACTAGATTAGGCTGACCATCTAACCTCTTGTCCATGAATTTGCCCTCTTTTCCAGCTTAAAATTGAGCGCCAGGGTGGCTTTTCTATAAAATAGCAATAGCAAAATTGAAAATTTATAAAACATATAATACATCTGATGCGTGATGCCATATGATGATGGATGGTATCCGCATGTCTGGTTTTGTGTAGTGTGCAGATGTGTTCAGTCAAAACAATGTTCATACAAAAATAACAGGGCAATCCACATAGGACGTCAGTAACCTCACGACGTATAAAGTCAATGATTCTTGAAACAGCCGTTGACGTTTTTCTTCATTATTTATTGTGGACGCCACAGTGACAAAATGGTTACGCGAATATGTAGACACATCAAACAGTCATTATCACAGCAACATTCAATACAGCAATAGACGGTAGACAGCATTACAATGATGAGTCAGATGCATGTTATATTTCATAGTGCTGTAAATGTAGTCAGGTGAAAAACTCCATCCTTTTCTATAACAGCCAGGAGATAACCAGATGTATGAGATCAGTTCACTCTCCTTAGTCTGACTTCAGCAAGACAGACACGTCTGCCGAAGTATAAATAATGTCCTCAAAAATATCCTCTAGATAACAAAGGTTTTTCAAACCTAGTTCAGGTAACCAAGTAGCAAGTAATAGTCCTTGGGACCTGCATCAACCGATGCAGCACAATACAGCGACATGTGAGCTAGGAAAACATCTCGTGACGACGACTTTCGAAGACAGGCTATGAACCAGAAATCGTTCACGACCAAAAATCGATAGAGTTAATGAAAAAGTCAATTTACCTTGCTTTCATGAAATACACAGAAATATCACGCCTCCCGGCATGTGGGAAACACTAGAGGTATTATCTCGAATAAACGAAATATCCATTAAGAGGACTACACATCCCTGACAGAACAAAAAATAGCGGAGAGCCCCTCTTCAAAACGAAGGCCTTCTCTTGCGCTCAATTCCAAATCGCTCACCTCTCAACAAGTGGTCGGGCGCAAACACGATTCGACCCAAGAAGCAAGACAAGTCATGCGCAGTCCAGCGCAAAATGACCACAGCTCAAACTTAACTGCATTCGATACCACCGCGAGAAGACAAATGCTTACCGAGCAAAAGAAACAAATAAATTATCAGTGCAAGTTTTTTGCCCCCTTGGCGTTATAAAATAGATTATTGTAATAAAATGATGTTTGCCGAGAATTTATTTCAATCCCGCAACATATCACCACCTCCTCCCGATAAAAATAAAAAATGTGGAACATATTTTTTTTTTTAATAACAATCAGAGCCAAATGCGATAAAGCCGGCCTCTAAACGCACGAAATTATGCGCTGATAATTAATTACTTTTGGCCTAACTTGCGGCTAAATAAAAGAGTGTCCTGGTGGAGGAATATCAAACCTCAACAGAAAAAGAAATATGTCTCAAAAATATATCATAGCGTGGAAGGGTGGTCACCAACAACAACCATCACGTTAACATTGTAAACAACAATATACGTATGCTAGTTACCATACATCATCATTAAACAGCATACTCCTAAATGATTGTCTTTAAAAATGGATGTAACAAATATGGATAGGAAAATTTAAATAGTACTTTATTAATGACATGTAATGACATAATTATACATAGTAAAAGTTTTAAACCTACATGACGATCCATGACAATATGCCTCTGGTATTCCGAGGTAAAGTACAACAATGCTAGAACTTCGTCATGCGTGATACTAGTCAGAGAGTAAGTCCTCACGCTCAACATTGACATTCTGAGAAAGTGGGACAAGCAAAATTAATGCTAATTTAATACCTAATATGCTTCATAAGGTTACAATACCATTATTAAATAAATGTGAGCTGTTTAGAAAACAAAACGGCACTTAATAATTAAACTTACTCCAGTCCTCCTACATCTCATACTTAAAAACGAACAGAAGAAAGATGACAACACAAGCACGATAATAAATATACAATATAAAGTGAGTACAGATTGTGGCTTAATCTATTGTAGTAATATAAGGGTGTGTTATGACTCTTGTAAAAAATAGGAATAAAAGCGACAGAAGTATTAGTTAGGAGTCAAGTGGGCAATCTAGAACAAAATGTCAGCCATCCCAATTTAATCTCGCACCACGGATAACTCGTAACCGTGAAGTGAAAAGGTTGAAGAGCTATAGCATAATCGAGTGGATCTCGAACTCTTCCAAATTCTTAGTCCATGAATAGCAGTAAGATCCTTTTCTGATCAGTCCCTCTAAAATGAAATGTGGCGCCCAGGAGGCAATCTTTGTAGCTTTAGAATTTACCAAACCATCGCTAAAACAACTCACGGACTATAAACCGAGAAGTTTTCCTCACCTGCCGCATATATTTTTTCTAGAAAATGTACATAACAGGATAGCAGAGTATTTGCATATTCTTGCATCAGTGCCTGCTCCATTCACAGTGTAGATGAAAGCATCACTCCGAAGAACCAAAAGCTTCCTATCAAAGAGTAGGTAATCTTAAGATGGGAGGAGAAGAAAAATAATATTTCCTTGATTTGGTTCTATATGAAGAATGGCATTCTTCATACCAACGGACCAGAATTAGGCCGCTACCTTTCTTCAACAATGTTGAGAGAGGGTGCCCATGATTCGAAGAAAAAATTGGTAATAAATCTCCCATAAAAATTGAATTAAAATACACTACACCCATAAAGAGACTCCTAACTTGTTTCTTCGTTTTAGGAACAGAGATGTTCAGTATTTTGGAAGTATTGTGGTCTTCTGTCTTCAAGAGACCATCACCAAACACTAATGACCCAGAAAGAGAATTTTCACACCAAAAACCAACAAAAAGCTTTAGAAGGTTTTTGCTGTCAAAATTATTTCTGCCGTATGAGTGGACCAGTAAAGTCCATATAACCCTAAATAGTGATCTTCCCAGGTATCACTGAAGAGACAGATGTCATCTAAGTATGCGATGACATCCGAACGATGTGACAGAATTCGACGCATCATGCGAACGAAAGTGGCAGGGGCGTTCATGAGACCAAAAGGCATAACATTCCATTGAAATAGACCCCTAGGTGTAGAAAAAGCAGTAATAGGTTTGGCATGCTCTGCTAAAGGCACTTGCCAATAACCTTTAGACAAGTCAAGTTTAGTGAAGAATCTAGAATTAGAAAGTCTAATCAGTAGATCTTCTAACAAAGGCCTCGGTTCAGCATCGAACTTTGTGACCTGATTCAATTTGCGATAATCAACACAAATTCGTATGTTCTTATCCTTCTTCCGGACAATAACCATGGAAGAAGAATATGGTTGAATTCCGATGGTTCCATTATATTAAATTGAAATCATTTCATCCAATTCCATTTCCCAACCTGGCCGACTGCAAGTGTAATAGGAATAAGGAATAACGGGCCTAAAACCCTAATTGGATTTATTGTCCGGTAAAGAAATTATGTCCATGTTTCCTGTTACATCCTGTGTGTCCAGGAATGTCAGTGAGAACATCCTGAAATGTTTGTAACATCGACGAGACGTGTCGATGTTCGTCACCAGAAAGATTAGGAGAAACAGAAACGTTTTTCCAAGATTCCGTGGAATGTAATGGAACCACTGGAAGGGGAAGGTTGACATCAGAGAAGGTAGCTTCCTCATCCCTGGTATGACCAGACAGGGAAGAATAAAATTGCCCGTAGAGGTGCAGGGAGCATCATCCGTTGCCAGAAAAATATGTCAGCAAATAGTCCTCGAACGTGTTCCGTGAAATTCCCCCGAAAGCATGTTTATGTGGAAAGTTTTTATTCTTTCCATCAATAATCGGAACACACCATAGTCCACAAACGGAAATCCGAGAGACTATTGCATACGGACCTTTCCATGCAATAAGAAGTCTATTTTCCCTACTGGGGAGTAGGGCGAATGCTCTGTCACCTGGACAAAGTTGTCGTAGACAATCCTATTCCTTATTAAGCCAACTGCCTATTGCCTTCTCATTAGCAATTTCTGATGAAGCAGTTGCTAGCTTACATGCCTCAATGATTTATTTTTCTTTTGTGCTAAGATGCCAATAGACATATCGCATATGAAGGATTGAGTTTTTTCATCCGCTAATATCATCGGCAGTGATGAGATCGGTGTTAAATAAAGACATAGGGCCGCGGTGGGACCGCGCGCCCAAAGACAAAGTTTCAGGAAGGGAGAAAATCCTGTGTGTTTCATTAGGGACATTCTCTAAAGGACAAAGAGAGCCGCGCGGTAAAAAAACACCTGTCCCAATCTTGAGGATGATCTTCAAGTTATCTAACCAAGCAAAAGTCTTGAGCGGTTCTATTCCAGACACCTCAACTAACCCATTAAGACATAAGGGATGGTAAAGAATACTACTGATAGATCGTTTCAATAAGTTTAAGGTAGACATTACCTGTGACATAGTGTCAGATATGAGTTGAGTGCCATGGTCTGACAATATTTCTCTGGGGAACCCCCAAGCGAGAAAATATCAACCAAAGAGCATCTGCGATATCTGTAGTAGATATGCTCTTAAGAGAAATAGCCTCTGACCAACGTGTGGACATATCGACACATGTAAGGATAAACTGATGTCCTCTGGCCGACTTGACCTTAAAAGGGCCAATAATATCTATGGCCATTTTCTGGAACGGCCGAATAGGAATGTCAGCAGCCTGGATAGGCGCAGCATGTCGTGGTCCTCTAGATTTGACCTCCTGACATACCTTGCATGATCGGCAGTAAATACGAATGTCCTTATTGACAAAAGGCCAAAAGAAAGCCGCAAGGACTCTCGACTTCGTACGGGCAAAACCCATATGTCCAGCACATTGCGAGTCATGAGCATGTTGCAATATTTGCACTCTCATGCTCTTGGGAACAAGAATTTGCGAATGTGCCGACGTAGTCGAATCTTGTACCATACGGAACCAACGTACGCCCGTTTTCTCATTTGCAATCCAAGATTTTTTTCTATTTGTAATCCTGATTCGGAATCACCTTTCTTCGCAAGTAACGAAGAATATTTTTTTAAAGAAGGATCTTCTTCTTGCAATATTAAAGAAAGAGTCACGATGTGATTCAATAAGTGACTAATCTTCTGGCCTATCAACTTCATTATCCAAACTATTCAGATGAATTTTCGGGTGTTTGTAGAGCTTGTGCTCTTGTAACTACTGCATTTGTAGCTTGCATGTTATTATCTTCCCAAGCAGCAATCTGCTGTGGGGTACACTCCCTAACTCCGTGAATACGACCAATAATAAGGTCCGCAATAGGATTAGGTAACAGACAAGCATGCACATCTCCAGTAAAGAAAGGAGTGGCAATGCGAATTACAGCAGTAGGATATTTTTCTAGAGTGCCGCCAAATGTGACACATTTAATAACCCTTCCTGTAGCACAAGATGGATCTACAAGCGATTGTCAAACACCATATAGTGGTGCACTCCGGAAATCGAAAAGTAAAGTGAGACCGGAGTAAATCATTAACAAGAACCCCTTATGTAGAATTAAAGAACCGCCTACCGTCATGTCCGCAACAGCAAGCAGGAAAGAGCTGGTAAGTGGGTTGACCACAACTCCAAAAGTAGTTATGTTTACCCGGTTCGAATAAAGTAACTGCAATTGGGGGGCATTTGTTTTGTCACACTATCAAAGTCAAAAAGCAGAACCAGTGACAAGCGTCAAAGTTTTTACTATCAACAACATGATTACAGGCTCCCTCAGTTTCCTGTTGTACAGGATTAGCCTGCTGATATCTCTTTTTTTTGTGTTGAGATCTACCCCGACTATTATTACCTCTGAAGTTATCAGAGTTATTATTATCTCTGCAGTTATTATTGTCTCTTTTGTAATTGTTATCCTGGTTCGAATTCCAGTTTCCACGATTACTATCATGTTCACATTGATGCGAACATCTATTTGTTTGGTTCTGAGGTCTTCGGCAGGAATAACCTCTATTACCATATCCTCTTTTGAAATGCTTATAATTATTAGGGTGATAGTAACGAGTACTATCAGGTTGTCTCCAATTCTTCGAAGAAGAATCACCATGAAATTGGTTTCCATGATTTTGACAGAAATTACCGCTGCCCTTTCTATCAAAATTTTGTTGGGATCTACGAGCAAAGTTTTGACCATACGGAGCTGCCGAAGCAACTGGTAAACCTTCTTCACCTTAGAGTTACCCATGGTTATGTGTGGGTGCGCAGTTACGTATTGGCAACAGAAATCTTCCATTTCTTTTATTGTTTTAGGTTTACGTTCATGAAGGAAAGCAAGGAAAGACTCATTGACAGACGACTGACTTTGTCTCTAAGTATTAAGTCCATAAGTCCTTCATAAGTTTTTTCCGTCTTAGATAGTTCAACCCATCGTGAGAAAGTAATGCGTATTCTTGCAATAAACTCGGAGAATTCAACTCCATTTTCAGGTAACATGTTTTTAAATTGTAGACGATAGCCGTCTTCGTTAAGCTGATATTTCTTTAAAAAAGCGGCCCTGACAACCTCATAATTGTTCTTGTCAGGTTCATCCACCATATTTAATATACTTAGAGCTTTACCTGTCAGTATCCCTGATAACTGATAAACATATTTTGCTTTGTCTATGTTATGAGCTGTACATGCTTGTTCAAATCTGTCCAGATAGAACCTTATGTCATCACTGGAAGGACTAAATGTTGGTAACTTAATCTTAAAAGTATCATTATTAGCCTTACCAGAAGATGAACCCTTGTTTGAATCATTACCATTACTCATGTTCATCAATTTCAATTTTTCCAACTCTAAAGCTAAGACCTTTTCTTCATGTTCCATTTTTGCTTTCTCTTTCCTCTCATCAGATTCTCTCTGTAATCTTCTCTCCTCAGCCTGAGCCTCTATTTGAAGTCTTTCAGCTTCTTTCTCAAGTCTTTTATTCTCAGCCTCTTTTTCAAGTCTTTTATTTTCAGCCTCTTTTTCAAGTCTTTTATTTTCAGCCTCTTTTTCAAGTCTTTTATTTTCAGCCTCTAGCTGGAGTTTTCTTTCCTCAGCTTCTGATTCCCTTTTTTGTTTTTCCATTTCCATTTGGAATCTTTTTTCATCCACCTGCATCTGCAGTTTCTTTTGTTCAGCTTCCGTTGCTTTATCATATCGAGCAGTTGCAAATTCTTCTAACTTATCACCAGTCTTCCCAAGCAATTTACCCTGCTCAATAAAGTGCTCAAATGTAGACATGTTGTCTAACATATGAGTCCAAAACCTGAAATAATTAACTAATTTATTTCAAACCTAAGCGTAACAAGTCTTAATTAAGCACTTGTATATTCACATCACCTTATATTATCCCAGTCTCTGTGGGAAACAAGTCTCCAATCAAAGAACTTGTATATGAAATATCACCAATCAATTCTTGATCATAAGTGCACTTCTCATTCAATAGTGCACAACACTATTCATCATTCATTTATCATCAGTGTAGTAGTAACAGTGCATTAGCATAGCCCATTAACTAATTACTATAACTGTAAACAATGACTATGTAAACACATGCAGAATGTAAACATTGAAAATGTAAACAATGCAAACAATGTAAACAATAACAATGTAAACAATAACAAAGATCAGCAACAATACAAAAACGTTCGCAGAAATCAACTAAAAATAAAGCAGAAATTAATGAAATATCACCAAAAATGTGACGATATCTGCGCTATAATTAAACAAAATACATGACACCACAGTGTATAAACAAAAATGTTGTATGAAACTAAATTATAGACAAGAGTAGGCTAACAAATACAAACAAATCAAAACAAAACTAAAGAATGCGAAATAATAACGAAAACAATATTAAAACATGTCATCACAGCTAACATAAATAGCAACAGAAGTCGCTTAGCAAATTCCAGTATCGGAAATTTGCAAACCCTACAGAAAACGCTCACAATAGACGACCTCTATGACGTGGCATAATCTAACGGAGACACCACCCAACCGAGAACCCACAGAAATAGAAACATATAAATATACAAATAACATAAGGACACATACCATATAGAAAGCGATGATACACAGAAGACTCAGCAGAAGTATAAGGGCACAGTTTACATACAAACAGGCCACTTAACTTATAGGCTTCCAATCGTCGAACAGCAGAAAAAACGGATGTCAATCAACGTCCTAAAGAGCGAAGCTCCAACGATGATGGCACATCTGAACTGCTTCCACTGCTAACACGATGGTACAAGAGCTTCTGAAATACTGTGTGTTGAGTTGTTTCGGCACTTGACCTTCTAATCCAAAAGTAAGTTGATGGAAATCGGTACTTGGCCTTCTTCAGAAAACAACCCGTTTCAACCGGCACTTGACCTTCACAAAAACGACAGCACTGGAACCTTGACAGCAGCAACTTGCTTGACTTGCGTAAAAGATAACAGCAGTCCGAGTTATCCGGCAACATGTAACAACGCCGGGTACTGTCAAATTCTTGTTTCCGTCAAAAAATTGAAATTTTGACTTTTACCGGGCAACGCCGAGTACTTTGAAAATGGTGAAGATGTTGACTGTATTGAAGAATGTTAATTTCTTGATGGATGCTGATAAATTCTTGTTGAAAATGAAGTGGGTAAGGGACCCCGTGTTTGCTGGTACCAGATCAACCCAGCTTATGGCCACCAAATGATGCGTGATGCCATATGATGATGGATGGTATCCGCATGTCTGGTTTTGTGTAGTGTGCAGATGTGTTCAGTCAAAACAATGTTCATACAAAAATAACAGGGCAATCCACATAGGACGTCAGTAAACTCACGACGTATAAAGTCAATGATTCTTGAAACAGCCGTTGACGTTTTTCTTCATTATTTATTGTGGACGCCACAGTGACAAAAATGGTTACGCAAATGTGTAGGCACATCAAACAGTCATTATCACAGCAACATTCAATACAGCAATAGACGGTAGACAGCATTACAATGATGAGTCAGATGTATGTTATATTTCATAGTGCTGTAAATGTAGTCAGGTGAAAAACTCCATCCTTTTCTATAACAGCCAGGAGATAACCAGATGTATGAGATCAGTTCACTCTCCTTAATCTGACTTCAGCAAGACAGACACGTCTGCCGAAGTATAAATAATGTCCTCAAAAATATCCTCTAGATAATAAAGGTTTTTTCAAACCTAGTTCAGGTAACCAAGTAGCAAGTAATAGTCCTTGGGACCTGCATCAACCGATGCAACACAATACAGCGACATGTGAGCTAGGAAAACATCTCGTGACGACGACTTTCGAAGACAGGCTATGAACCAGAAATCGTTCACGACCAAAAATCGATAGAGTTAATGAAAAAAGTCAATTTACCTTGCTTTCATGAAATACACAGAAATATCACGCCTCCCGGCATGTGGGAAACACTAGAGGTATTATCTCGAATAAACGAAATATCCATTAAGAGGACTACACATCCCTGACAGAACAAAAAATAGCGGAGATCCCCTCTTCAACGAGGCATCTCTTTCGCCATTCCAAATCGCTCACTCCACTAGTGGTGGGCGGAAACCGATCGACCAAGAAGCAAGACAAGTCATGCGCAGTCCAGCGCAAAATGACCACAGCTCAAACTTAACTGCATTCGATACCAACGCGAGAAGACAAATGCTTACCGAGAAAAGTAACTATAAATTTCAAGCAGTTGTTGCCCTTGCGTTATAAAATAGATATTGTAATAAAATGATGTTGCGAGAATTTATCACGCAACAACATCCATCTTTACAGCAGAATTAGTGGCAATCCTAAAAGCTTTAGAATTAGTTGCAGAAAACCCACCAAATAAAGCAACAATTCTCACAGATTCCCTTTCATCGGTACTAGCTATAAGAAACAGAAATGAATGTAGCAGGCCAGATATTATAGAGGAAATAGTACAGGTCAATACATATCTACACACTGCAGGATGCAGTGTCACACTAAAATGGATACCAGCACATGTTGGGATAGCAAGAAATGAGCTTGCAGACAAAGAAGCCAAAGGGGGGAGAAATACTTGTAGTTATAACCAAATTGAAGTAGGCTTAGGGAAGTTTGAAATTAAGAGCTTAATTGCTCAAGCAATAACTAAACAGTGGATAATAGAATAGGACCAAAGTAAAAAAGCAAGACACATATAAAATCCTTAAAAAAACAAGCAAAAAATGTCAAATACAAGATGAACTAAAAATACCAATTAATAAAAAATTTCTGAGGCTCAAGCTTGGAACTGGATATTTCATGATTGAGGAATCCACATGCGAAGAGTATCAAGAACCAAACACAATTAGACACTTTCTGGTGGACTGCAAAAAATATGACCAGCATATGCAAAACATTAAGACATACTGTAGTAACCACAAGGTAGAAATGAGTGTAGAAAATCTCATAGGCACTAAGACCCCATCAGAAATACAAAAGTTAATAAAGCACTATATTACAAAAACAAAAGCTAAAATATACAAAATAAATAAATAAGGATGCGAGCCAGTAGTCTACACTGGTGAAAGACTCTCCCCCTCTCCCCCCCCCCCCCCCCCCCCTACCCCCCCCCAATATAAATGCGGATTGTCCAAATAACCCTCCAGTGAAAATTAAAAACATACCAGTTTAGACAATATCATATTTTGGATAATAAAACTATATTGAACTATAACTATATAATGAAAAATACCTACTAGAGATAATATAGTATAAAATACATACAAACAAAACAATATTACAATAAATGAAACACGCCCTGATATAACCAACAGCTCCATGTATAAGGTAGATGGTTGAAAGGGCCGTGCTACTCGTACAACGAAAAGTAGCAAACACTTTAATTTAAAAAAATATATAAAATTATTTTCTCAAAAGTGCATTTTGTCCAGCTTTTTTCTGAGATTGGACATGGCTCAGATCTTATGCAAGTATATTCTTCAAGGAGTGCTTTTACAAGTAAATATTGAACGAATTGTAAGAGAAATATAGTTTTGTTGTTCGCATTCTAAATAGAATGATAGATATTCTTAAGCAGCGCTTGTGTCAAGAGTCTGTGCCGTTGAAGATTCCGAATGTTCTTGGTGAAAAGCGAAGAGATGGACTTGCTAGTTTCTGTGACAAGCTTCATGGTGATAACAAATGCCTGTACATCAGTTGTTAGAAGACATAGAGATATCGATGAAGCCATAAGAAGATTCCACATATTTTTCGTGAATGACCTTGCACAACATGAGAAGATATGCTAGCTTCTAGTTAATATTTAATTGATAAAGATGTTGAATTTAACGATGCAAGTGCTGTGGTTAACTTAACAATCTGACAACATTTGTTGAAAGTAAAATTAATGATAACGGGAGTGAGACAGGAATGTCTCTTGTCTCCATTTCTTTTCTTACTAGCAATAGATTGGGTTATGAAAACATCGACATCACACAACAGAAATGGAATCCAGTGGAATCTGACTAAACAGCTTGATGATCTGGATTTTGCAGATGACTTGGCTCTTCTGTCCCATAACCATAATCAGATGCAAGAGAAAATGAAAATTCTCGATGAGAGGTCACAACAAGCGGGCCTGAAAATACACAGGGAAAAGAAAAAGATTATGAGAATAAATGCAAGACATGATAACACGATTGAACTTGAAGAAACACCACTAAAGGATGTAGAATGGTACACATATCTTGGTAGTAATATAGACAAAAGTTGCAGGGACAGACAATGCTATCAAAATAAGAATACAAAAAGCAAGAGGAGCTTTCATTGCATTGGGAAACATATGGAGGTCAAGAGAAATCAAGTCCAACACGAAAATAAGAATCTTCAACTCAAATGTGAAGTCACTCCTATTGTATGGCTCTGAGACATGGAGAACAACAAAAACAACAACCAAAAAGCTACAGACTTTTATAAACGGGTGCCTGCGTAGAATAGAAGGACTGAAATGGTATGACAAAGTCACAAATGTGGAATTGATGACAAGAACCAGACAAGTGCCAGTGGAACAAGAGCTGGGAAGAAGACGCTGGCGATGGATAGGACACACATTGAGGAAACCAAATGATAGCATTACAATGCAGTCCTTGTTCTGGAATCTACAGGGAAAGAGAGGCAGAGGTAGACCAAAAAACACATGGAGAAGAGAGCTGGATACAAAGGTGAAAATGATGAGGAAAGCATGGAAAGAACTTGAGCGGATGGCACTGGACAGGAAGACTTGGCATGTGTTTGTTGAAGGCATATGCTCCTTGGGGAGCTAAAGGGTATTGATTGAAAATTAATGATGAAGGATTCATGCATTAGCTAGCGCATGAGAAATGAACCAAAATTGTAAAACAATCAGGAAAAATTGAGTTTCATTCTGAACTTCTAATGATCGCACAATACTTCTTTGCGGCACAAGGTCACAATGCATACGTGGACAGGCTTTCTTTATTGATAGACAGTTACTGGACAAAATGCAGACACAGTTTGTAAGTGGATTCCATAAATGGAATCAATCTTCCACAGTATACTTTTATAAAGTGTCATGCTGTGGTTTCAATGATTATTTAAAAGAAAATACTGCAGGAGCTGGTGTGGATCTACTGTCCTGGTCATGCAGGGGTACTAGGTAATGAGAGAGCTGACAGACTAGCATCAAGAGCACCCAGAGTGGGGACACTGGATATGGATAAGGGAGATATACTGAGAACAATTAATGATCGCACGTTAGAGAAAGACACTGCGATTGATGAATCATCAAGGTGAAGACTTTTGGAATTTGGCATCAAACGTAAGGCTAGCAGAGTAGGACGTCGTGTATATAACCAGCGAGCTACAGGTTGTCGTGAGTTAAATAACATTGTCTATCACTTTCTAGCTGTTAGTACCACCTCCCTATTGCCAGTGATTTTATCTCCTACCTTTTTCTTAATTTTAAGCTTCTACGTGCGTAATTCCGGGTGTAGCCATGTCATTTCTTAATCTAGACAGGCAAAACCCCTCCTTCGTACACGTGCGCAGGCCGGTGTTTTTGTGCCGTCTCTTAAAACTCTTTCATTCTGGTGGCAGCAAAATGTATGTGTCCTTTGAGTCACGGGGGCGGTCACGAGTGTGAAGCATTGCTTTTCAAGTGACCGAACGCTCTCGTTCCTGTAGACCTTTTGAGTTCGACAACAACGGAAGTGGCTTCGTTTCTAATACGTAATCGCTTTGATTCAGAGTTGTAGGGGAGCAAATTCCTATTTCCAAATTCCCAAATTCCTCTCGCCTTTGTCATACGAGGAATTTTGCCGACCTCAGTGCAGGTGTTGGCCAAGAGTGACACCAGGTTGAAAGAGATTCTGGCTATATATACTAGACCCGCCAATCTCTCAGTGCTCGTTGTCCCCAGAAGAACTAATAGCCTGCAGAGTGGAATAAGTACTATAGCCCATACCAGATGCATGGTTATAAGGATTTTCTTAAACCTAATGAGAAATACCCACTATTCGGACATTACAGCCCTTGTAGTCGGTCTGTATGACAATCCAGCTTAGACTACCAGTTATAGTGGATACCAGTTGTTTGGTTGATCCAAATTTTATTGCATCTCCTTCCTGGAACCCCAGCTTGGGTTTTGTTTGTTGAATAAATCTGGCGACCTATGATTCCACTACTTCGGAGCTCATTATCCCTGCACTACCTGTTAGAGATAACACGTTGCATTTCCACTGCAAACGGGTTGCGCGTCACACTTGACCCAGCCCACCTTTTTTTCTCAGTCAGTTTCGACTGTTCTTCTTGATTTACGAGTCGGGAAATCCATCTATAAAATTCTGACGTCCTGAAATCACACTGTAGCCACGGTTTGCCAGAGTGCCCAAGGAAAGTGTAAAGTCTTGACTACAGATACCATGAGAGTGAGAGACTAGACCCACCGTATCGCTGCACAGAAATGCCTAGTGGAGTGTTTTATTGTGTTAAGATATCCACAGGTTTATTAAATCGATAGCAGAACTTTTTATCCCTGGAAGCTTCTCACGCAAGTTAAACTAGTTGTAGTTGATGGACACAGCCTATACCAGATCGGTGATTTTCCAAAGGAAGAGGTGTATATATCTAGGAATTTAGTTAGCGAGACAGAGACAATCATCTTCTTGATTTTTTTTCTCTTTCTATTCTTGAAGACTGGGGATTGTCCCCTGCTAGTTAAAAATTACTGTATGGTTCACTATGTTTACTAACCCTTCAATATTGTTAATTGTTTTTTGTGATACGCTAGACAACTCATATCTAACGAGTTTTCTTTTTCTATGGATGGATATCCATATGTGTGTGTGTGTGTGTGTGTGTGTGTGTGTGTGTGTGCGCGCGCGCGCTAAGGATGCAAAGAAGAAGAAGAACAGCGAGCGTGCAATGCGTGCGTGCGTGCGTTTTTGCGTGCTCTTCCTGCGCGCTGGGGCGTGTCCCCTGCTGTGTGTGTGTGTGTACTGTGTGGTGTGTGTTGGTTGTGTGTGTGTGTTCAATTTTTGTTTTTTGTGTGTTGTGTTGTGTGTGTGTGTGTGTGTGTGTGTGTGACAACACATGTGTAGTGTGTGTTGTTTGTGTTGTATGTGTGTGTGAATTTTCATTAATGTGTGTCGTATAAATGTGCACACTTAGCGGTCATAATTTACTTCATATTTCACCTGTCACTTGAATGTTAACCTGTTCTGTCCTTACTGAAATAAGTAGTATATTTCGGCGAAGAAGAGTGTATGTATGACATTTAAAGAATGTTGCGAAGGTAGTGGGAAAGAAGAAATTTGATACACAGACATATCTTCCCCTCTCCTGAAGGTCACATTTTACTCTCTATTCACATTCATGACTCTATCTCTATCTACAATCAGTATCTCACTCAATCTTGTCTGACCTCAGACATCCTCTAAAACCACCTTCGCGACACAGGTACATTTAGCATTCACACGCTTCGACATATACTGAGGGAGACTGAGCACCTATGGGTTTGCCCGGAGTGCACTGACGTCGATTCTGTTTAACAATAACAATAACAATAACAACTGCATTTTTTAAGTAGATAGTGTCAGCAAATAAATAAATACATGAAAAATAATAATAAAATTTAAAAGAAATACATAATATTATTAACAAAATAATCATATCAATAATAATAACTATAATAATTTTATCAATACTGATAAACATGTGGAAAGGTGACTTCTGAAGTTAAAAGGATTTTAAAACATACATTTAAATGTACATTTTATTTCTATTTTATAATAATAATAATAATAATAATAATAGCCCCTTCAGTCACAACTGACTATGGGAATGCGCCCCTGAGGTGGCAGCCCTCAGCTGCTTATTTTCCTGGTGCTCCTTTCGACGTTTTCTCCTCACCTCTGCTTGTTGTGTGAGCATCTCTTCGCCCAATCTGAGGTGGCGCCGTAAATAGCATCGCCACTTAGTGCGATCGGCAGCTTCATCCTCCCATGTTGCTGGATCCATGTCCAGTGCCCTCATATCTCTCTTGCACACATCTTGAACCTCAGCTGTGGTCGCCCAACTGTTCTCTTGCCATCTGCTAATTGTCCGTAGAAGATATCTTTTGGGATGCGACCATCTTCCATGCGGCGAACATGGCCAAGCCAGCGAAGTCTGCGCTGTCTAAGCAGCGTATACATACTTTGAAGGCCAGCACGTGACAACACCTCGACATTTGTCACTTTATCTTTCCACGAGATGCCGAGGATGCGACGTAGACACCGCAAATGGAAGGTATTGAGCCTTCTTTCTTGCTTAGCATAGGTCGTCCAGGTCTCGCTGCCATACAGGAGTGTGCTGGTGACGCAGGCATTACATACCGCAGCTTTGGTCTTCATTGTGAGTTTAGAGTTTCCCCAAACACGCGATGTGAGGCGGGCAAAGGTAGCTGCAGCTTTGCCAATGCGGCTGTCGATTTCTGTATCCAGTGAGAGTTTGTCATTGATGGTAGACCCTAGGTATGTGAAGTGGTGCACCACTGCCAATTCATAGTTATCGATAGTGATAACTGGTGCAGCACCCCCATCCTGACTCAGCACATTCGTTTTCTTTAGACTTATTGTGAGGCCAAAGTCCTTGCATGCTTTAGTGAAGCGATTCATCAAGCTCTGAAGCTCCTGTTGGCTTTGAGTGACGACTGCAGCATCATCAGCGAACAACAAGTCTCTTATAGTGACCCTTCTGATTTTTGTTTTTTGCCTTCAGCCTTGAAAGATTAAACAGACGGCCATCTGACCTAGTGTGAAGGCATATTCCTTCAGTTGCATCTCTGAATGCATGTTTCAAGAGTAATGCAAAGAAGATTCCGAAGAGGGTCGGAGCCAGAACACAGCCTTGTTTAACGCCACTTCGTATATCAAAGGGCTGTGACGTGCTTCCAGCATATTGGACTGTTCCCTTCATGTCGTCATGGAATGACTTTATCATTTCCAGCATTTTAGAAGGGCAGCCTATTTTCAGGAGGATTTTAAAGAGTCCATCCCTACTAACCAGGTCGAATGCTTTTGTGAGGTCTATAAAGGCAATATATAATGGTCTTTTCTGCTCTCTTGATTTTTCCTGAAGCTGGCGGAGAGAGAAGATCATTCTATTTTATAACCTTTATAAAATTAGAACTAATCGTCAGAATCATGCATTGATAGATTGAAACTGATGTCCTCTTTTTTGTCCTACTTTTTGACCGGTGTTGTCCTCTTTTTACGTAAAAAAGTCAGACAATGTCCTCTTTTTGTTTAAAAACGATATGGCCAACCTTCACATTAAGAAAAAAAGTGTGTTGCGGGACACAGTTGATAGCATTACTAGGCAGGCCTTATTCTGGAATCCCCAGGGCAGGAGAGTAAATGGAGACCTAAAACACGCGGAGACGAGAATTGGAGACAGATATGACAATGATAAAGAAGACATTAGCATAGGACAGAAAGATGTGAGACATTTTTTGAAGGTCTATCCAACTTGGAAATCTGAAATATAATGGTGATGATGATGACAATGGAGAAAAAGAAAAGGGGCATTGGAAAGATGTAAGACAATTATGACCGTGAAGCAGCAATAGGTGCCATGAGTAGATAGAGAAATAAAGAACTGATACATCTGTCAGTGTAACGAGTAGATAGAGAAATAAAGAACTGATACATCTATCAGTGCCACGAGTAGATAGAGAAATACAAAACTGATACATCTGTCAGTGCCACGAGTAGATAGAGAAATAAAGAACTGATATATCTGTCAGTGCCACGAGTAGATAGAGAAATAAAGAACTGATACATCTGTCAGTGCCACGAGTAGATAGAGAAATAACGAACTCATACATCTGTCAGTGCAACGAGTAGATAGAGAAATAAAGAACTGATACATCTGTGGGTGCCACGACTAGACAGAGAAATAAAGAACTGATACATCTATCAGTGCAACGAGTAGATAGAGAAATAAAGAACTGATACATCTATCAGTGCCACGAGTAGATAGAGAAATAAAGAACTGATACATCTGTCAGTGCAACGAGTAGATAGAGAAATAAAGAACTGATAGATCTATCAGTGCCACGACCAGACAGAGAAATAAAGAACTCATACATCTGTCAGTGCAACGAGTAGATAGAGAAATAAAGAACTGATACATCTGTCAGTGCCACGACTAGACAGAGAAATAAAGAACTGATACATCTGTCAGTGCCACGTGTTGATAGAGAAAGAAAGAACTGATATATATGTCACTCACGATGCAGAAATTCTCTCCTCGTGTGATACAAATTAGCGCTGGCGGATTCGCGTCGTTGTAGGGCGCGCAGTAACCTGCAAAAATACAATCAGAACAGACATTTACATGGTTTCCACAAAGTATCCGCACAATTTAAAAAATTTATTAAAAATACAAATTAACAGTTAGCTCTGTGCCCTTGCATGAAGAAATAAAGACTGGTAATTGAAAAAATGGCTAATTATTGATTTGGTTTTGGTTTTAGAAACCATCTTCATTTAGTGCTCTGATCTCCTCCCTTAGATCACACCAGGAAGCCTCAGCCCAGTGCACGAACTCTGTAGCACTGGCGAGGATCCCAATGTGTGTATACAGGAATCATACATTCTATAAATATTTTTTATGTCCCAGTTAGGTTTTCCTAACTTTGTACATTTTTGCCAGGGCAGCGGCTGTATGACCTACTCATTATTATCATCAAAATCCATAATTCTCGCCGTTTGTATGTCGGTCACATCTAAGGGATGCAACTGTGGTTGAAAGTTAGACATTAATTGTATTGTTTCCCTTATATGCACTCTCCCGGCAAAGCTAGACACCAACATCAGACGGGTCTTAAAATACGCTGGACCAGTTTCGCAATTACCCCACGACACTACGAGGGACGTGTTGCGGACACCAGAAGTGACCAGTGACGAGAGTGAACCAGTCTACAACCTGCAAAGAACCGACATCGGCTGCAGCAGAAACCAATCGACATCTTACTGGCAGCTAAGTACCCACTTAAAGCTGCCAGATGAACTCTTTTATTTCAGAAATTTGTAAAACACCCTATCCAGATCATCACCTTGTCTATCCTAATCGTTTTAGTCTTCATGAAAAATAAGTGAAAGAAAAGCAGTTATTAACTTTGAAAATTTTCATTAAAAGTAATAAAATTATAAAGTTTATTTAAGAAATGTCTCAAACTGTAAAATTTAAAGATAGATCTCTACACCCACTATTTTCACTCCCCCCCCCCTCCCCCACCCACCCACCACCATAGTAAAGCTGAATGAAAACTATTTTGATACTAATGTAAAAGCCCGTCATAAGACGGGAATTAAAGTCAAAAGCACCAACACAACGGTAATTTTACTTATTCAAAAGTATTTTGTTTTAAACCGCTGTGCATCACCACAGTACACAAACTACGTAGCAGCAGAGAGGTTCCCAATTTGTGTATATGGGATCACACTTTCTGTAAATCATATAAGGGAAAAAAAACAATTAATGTCTAACTTTCAACCAAAGTTGCATCCCTTAGCGTTAGTGACAGAAAAAGGTGGGGATTTTATATATATTGATTATTTTTCTCCCTTACGCCGCTCTACGTAGCTCTCGCCCTCTTTTTTTCCTCCCAGTGTCTTTCGTTCTAGGGTATAATTTTATATCAGGCCTTTCAGTCCAACTTTTTAACAGCCTTAGAAACGTGCAAGTAGTCTTCAACAGTCATAAAACTCCATAATGCCAGTTTGACGTGAAGAACAATATTCATATTTAATTACAGAACGAAGCTCCTTATAAATTGCATCCATATAATATTCAATGGCAATCACTAGCCAGTCCATGAAACACGTCTATCGTCACGTAGACTAAGGACAAGATGTCTGCGACATATTGCTGAAATCTTTTAATATAATAGTTCCACACTCACTTCATTCATCTCAGCATTCGCTTGTCCAATACAATATTATCAAGCATAGACTCCATCTGTAGGACGACCTAGCTGATATAATTTCACAAAGTCTCTATCACAAGAGTACACTTTCTGGAGCTCGTCTAAAACACGTCTTTCACACACAGTGAATACACATCGAAAGAAAGCGACTCCCAGCACAAGTTTGCCACGTAAAACCGGCAAAGAATCGTCTGCTCAATATTAGCATACTATGTGACGTACTTCCAGTGTAGTCCGGGCAACGCAATATCAACACGGAAGTATGTATAAAAACCATGTCGAATGCGAAAAAGCCTGTTATTTTTTACTCATAACAACTACTCCACCCCTCCGGCCAATAATGGCAACGCAGTTGTCATTATAGCTATATGAGAAAACACCACTAAGGTGCGCAAAAGGTAACATTATATGTAACAGTTGCTATGACAATGCATAGACCTATGTTTGTGCCGTAATGTAGGCAATTTAACACACAAGGTGTGGAAAACCAGCATGAAATGCTAATACCACTGTCTACGAACAGCATAAAGCAAATTAACATCATAATGAGGTACTATAGCAAACGTCAGTCAACATATAACATAAATAATTATAATATGCCATGCATTCTCACACTTCTGTCTGTCAGAGAACACCTACTGTTCATTGTCATGTCACCTAGTCAATTAATGTCACTTCAAATTAACATTAATGCTAAGTGTATATAATAATCTTATTCAATAATAGAAGACGTAAGACCGACACTTGACACACACAAAATGTTGTCAAATACATAAAGTATTGTGTGGCAGTGAATGGTATGTCAAATTGTATCATATACATAATATGAACAACGAATCACGAATTAATTTTATAACAGCGTACAAAGCGCCTTAATATCACTTATAAGTGTCCAAGCAATATTCTTTTGTGTTGAAAAGTCACTTAATATAGTAAGTTAATATGTCCTTTTCACTCCTGTATGGAACAAAACTATCAATTTCAATAAAGTCAAGTCCATTCTGTGCACACAACCATATAGTGCTTGAAGTTTCTTGTAGAAATTCCATCTTGAATATGTCCATGATTGTGGTCTCTTTAATAGTATGCGATAATAAATCCATAAGTTCGCAAACCATGAAGCGAAATCACGAAGAAAAGTTGCGAATAAAATCCCATGATTAATTCCCTTGAAATCTTTGTATGCGTTTCATTTCATAGTTGTCTCCCTTGATAGACAGCATAAAGTTTCTTGAGTGTTAATGTGTGTATTTCCAAAACTGTTCTGAACTGAATCAATTGAAACATTTGTACAAATTCTTTTCTTGACAATCAGTAGTTGAAAAGCGCTTCTGAAGCTTGATGTATGCTGTGTCTATGCACTGTCCAAAGTAGAATATGTTACACGCCATAAAGTGATCCATCAATAAGCATCATCATGTGTCTGTGCGGGTGGCATTGCTATAACATCACCGTAACAAAAGTACAATCTGGTGATTTACTGGAGCCGCGCTAGCGTAGTGGTTACAACACCGCTCTGGCGACCGGGTGATTCAGGATCAAACCCGGGCGACGGCATTTGAGGATTTTTCGTCGACCGGGATTTGGACTGGATTAACTCGAGACCTGGCGAGGACATTTGAAGGAGTGTCGTCAACCAGGGACGGGCGGCTCCTGAGCCGACCCAGTTCTAATGGGTACCTCCGAAAACGGCGAGTATATGCCTGAATGGCGAGGGACACTTGTCTCTGTACAAGAAAATAGGATACTCACGTAAAAATCAATGTCAGGTTAGACATTAAAAAAAAAATAATAATAATAATAATAACCTGAGATTTCGCCTCGAGTATTAGTGGGCGTACGAAAAAAAAAAAAAAAAAAAAAACTGGTTCTCGATGCGAAATGTTTTGAGCGCTGGATCTGTGCATGTAGATATTCTGTCTACATAGCATTATTTTGATCATTTGAACTTGTAGACGCGATGGATGATGGAGCGTCCTTGATGCATCTAGACAACATGTCGGCAACGACATTGAGATTTCCCTTGATTGATCTAATGCTGTAATCGCACGGTTGTAAAGCCAGGCTGGCTCTAGCTGCTTTTGGATTAGTAAAACGAGCTGTCTGTAAGTAACCCAAAGCTCGTTGATCAGTGTCAAGAGCAAAGTGAGCTCCCAAGAGGTATCGTTGAAGTTTCTTGAAGGTAAACACAATAGCGAAAAGCTCCCTCTCCACGATTGGGTACTTTTGCTCTGTGGGGGTTAACTTTCTACTCACATACTTAATAGGATGCATGTGGCCTTCAAACTCATGCATTAGTGTTCCCCTATTCCGACATTGCTGGCGTCAACTCTGAGAATGAAAGGAAATCGAATATCAGGCAAACGTAATATTGGCGATTTAGAAAAGGCATACTTAATCACGTTTAATGCATCATCACACGCATGCGTCAAAATTACTTTCTTTGCCGCGTCTTTCTTTAACAACGCGGACAACACTGAAGTTAAATCAGAAAAATTTGGTAAAAATCTCCTGTAAAAATTTATTAAACCCAAAAGGCTTCTAACTTGCTTTTTTGTTAGAGGAATATCTAGATTAAGAATTTTGGAAACCATAGAATCTTCAGTTTTTAAGACTCCCCCTCCAACCTTGTGACCGAGAAAGGTAATTTCAGAAAAACCTATTTTCGTCTTAGAAGGTCGAGCTGTAATATTATGACATCGTAAGGTATCTAATAAAGAATAAATACCGTTGATATGATCATTCCAAGACTGGTGGAATAAACAAATATCGTCTATATAGGTAATCAAATCCTCACGATCTGAAAATAGTCTCCGCATCATTCGTACAAACGTCGCAGGAGCGTTAACAAGTCCAAAAGACATATAATTAAATTGAAACAAACCTAAAGGTGTAGCGAAAGCTGTGTACGGTTTAGATTTGTCAGATAAAGGAACCTGCAAATATCCCTTGGATAAGTCGTACGAAAAAAAAAAAAAAAAAAAAAAAAAAAACTTTTCTCGTCGAACTTAGTGAAGAAAGTGGCTGTAGATAGTCTGTCAAGAAGTGATTCAAGAATGGGAAGAGATTCAGCGTCTCGGATGGACACTGCGTGTAACCGTCTAAAATCAATACAAATTCTTATAGCTTTGTCCTTTTTCCTGATTAACACCATAGGAAAGCTATATGATGAATTGGGTGGTTCTATTATGTTTAATTTAATCATTTGTTTTATCTCAACTTGCTCCTGAGATTGCAAATGAATAGGAATAGGATACGGTTTAATAAGCCTGAAATCCGTTAACATGATATCATGTTGAATGACATCAGTGTGCCCAGGAATATCCGTGAGCACATCTGAAAAAGATTGTAATAAGCTAGAAATCTGATCCTTCTGATTAGAATTCAAAATAGGATCAATGGAAACATCTTTCCAAGATTCAGTCGCCAACAGATGAATATCAGGCAACGATAGCATAGGTTCACCATCATCAGCAAAGTCCGAAGTTTCCTCCTGAATTACTGCCAAGGAAGAACGGCGATCAATAGATTCGTCAATAGCTTCAAAGATAGGACGTAGATGTGGTGGTCTAGTATGAAATTGTTGTAACATATTAATGTGAAAAATTTTTTCTTTTCCTTTCACATCTACAACATAGTCGATATCTGATAATTTGTTTATGATTTTGTAAGGACCTATCCAGGAAATCAACAATCTATTTTCCTTGTTCGGAAGCAATACAAAAGCTTCGTCTCCTGGCCATAATTGACGGAGTTTCCTGTTTTTATTAAAAAAACAAACGAGCTTTTGATTTTGTCCTTTCCGACGACTGCACTGCTATTTGGCATGCGTCAATAATCTATTGCCTTAAATTTACGACATATTGATAAGAGGATTGAACTTCCTCGTCCATATTAGTACCAATGAGTAGTTGTTTTAATATAGCCATGGGACCATGTGGCTTAGCACCATAGACTAACTCAAAAGGAGAAAACCCGGTACTAGAATTGGGATTTTCTCGGTACGCGAAGAGAACAGCTGGTAATATACGATCCCAATCTTGTGGATATTTAGCTGTAACTCTATCAAGCATTTGCTTTAAGGTCCTATTAAATCTTTCTACCTTCCCACACGCTTGAGTGTGATATAGTGAACGGAGTGATCTTTCAATTCCAAACATGTTCATTACTTTTTTCATGGCATCAGAAACAAATTGCGATCCATTATCAGACTGTATGTTTTCGGGAAAACCCAGTCTGGTGAAAACTAAAAATAGCGCATCCGCTATATCATCACTGGAAATTTTTTCAAAGGAATAGTCTCGGGCCAACGAGTACACATATCAATACACGTTAATACAAATCTATGACCCCTAGCTGAAGTGACTGTGATAGGACCGATATGTTCAATAGACATCTTTGCGAAAGGACGCAAGGATATGTCTGCTGCTTGAATGAGTGCGTTATGACCAGGCCTTTTAGTTGCTACACTCTGGCAAACTAAACAAGTGCGACAAAAGACCTTTACATCTTTGGTTACACCTGGCCATAAAAATGAGACAAAACTCTCTGTTTAGTCCTTGCGATACCCAAATGACGTAGCACCACTGGTCTATAACAAACAGGTATCATTATTTGTTTTTTAACAGAATCAACATGTTGAAAATTCCTCACCAAAATATCATTATTTAAGGTATACCAATGTTTTGCCTTATCATCAGTAATCACCTTACTTGATGTAACCAACTTAAAATTTTTTTTTTTAAAGAGTCATCTTCTCTTTGTCTTTGAATGAAAGATTCTTTCTCAATCAATTCAACTTGTAAATAATCATCTTTTTCAACAAGAGTAGTATTATAATCTTCATTACCCTCATCATTATCAATGTCATCATTATTATCACTCATGACATCTGTCGTAGATTTCCGATAGGAGAATTAAGACTAGGTTTGGTCCCTTCTGAATAGGTTTGAATATGGTGATAGACTCAGTGAGAGTTAGTGAAAGGTAATAGAATTTCCACACACGTGAGATGATAGATTTTGATATAGTGGCTGTCTCTGAAAGCGAAAAGAATTCTTCTCTCTCTCACCTATCTTCTACAACAGTTGTTACAGCGTCAGACAGACTACACCAATATACATATTACGTATATTTCTATCACTCACAGGCACGCACATACACGTGACGACAGGTAAACACACAGACGTGGGAAAACTATAACAATGATATATATATTATCTAGAACGAGCTGACCAAACACGATTATTAAGTTCAAGAGCGATTTTATTATCAGGAAAAATCGGCTCACAACATCAAAGAAAGTACATCAAGGAAACTACATATACACATAGTCATAAAAAATCAAGGAAATGTTGCAAGGATGATAGCCCCGTTATAGTGTTAACTCTAGGTTTAGCCCGGCCCCGTTAAGAGAACAGATGATGGCGCCAGAGTCACAGATACATAGGGTTTGAGTCTAAGAGTTGTCTTTGTTTTATCTCGTAATTATATGCACAGAGTTTGAAAAAAATCTGATTTAACCTAAGACAACACACAAGAACTCTAGCCTTAGCAACAAATTATGCAGATTGAAAAAAAAATTAGGACAGCAACAGGGTGTCAAAGATAAAATAGTGAAAAATATCACTCAAACCAGCGTACACTCATTCATTCCGCCATGGCTTATCACACTAGTACTCACGACTTTGCTTGCTGCCTCTTGGACCACATTGATTTTAGATCTTCACACAGACTCAAAAAAATGCAATCTTCTGCCAAGAAGTCCCCAGTTCCAAAAGACTTATCTAACTTGGAGTCTCCGGGAACGACTACTTGGGTATGCAAATTTGTTCAAATGTCTGATTAAGTCACCTAACAATTATTCCAGGCGCGGGAGTTAGCAGAGCACAGTGTCAATAGCGTAGGTTTCTAAAAAAAATGATGAATGTCAGGTCGGTGCCTTCCCTCAGTATAGGATTCACTTTAGTCACACCACAGATTTGTCCACAAGATATAATCTAGTCGGGAAATGATTGTTAATATTCACGCCACAAGGCAGCAAATTATATAGAGTTTCTAGAAGAAATTAAGTGCTGGCTCCAAGGTCCAGTATTTATCATTACAGTCTTTGAAAACCCGTTATAGGGATATTAGTATTTCTGTCTAACTTGCACCGTCAGATCAGTGTTACTTGAGAAAACCCACGTGGTTCAAAATAAGGACTGTCTATTTCTTCACAAGTATGGAAACTACTACTAGGTGCTGGTAAAGTTAGGGTCACCCCAAAACTTTCACTGTGTGGAGGAAAAATAACACATATAATATAATAAACAGAATCTGTACTGGTTAAAACTTACATTTAAACTTGCAAGCAGAGAGCTTTGCTTATCATTTAAACTTCCCGTGACGTAAGTTATATTTAAAAAAATCAGCATTCCTCATAAATTAGGAACACGTGCGTATCCCGTCATCATTCATGAGGCTCGATTCTAGAGTTTATACGTTAGTTTAGAAAAATACACTCGACTGAGTATTAGCAGTTAAATTAAATTTATAAATAGCTACAATTGCCGTTATAAGCTAGAAATTTAATTCTTAGTCTGCTTTCCACTGAATGCTTCCCTAGAAAATATAATAGCCTACCACTTTATCTCTCTTCTGCGCTAAAGAAATAGGTTAAAAATGAATTAAGCGATTTAACACTTTAACACTCACAAAATCTATATATCTATCATATTAATTACCTCAACCACAGAATTACAGGTAGTCGCACAACTTAAGAATAAAAATGCTGAAAATATTTCTGGAAGTCTAGAAGTTCGACAAATTGCCGAAACAAACTGAGATCTTCGCTAACAGCTATTCTGTTTTTTCCAGCGACCTATCTACTGTGGAGTCTATGAGCGAGAATGAAATTAAAGTTTCAAACTTGGCCAATATCTTAAAATCAGACAAAGGGCCGAAACTTATTTCGCCAAGCGAAATTATCTCCCCTACTCCCAACATTTACGTCCGCTTAACGCGTGTCGTAACTGTCACCTACTGACCACGATGTACGCGTGTCAGTTTCAAATCCCAGACAGCCTGACTCCATTGCCCAAGTGAGCGCCGTGTCAGTTTGGGATTTTCCAGCCAAATGTCTGGATACTGCCCGGTGCAGATGTAAAGTATCACACCTCACCGGGACTAATGCCGAGAAGAAGCTCGCGCGCTCGGTGAGAATGTAGACGATTTGCTACGTCCTGTGTTCAGCGAACCGACTTATCACGCCTTCTGACGCCCTGCAGCCCTGACATCTACGTAATATCGTCCTAGCGCGATTCTCAGTTTTAGAGAAAGGAAAACAGGTAAAGTTTGCGAATTATATGAAAATAATATTCGCAAAACGAATGGATGAAAAATATACAGGAAAAAATGAAATACAGAGATAATAAAAGAGAGAATTTTATGTGAAAGAATAGGAAGAAAATGTAGGAAATTAAATGAATATAAACCCTACGTGACAGAGCCTCCCCCCTTTAAGATATGGAAGCACTCCATGTCTACGTTATGGAGTTTAATTTCCTATAACCGTAGCTTCGGGGTGTCTGTCTTCTTCCCTCTCCATCTCCCCCTCCATCTCTGTCCAATTCCTACTCAAGTCCACTCCTCAAAGTTTCCTTCCTATGGAATGTCTCATATGCGCGCTTGAAAGAGCGTCGCCGCTTCTGACATTTTTGAAAGATTTCCTGTGATAGCGGTGGAATATCCCTGCCACTATCATCATCTTCGTCAGTTTTGGCGATCGTCAGGAGATGGTCGGAGGTTGGCACTGGTTTTTCCAAGTATCTCTTTAAGAGATTTAAATGGAAAACCTTCTCCTTTCCTTCAATAGAGATCTGGTAGTTAGCCTTAGAAATCTTTTTCAGGACGGTAAACGGCCCTTGCCATCCGATCTTCAGTTGGTTGTTCTCGGTAGGGAGCAACACCAAAACTTTCTCTCCTGCTTCCAGTTCTCTCTCTTCCGCGACTTTCCTGTATCGGTTAGCGTGCTTGGTGCGTGCTCGCTTAAAGTTAGTCGTTGCTAGGTCCCACCCTAGTTTCAACCGTTCCTTTAAAACCGACACATATTTACTTGCTGAGACGACTGTCTCATCCGCCTTCTCGTCTGTCAGAGACTGAAGTAAGGCTTCAAGCGGGCCCTTAATGGGTCTGCCAAATAAGAGTGTAGCTGGCGGAAATCCTGTGGAAGTATGAGGAGATTCTCTGTAGCCAAATAATGCTGCAGGAATACAGAGATCCCAATCTTCAGGTTTCACTTGTGCCAGCTTACTTAGCATCATGGTGAGGTTTCCATTAGCACGTTCCACGAGCCCATTTCCCGCCGGAGTATATGGCTTAGTGTGGATGTGTTGGGTCCTCAAGATCTTAACGATCTCATCCATCAACAGGTTTCGGTATGGAGATCCATTATCCGTCAACACTTGCTGAGGGAATCCCAACCGAGTGAAAATCTGCACGAGGGCTTCTGCGACATGCTTGGCATCTGCGCATGTTAGCGGGATAGCTTCTGCCCATAAAGTGCATGTATCGACTAAGGTCAGGATGAACCTGTTCCTTCTTTTAGTCCTTTCGAAAGGCCCTAAAATGTCGATCACAACCCGTTCGAATGGTGTTCCCATTATTGGCATTTCACCCATGTGGACTGGGGGTGCCCGTTGCTTGGGTGGCACACGTTGGCACTGGGCACAGGATTTGACATATCTGATGATATCAGTATTCACTCCTGGCCACCAATAATGAGTGGTTATACGTTGGTTTGTGGCGTTCTGTCCCATATGTCCGCTAAAGGGAAGAGAGTGCCCCATTTCTAGGATTTGGCTTCTGTACTGTTTCGGTACTAGGAGCTGGTTGTAACCTTGGTCAGGCTTGCCCGTTCTCCGATAAAGTACGCCATCCTCAGAAAAAATGTCCCCGTGCTGTTTGGGTTCCTTAGCCATGGGCAGTTTCCTAAAGCAGGGTGCCAAAGTAGGGTCCTTGTATTGCGCTTCTTTAAGTTCCATAGGTAACAAATTTGGCGCAGGCTCCCGTTCCTTCTTGGTTTGCCCTCTTGTAGTTACTGCTGCCACAATCGGCTCTTCCGGTTTCCCAATACACACGTATCTCCCGCCAAGTATGACTGGGTAGATGGGATCATCCATAACAGCCGCTTTGATCACACCTCTGACAAAGTCAGAGTGTATCTCCACCAATGCGATGGGAAGCGCTGTAGGTGCATCACTCTTACGAACTCCACAAAGTTGGACGGTCTCTGCTGTCTCTTGACCGGGTTTGACCAGGTTCCTGGCAACAATGCAATCATAAGAAAGCCCCGTGTCAAATAAGCAAGAAGTTTGAGAACCGTTCAAAGTAACAGAACCTCGCGTTGAGGGTGTATCCCCAACAGGTTGGGAATCACTGTCAATAATTCCGCCTTGCGAGACTGTCAATAAGCATCCGATGCGTTTAGGCTCGGTGTGCTCGGTCTGATCATATGTCCCGTGCTCAGGGGTTCTCCCTTTGCCACCTTGTCCTTTCTGGCTACGCTGCCATGTAGGGCGGTCGGGTTGATCAGACTGTTTGGGGTGGTTGGGGTACTTGTTCTTGTAGAACTTGGATTTTTCAGGAGGGGGGTTTTGAGGTCCAGTTTCTCTGTGGTTGTTTTGGTTAGAAGCCTGAGAAGATTGCTCTAGGTTATGTTTTCGAAAATGCTCCTCTGTCGGTTTCCGCTTTGTGGCCGGTAGTTCAGCCAGCGCATTGTGATAACGCTCAGACTTTTCCAAAATGTCTTCCAGTTTTTCTGCCCCCTGCTCAGCGAGAAATCTCCGGGTATCAGCAGACAAAGTGTTCTTTATTTGTTCAGTTAGAACAAGTTCCTCAAGACCTTCATAGGTAGAGGGGAGCTGCGAAAGCTCAAGGCACTTTGTTAGATATCCCTTAAGACGAGATGAGAACTGGTGAAAAGTTTCAGAATTCTCTTTCCGGCTGTTGCGAAACAGTTGCAAAAAACTTGCGAGCGTTCATTTCAAAGCGCTCCAGTAACGCTTTCTTCAACACATCGTAGTCGTCTTGTTGGCTACTTTCCAGCTTAGAATAAACATCATAAGCAGAACCTTTTAGGGCCTGGGAAAGTTTCATATTCCAACGCGACCTCTCTAACCCGTACAGAGTTGCAATTTTCTCAAATTTTTCTAACCATGTGTCAATCTTCTCATTTGGACAAGGAAAAGATTCAAGAGTGAAAGACATAGCATTTAGTTGAAGAGATTGAGTGTTAGCAGGGTCAGTTAAGGAAGAATGAGGAGAAGACTCTCCATTGCTGGAGGTAGAGGCAGCACCACGACTTTGGAATTCTAGAGTTTTAAGAGCCAACTCATGCTGTCTCTCTTCTCTCTCCTTCTCATGCTGTCTCTCCTTCTCTTTTTCCTCATGCTGTCTCTCCTCCCTCTCCTTCTCCTGTTGTCTCTCCTTCTCTCTTTCCTCATGCTGCATCCTGCGAATTTCCATTTCCTCATCCATCTTCTTCTGCTGTAAAGCTTCAGCTGCTTTCCTCTCCGCATCATATCTCTCCAGTTCGTCTCTGACAAAAGCTTTCGCTTCCTCTCCTTCCAGTCCCTCCTCTCTCGCTTCGTCCCTGAGAAGTTGTCTAAGCTTTGCCCTCTCGGCCATATTATGTCAGTGACTGAGACACGTGGAGATATAAAATAGGAAAAAGAATAACCTGGTTCCTACCACTTACGAGAAAAAAAAAAAACCAAAAATTCAAAAGATGATATCCTTAACCCTGGGATACCTCCTCCAAAGTAAAATCTAACTATCGCTGCTATTATCGGCAATAAAGCACTCAATGCAAAACACGACTACGCCAAATAAATGGTAGTTAAGATTACAACTGAAAAATAAGTTGCTACAGTGGAAAAGCAAAAGAATATTGCAAAAATTAAAGAGAAAAATAATCCCTTAATTTTTAAAAATCCACTATAAGTTCGCCCCTGAAGTCAGATCGGGTAAGGGAGGGAATTAATCTGGACAAAAAAGTCCGAAACACACTCCTTAACTTAGTTCAAACGCCGTTCTGCCTCAGTACCCAGTGAATGTTATACACTCACCACTTTACCAGCATTTAGTATTACAATCAGCAGTTAACATATATCCCGAGAAAATCAACCTGTAACCAAAATGTATATTATTCAAAGATGCTGTGGAAAAAAAAACTTATAGTTTGTGTGGTCAGCACGCCCGTAAACAGATCGCTAGTCTAGGGGGTAATTATTTAAAGATATAACAACTCACAAGACATCACACTCTTACTCTATTACAGAATAAGAATCTTAAATACAAAATCCAGATAGACGAGTCCACGTTTGTCGTACTCGTCTTCCTATTCTAAGTTCAAAGACCGGAAACGAGTCCCCATTTGTCGTAGATTTCCGATAGGAGAATTAAGACTAGGTTTGGTCCCTTCTGAATAGGTTTGAATAGGTGATAGACTCAGTGAGAGTTAGTGAAAGGTAATAGAATTTCCACACACGTGAGATGATAGATTTTGATATAGTGGCTGTCTCTGAAAGCGAAAAGAATTCTTCTCTCTCTCACCTATCTTCTACAACAGTTGTTACAGCGTCAGACAGACTACACCAATATACATATTACGTATATTTCTATCACTCACAGGCACGCACACCACAGATTTGTCCACAAGATATAATCTAGTCGGGAAATGATTGTAAATATTCACGCCACCAGGCAGCAAATTATATAGAGTTTCTAGAAGAAATTAAGTGCTGGCTCCAAGGTCCAGTATTTATCATTACAGTCTTTGAAAACCCGTTATTGGGATATTAGTATTTCTGTCTAACTTGCACCGTCAGATCAGTGTTACTTGAGAAAACCCACGTGGTTCAAAATAAGGACTGTCTATTTCTTCACAAGTATGGAAACTACTACTAGGTGCTGGTAAAGTTAGGGTCACCCCAAAACTTTCACTGTGTGGAGGAAAAATAACACATATAATATAATAAACAGAATCTGTACTGGTTAAAACTTACATTTAAACTTGCAAGCAGAGAGCTTTGCTTATCATTTAAACTTCCCGTGACGTAAGTTATATTTAAAAATCAGCATTCCTCATAAATTAGGAACACGTGCGTATCCCGTCATCATTCCTGAGGCTGGATTCTAGAGTTTATACGTTAGTTTAGAAAAATACACTCGACTGAGTATTAGCAGTTAAATTAAATTCATAAATAGCTACAATTGCCGTTATAAGCTAGAAATTTAATTCTTAGTCTGCTTTCCACTGAATGCTTCCCTAGAAAATATAATAGCCTACCACTTTATCTCTCTTCTGCGCTAAAGAAATAGGTTAAAAATGAATTAAGCGATTTAACACTTTAACACTCACAAAATCTATATATCTATCATATTAATTACCTCAACCACAGAATTACAGGTAGTCGCACAACTTAAGAATAAAAATGCTGAAAATATTTCTGGAAGTCTAGAAGTTCGACAGATTGCCGAAACAAACTGAGATCTTCGCTAACAGCTATTCTGTTTTCGAGCGACCTATCTACTGTGGAGTCTATGAGCGAGAATGAAATTAAAGTTTCAAACTTGGCCAATATCTTAAAATCAGACAAAGGGCCGAAACTTATTTCGCCAAGCGAAATTATCTCCCCTACTCCCAACATTTACGTCCGCTTAACGCGTGTCGTAACTGTCACCTACTGACCACGATGTACGCGTGTCAGTTTCAAATCCCAGACAGCCTGACTCCATTGCCCAAGTGAGCGCCGTGTCAGTTTGGGATTTTCCAGCCAAATGTCTGGATACTGCCCGGTGCAGATGTAAAGTATCACACCTCACCGGGACTAATGCCGAGAAGAAGCTCACGCGCTCGGTGAGAATGTAGACGATTTGCTACGTCCTGTGTTCAGCGAACCGACTTATCACGCCTTCTGACGCCCTGCAGCCCTGACATCTACGTAATATCGTCCTAGCGCGATTCTCAGTTTTAGAGAAAGGAAAACAGGTAAAGTTTGCGAATTATATGAAAATAATATTCGCAAAAACGAATGGATGAAAAATATACAGGAAAAAATGAAATACAGAGATAATAAAAGAGAGAATTTTATGTGAAAGAATAGGAAGAAAATGTAGGAAATTAAATGAATATAAACCCTACGTGACAACATCATTTGTATGTTCATCATCATTCGTAACTTCCTCTAACATAATATCATCACCAATATGATTGAACATTTCCTGACGAGCTTGTGCTCTGGTAGTAACAGCATTAGCCATTATTAAGTGCTCTTTCTCCCACTTCTCAATGTCTTTTCTGGAACATTCATTAATCCCTGGAATGTTTCCAAGTATAATCCCAGCGATAGGTTTATTTAATAAACATGCTAGCACTCTACCAGTAAAATACGGTGTATCCAGAAATACCTCCGCTGTAGGATAGTATTCCACCGTTCCACCAAAAGTAATACACATGACTTCCTTTCCTGTGTAAGCTGATGGGTCCACCATTGTAGTGGTTTTGATGGTATTGTATGGTTGAGATGTTACTTAATGTAATGAATGAGGTCAGCTGTGAAGGCTCCTGAGATAAATGTTGATGCGAATTACAGAAGGCCCTTCTTACTACCACTTACGACCTCAAACATATCTTTTTTTTCACTAATGAATGTAGCTACGTTAAAAGTCTAGGGTACTGAAATGTAATGTGTTGTAGTATATTACCCACACACACACAGATATTTAATAAGTCTAATAATAATACTAATATTTATAACACACTGAACTAACTCAGGCTGTTTTAGTTTTAAATATTAAATCTTTTGGAACATTTATTTGTTCTGATCCAAACGTTTGTTGGTCAGAACATATGAAATATTATGGAGTTATAAATGGAATGCATAATTATATGACATAATAAAATGGAATGTGATTACAAAGATATGTTATAAGTCTAGTTAATATTAATTATATTAGATTGTCCCAGGAGACTATTACTGAATGTACTGTTGGGGTGGTATCATCACGCCCAGTCTATGACTACCAAACATTGTCCATTGACTTATGGGATGAATACATGGTTTATTTTCCCACAATGGTATGTCTTTATTTGATGGTGAATTAGTTGATAAATTAGTTGATAAATCAGTTGATAAATCAGTTGGTGAACTTCCAGCAGGCCAGATCTCACTTATCTCGACTGCGTCGATCTTGTACAAGAGTCTGGTGGCCCCTCCTCTCCGTGCTGGGGGATAATATACGGCTGCTCTGACACAATGTTAGACTGCACTGGTCCACGCTTGTGTATATTACAACAACATTCGGCACCTCTTCGGTGCCAAACAGAAACTCACAATTCTGAAATAAAAGTTTTGTGGCATGTGTCAGAACTCTACCAACTGAGCCACTTCTGCACACAACACTACACAACAACACCACACAGACTGGGTCAGATCTCTCTGACCAAACAGTACATCTTACCTAGTTGTCTTCATATAGTACTAGTTCCCCAAGACTACCTTGCATCTGAGATATGTTCAATAGTTTCCTTCTATTCAATAGGATAGGTGATATGTTCCACTGATCTCAACAATAGATCCGCCTTCCCTAGTTTTAGTAGGCGTCCATATATTTTGTTTGTCTCTAGACCCTGAACTTGGGCTGGGGATCTAGAGCGAGCACTTACTTGTCGTAATCATTTTATATGATATGGCAGTATCAATCACTCGAAATATTAAAATGTACAAAAGAATTGCTTTCATTCTTACCAGAATTCAGAATTGAGAACACAGTTAAATGCTAGCAAAACTCAGCTGAGCTGCTGTGTATCTGATGGCGTCCCACTAAAAATTATGTATTATCTTCTGGAAACAACACCCCAGGTACTACCCCCCTGGGGCTCTGGACAGTTTTGTAACGAATGGCAAAAATGCGCATCCCTGCCCTGCCAATATGATTTCATTCATCCAATCACCGACTCCCCCCCCCCCCTAAACCACCGACCTCCTCTCCCCACTTTCAAATCTACAACCAAAAGTCAAATTTCAGTCAGCTCTCAGTCAAGTATGTATTACTGTCTGTTGGTCCGTCTGTCTCTACTTGTTTTTTCATACAAAAAACACGCTTGGTTCTTGGACCCCTCCATGCAGTACCCTACACACTTCTGCCTCCGAAGTTATTTTTAGCCACAATTCTCCACCATTTCCCCTCTCTTTAATTTCAGCTCGATTTTAGCACTTGAGTCTCAAGGCCGCAAATTTTGAAACTATAGTGACATTTTTTAACAGTGCAGTCGCTCGTCTGATATGAACAACACAGTCTTTTGTCAATATTTTCATTATTATCTATCCGTCTGTATAATTTAAAGTATATTATTTCTCTGCTCAAGACGGGCTATCAAACTAGCTAGGTTTTATATTCCTAACATTATTATTAAGAAAAAGTTACTTTTTCAAGGTTAGTTGTTTTTTTGAAATATGTTCGAGAACCTTCTCCACGGCTTTTGCCGCTGAATTCAAATAACAATCAAGTATCGTAAAAGTCCAAGAAATGACTGTTTCTGACACGAGCTAAAGTCGTTTTTTGTCCACTTCCTTACCCTCTGTCAACTAGTGACGTGAATTTTTTTCTTTTTTCTTTTACTACCAATTGCGTCTTTTAGCCTTGCGATCTTCAAACACGTGTTCAGTCATATTTTTCCTTTTGGTGTCCTCCGTTCTCTCCCGTCTACAAAGGGTAAACGTTTCGTCTGCACGTCTAACTCGTTAGTTTTAAATGGCGGTGGGAAAGGCTGGCATGGGCGAGCATGTCTCCTAGTATCTTACGCATTATTTTTTAACCCTACATTTTATCGTTAAATTTGGAGATATTTTAACGTTGTATCATGGTAAATTCATCACACATCTCCCCACCTGAGAACATGCACTACGGCAAGTTCCAAAACCAGTGATACACATAGATAAAATTACTCCTCACGCCTGCCAATACTCTAATCTTGATCACAGGGGTGCCGACTGAGGAAATCTGCACCGACATTCAATGACCCTGGGATGTATTCGATAATAAACTGATAAGGTTGCAGTAATAAAGACCACCGCAACAGTCTTGCTTTTTCATGCTTAGCCTGAGATAAGAATACCAGGGGCTGATGATCCGTCTGGACCACAAAAGTCCTACCATACAGATAGATTTGAAACTTTTTTATCGCCCAGATTAACGCTAAACATTCTTTTTCGCTTGTGGAATATCCTTGCTCCGCTTTATTCAATTTGCGGCTTGCATAAGCGACTGGGTTCAGTTCCCCATCGGGTGAAGATGACCTTTGCAACAAAGCCGCCCCGAGGCCTACATTACTTGCATCTGTTCTCACCACGAAGTCCTGTGTCAGATCAGGCAATTTGAGAATAGGCTTGCTAGTGAGTTTATCCTTTAACTCTTGAAAAGCTAATTCACATTGCGCAGCCCAAAAAATTTTATCTGGAAGTCCCTTGCGAGTCAGATCAGTCAGAGGAGCACAAATAGCGTTAAAATTTTTGATATATTTTTGGTAAAATCCACATAACGAAACGAATGATCGCACATCCTTTTTTGTTTGTGGTCTAGGTGCTCTCTGCAGTTTTTCCAAGTTCTTGGGGTCAGGGGTCATGTTACCCTGATATACAGTGTGTCACAAGAATTCCAACTCTTTGCATCCAATACAACATTTTGTTGGCCTAGCAGTTAAGTTCGCCTCCCTAAGCCTATCAAATAACATTTTTAGAGAGTTAATGTGTTCTTCAAATGTCTCTGTGGCGACGAGAATATCATCCATGAAATTCGTGATACATGGGTTATTCAAGGGATCCAACAATTTGCGCATCATCCTTGAAAATACACTCGGAGCATTTTTCAATCCGAATGGTAGCATATTGAATTCATAATGTCCTTCCGAGGTGCTAAACGCTAAATAAGGTCTCACTTCAGGCTTCACTGGAATCTGGTAATAGCCTTTACTAAGATCCACCTTTGAAAAGTATTTTGCCTTGTTTAATCTGGCAAATAACTGTTTTGTGTCTGGTAATGGATCCACTTGTCCTTCTGTGACAGCATTCAGTTTCCTGTAATCTATGCACAGTCTGTGTTCCCCAGACGGTTTCCTCAACAAAACTACACTGGAGCTAAAAGATGATTCACTGTGTGAAATAATCCCCTCCTTCAACAAATAATCTATTTCTTCTTTCAATGCCTTCTCCTTCGCGAACGGAATAGAATAGGCTCTCATACAGATTGGGTTTGAGTCTACCAGTTTCATGTCATACTGTAGCAAATTTGTATGTCCTGGTTTATCTGTTAAGACATCTGTATGTTCCTCTAGAACCTGTTGAACTCTCTCCCTCTGATTTTTAGTCAGGTGCTTACTGACTTTTACTTGTGCCGCTGTTTTACAAGGATGTAATGGGTATTCATGTGAGGTGAGTGGTTCAATTTGCATTTGAGTTGCGATAGCCAAGGTCAGTAAGGGGGTGCTTTCCTGGAGTGGTCAGTCCAGATACTTTTTTAACAAGTTTACATGATAAACTTTCTCCTTTCCCTTTTTGTCAATTTTATAGTTTGTTCTAGACACCTTCTCTAGAACCGTATATGGACCTTGCCATCCAATTTGTAATTTATTCTGGCTGGCGGGTAGTAGAAGAAGCACCTTCTCTCCCACAGCTAGTTCTCTGTCCTTTGCCTTCCTATTAAAATATGCTGCATGTTTCTTCCTGGCTTGTCTCAAATTATCATTTGCCAGTTTCCATCCAGCTTTCAGACGAGTGGTCAGTTCGTTCACATATTGATAAGACGAGGTAACAGTCTCTTCTGCCTTCTCATCTGTCCAGGTCCTTAATAAAGCTTCCAATGGACCTTTTATTGGCCTCCCAAATAGCAGAGTTGCGGGAGCCATCCCGGTTGAACTATGTGGTACCTCCCGATACGCAAACAACGCGGCGGGCAGAAATTGATCCCACAGATCCGGTTTTTCGTGTGCCAGCTTCCTCAGGATAGAAATGAGAGTCCCATTGAACCTCTCTACCTGGCCGTTCCCTTGTGGATGGTACGGACTACAATGAAAGTGTCTGGCTTGAAATAGCTTAAAAACTTCTTCCGTTAGTTTCCCCTTGAACTGTGAGCCATTATCAGTCAAGATTTGATGCGGGAATCCTAATCTTGTGAATATTGTAAGTAGTGCCTCTGCTACATGTTTTGAATCAATTGATGGCAGGGCTACCGCCTCTCCCCACATAGAACAAGTGTCCACCAGAGTAAGGATGTAAACTGTTCCTCCTCTTGGTGCCGAGTGAGAGGTCCCACAATATCCACTGCAACCCTCTCAAAAGGTGTTCCCACTATGGGCATTTCCCCTAGAGTTGCAGGAGCAGTCCAGTGCTTTGGAGCTACCCTTTGACATTCTGGACAGGATTTGACATATCTTTTTTATATCCTCCGTTATCCCTGGCCAGAAGTAATGACAAGCTATACGCTGTCCTGTGGCGCTGATCCCCATGTGACCACTGAAGGGAATCGCATGCCCGAGTTCCATCACTTTATCCCTATATGAAGTGGGAAGAACCAGCTGGTTGTGACCATTTGTTCCAGTTCCGGCCTTCCTATATAATAATTTGTTCTTCATAAAGTATTCCCCCTTGCTTGGAGGTGTGTGGCATTTGGGCAATTTTTTAAAACATGGCTTGAGTGTCCTATCCTCAGCCTGCGCCTTCCTCATCTCCTCTGGATGAGCATTTATAGGTTCACCTTCTTCTTCCTTTTTCTGTGACCTGGTCTGCACTGTCGCCATGATCACAGGTCTCTCGGGATTCCCCAAGAAGACGTACCTACACCCCAATATCAGAGGGTAGATTGGTTCATCTATCACTGCTGCTCTGATTTCTCCTTCCACATAGCGAGTTTTCACCGTTATCCTTGCGATGGGAAGTGTCATGAGTGGTATGTCCTTAGTCGCCCCTTGTATTTCCACTGTTTCTGTGGTATACTGACTTGGGTCCACTAGGCTAGACTTCACAACTGAATCATAATCGAAACCTGTATCATAAAGGCACCTTATGGTGACCCCATTACAAATAACATCCTCACAAACTGGGGGGTGATAAGGTTCCTGCTGTCCATTAGGATTAACCTTTAATCTTTGAGTCCCCGACTTCATTGCAGCAATGTTTGAAGGTTTCCTTCTACAAAATTCGGTGTTATGGTTGTCTTTCTTACACCATTTGCACCATCTTTTTCCTTGGTTTAACGGTTTTTTTTCTTTCATTATTTTTTTGGTCATTGAACTGTGAGTTTCTGTCTCGGTAGTCATTTCTTGGCCGTTCAAAGTTTGTCCTACCTTTATTTCCCTGCTCTCTATTATCAAATTTATTAAATTGCTGTGGAGCTTTAAAATTGTCTATGTGCTTCTTTTTAGCACCACTTACCTCTGCCTGGGCTGCCTGATACCTCTCAGCGACATTTAAAACCTCCCCCAACTTCTCTGCACCTTGTTCCATGAGAAATTTTCTCAAGTCTGGAGCCATGGACTCTCTTAATTGCTCTATCATGATCATTTCTTTAAGATCTTGGGTCTTCCCCAGAGCAGTCCATTTCTCCAAATAGGTTTCCAGTCTGGCAGAGAATTGGTGGTATGTCTCCCCAGACAACAGTTTGGCATTTCTAAATTTCTTACGATAAAATTCACCATTCTTCTCGTACCTTAATAACAAAGCCTGCTTTAACATGCCATAATTGTCTTGGTCTTCCCTGTTCATTTTTGCGAAGACTTCATAAGAAGTACCTCTCAGTCCCTGTGATAACTTTAAACTCCACCTCTCTCTCTCTAACCCATATGTAGTAGCTAATAATTCAAAACGTCCGAGGTACCCCTCGATGTCATCGTCTTGTCAACTAGGGAAATGGTTCTTAAGTGAAACGTCCATAGCTTTGAAGTTTGAGGTCCCTGACTAGGACTGTGCCAAGCATCTGAGCAAAAGGGCTGGGCCCATTTTCAGTGAGATCTTCGGCGCCAATGCTTCGTCTAATTCCAGCTCCCTGGAGGTCAGTAAACAATTCGAATGCTACTCCTTTTCTGACCTATATTAAAACTTCATGCCAAGAACACTGTCAAACGAGTTCTGCTAACTACCAGTTATTGACACCCCGCTCTCATGGTGGATCTGCTAGATCCCCTTACACTATGCTTCTGAGGAAACAAAAGCAAATCTTGTGCTCGTCTGTTCTTTATTACTGTAAGTTCTTAATACGCCTGAGGAAACTTAGAAGGCAACTAACCGGTTAGATAAAACTGTCCACTTCAGTCAGTCCATATTCCTGCAAACTGCAGTACAATGGCCTGAAATAAGAAAATCTAGTACAGAGCACGCCTCAGACACAATTTGTAACTCTCCTTGATGATGGGGGGATCTGTGGGGTAACAATTTCACACGTGTTCAATCTATACTTGTCGAAAATATCAGTGCACTTAATGTTTGAGGCTGTATGGAAACTATAAGTTTTCCGGATGAATAGGCTGCCAGTCACCTGTTACATTTACCACAACCTAGAAACAACAGAAACCATGTCTGTATCTGGGTAAAGAACCATTGTAAGACTGACCCATACAAACAACCCCACAAACGCAATGATTGAGCCAGCAGAATCTACGGAATATAAGGCCTCGTGAATACATGCCATGAGAAAGGAATCCAATGTGCAAAACTCAGGGGACCACCCCCCCCTATCACGTAGTCCCAATACGTAGAGTTGCCTGGAACTTTGGGACAGAGTAAAAACAAAGTCTAATAAGAAGAATCTCATCTTGCCTAGCGGAACACTCTTAACCAAAAAGATCATTTACCAACAGATCCCCATATTAATTTAGCTTATTCGTAAAAACATTGTTAACAGGTATATAATACCATAAACCCACTCAAAATGATTTAGTATCGTAAAATATAAGATTAGATATAAAGAATTTATATAATATAAAAAATTTAAAAATAATTATTTAATAAAAGATTATACTGGTGATATAATGAAATTAACCTAATCAAGAAAAATGGTTATTTAAAAGGTTTAAAAACTTGTAGACAATATTTAATAATGTATAAAGATATAAGATTTAAGAAAATAATTTAAGAAATAAATAATGTCTTGGTATATTATAAATGAGAAAAGAATATTATAGATTTTTAATAAATAAATAAAAAATTTACGATTCGTATATATATTCTAAACTTTGGTATAATATTTTATTTTGAAATAATAATTTATCAAAAGATTGAGCTAATCGTACACTAGAAAACATTCACAAGAAGTAATGGATAGAAATAGATAAAAATATAGATAAAATATATAGCACAATTAATAAATTGTTCCGAGTACAAGATAAAATTATAACTTCATTTGAAAGAAAAATAAAAAGATTACCAAAACAACAAGAATAATAAAAAGAAAATTGCCCAAAATAAAGAAATAGATGTGGAAAAAAAATGAGCAAAAAAAAATGGTAGGGGTGTATGGTTTAGCAAGATGGTAATCAAAAATATTGAGATATAAATGGCGAGGGTAAGAAGTTTCGTGGATTTGCCTATTAAATAGAGGATCAAACAAGAAAGAAATAGGCAAAATTTAATATATAACTATATAAAACGTTAATGTTAAATACATGATATAAAGAAAAAATCACAAAAAATTATGATGGATAAACCAGTCGGGAGGTAAAATTACCACTCTACAAACTAAAGATGGCATATAGTATGTACATATGAATTTATACCCTAATGTCGGCATATGTAAAAATGAGTAAGAAAAACAGTGGAATAAAACAACTAGTACTGATAATTTGGATAGATAGATTAAAAGTCTTTATATAATCCATTACGATTTTTATCATTGTCTCCATTAAAGTTAGAGATAGTTTACATTAATTTACCTAGCAAATGTATAAAGATGGCATTGCAGTATATTATAAAATGATTCCTAAAAAAATTTGTTTGGCGGGGGTGGGGGTGTTTGGCTGCAATCTTCTCTTAAAATTCAGTTATAAGATTTCTTCCAGTTATATTTTAGCATTAAAAATTTTTAATAAATGAATATATATAAAAAATTTTTAATAAAAGATAAAATTAAAAATAAAATAAAAAAATATTAAAAAAAAAATAAATAAAAAAAAAATAAATATAAAATAAAAAAATAATGGTAATAAAAAAAAAAAATTAATTAAAAAAAATATTTAAATTCCCGAAATAATTTATAACATATTGGATAAAAGTATAATGAAAATGATTTAGAGATCCTTGATAATATAAGATTTAAGATTTTTCATATATAAAATATAATTTAATATAAATAAAAAAAATATATTATAAAAATAAAAATATATAATGTATATATAATAAATATTTAATAATAATAAAAAAAAAAATGTATAAAATAAAAAAAAATGTTTAAAAAAATTTTTAAAAAAAATATTATAGTATTATAAAAATTATACTATACGATAATAAATTTAATTTATGTTATATTGAGGGTAAAATATATTATTAAAAATTTTTATAAATATTAAAAAGAAAAAATAAATAAATAATAAATATATTTAAATAGAATTAAAAATAAAAAAATATAAAAAGAAGAGTTTAAAAATGATATATTTAATTATAGTTAAAAAGAAATTTTTAAACAATTTGTAGATAATAAAAAAGCATTTTGCATTAAGATATAGATTTAGTAACTATTTTAGGTGTTAAGAGAATAAGAAAAGTACCCCATGTTACAAATAGATAAAATAGGATTGTGGTGGGTTTATGAAATGTTAAAAGGTTGCGCTTAGATGGGTTTGATAAATATAAAAATTAAGGAGGGTACGTAGAATTGATAATAAGAAGAAAATAAAAACTGAGTAAAAATGTGATAAATAAAAATGATAGATCAAATGTATAATATAGAGATATCTTTAGATATGATAGAAGTTGGATGTCGTCTACGCCTCATAGATGAGACTCGACATAAAATACCCCCCCTCCCAAGGTATTTGCTCAACCGTCACATAGAAGATTAGAGATTATATGAAAAAAAAAGGGGATACAGAGGGATAACAGAAAAAGGCGCAGGATGTAAAATGCAAAAGAGTGTAAAAAGGGTGAAGTAAAGTATCTAATGGACGGTAAAAAGAGGAGAGATAAGAAATAATAAGAGGAGGATATAACAGATAAAAAAAAGGGATTAAAACACGCTTGAATAGGCTGGTTAAGATACGCATAGTATTATTAACCAATATTTAATAAGAAAGATATTCGAAAAAAAAAATCAATACAAAAAAGAAAAAGAAATAATGGATATGAGATAGAAGAGTCCTTCTGGTGATGGATGAAAAGGAGAGAAGAGAATAATGGCCTTATAGACTGTGTCGTGAGGACAAGATATAATGCGTATAGAGAAAAAGATAGGAATTTTGTAAGAGGAAACGCCATTTGAGATGTACAGAATGGTGGCATAATGAATAGAAAAGATGAAAATAAACATTTAGGAGCTGAAAAAGGCAATATAGATAACGTATCCTGATAAATCCATACGAATAAATAGACAAATATAACCTAATTGTGTTTGAGAAACTACAACTTATAAAAAACTAAAAATGGAAACTGGGTGGAGTAATAAAAGAATCGACAGAATAAAAAGGATAAAATGGAAGGAAGTGTTGAGGTAGGACTGGGTTGACCAAAGTCTGACTTATGTGTCAGAATAATGATGAGAACCTCTGAGATAGCAGACCTCCCCATAAACATGGGGGGGCTCCATAGAAATATGGTTTTAAAATGTCCCCGATAGCAGTAATTTGTAAGGTGGAGACAGCAAAATGTGACTTGAGAAGTGTTTGTGTTAGAGAACTGGCCGTTGTGAGGAATCGATATGACTGCCTAGGTGACCAGAGAGGTGAGTAAGATTTGGGATGTGGGAGGGACAATAGTGAGGTGGGTTTATCACAGATTTATGTTTTTTGGATAGAGGTTTTCTATCCCCTCCTCTTTCCTTCTTATATTTGTTTTCACATCTCGATGCTAAACCCCTTGGGAGAAGAAAAGTTATATCGGGGTTTTTTGAGTTAGATGGGTAGGGGATGTCTCGGGAGTGGAACGCCCCCCCCCCCCCTTACTGAGTAGAACAACTGGTACCGTGTGGGGACTAAGTGGGGAGGATCCAAAACTTTTCCCTGGGATGTTGTTCGTAATACCGCGCCTCGTGTGTGTGTGGTGTGTGGTGTCCTGGAGTTATGTGTAGTTGTGTTTGTTGTTGTAACATCATGGTTTAACTACCCGGGGGGGGGAGGTTGGGGGGTGGGGGGAAGGTGGGTGTGGTCATTGGTGGGGTGTTTTTATTTTGAATGGGATAAATGTGAACTTACTTTCTGTTGTTTGTGTTAAAAATCAAACGTGTGTGTTGGGGGATTTGTGTTAGCGGTTTTATTAAACATATATGTGTATCTTCAGGTTTGCTTGGTATGGGTGTTATTATTTTGAAGTTGTTACAAAAAATGTGTTTGTCTGTGCAAGTTTTTTTGGATGTTGTGGCTGTGAAAATTATTTGAGGTAATTTGAATGAGACGTCCTGGAATAAAAATCAGTGTGCTTGTTTTAGTGATTGTTTTTATGTTTTAGCGTTGTTGGTTGGTTTGGCGTTGGTTTGGGGTTTGTGGTGAAGGGAGTATTGATTTTGTGTTTTATCTTGGTGGGTGTGGTTTGGGGTTTTGTTGGTTGGTGTGTTTTGCGGCGGGACTTAGTTGCAAACCAACTTCGCCCACGATTGTACTCAAGCCTCTCACGGTCATCATACTGATTGGTTTTTGTGACCTATTGTTAATCATTGTGAGGCCTCCAGACATGTGATTGCCGTCTGTGCACGCTTCCAAAAAAAAAAAAATACAAAAAAAAAAAAATTCGCGTCCAGTGGATTGTTAACCCGATATGTGAGACCAGTTCTGTGATCTTGTAATGGGGGGGGGGGGGGTGGGGGGGGGGGGGGGGTTGGGGGGGGGGGGGTGGGGGGGGGGGGGGGGGGGGGGGTATGGGGTGGTGGTACGGAGGGGTGGGGGGGGGGGGTGGGGGGGTGGGGGGGGGGGGGGGGGGGAGGGGGGGTGGGTCCTAGAACCACCCAACCCCCGGGGGGGGGGGGGGGGGGGGGGGGGTTTGCCCCCCTATCGGACGGGGTCTACTCAATACTCAGACTAGTCTTTTTCGGGGCTTCCAAAACAGGTCCCGCACGCCGCTACGCCATGTTGCCAGACAAACCCTCAGTGCGAGCGCTACCCCCCCTCCAGCTTAAATAAACTATGAACTTGTATCAGTGTCTAGCTAAGCTCTCTCCCAGCCGTTGGGGTGATTTGGAGGTTGGGTGTACAATGTGCAACCCCCTCACAAGAGCATATTGCTAGGTGAGACCAACAGGAGACAGTTGGAGGGTGGAGGATCCCGATCTGCTCATCCCCAGCGTACTCCCTGGGGATCCACCACAAGGTCCCGAACCCCTGTCTCCTGGGTTTCTATATCTCCCTGTAGAGATCCCATTCCCGCTTAGATGTTAACTGCTGAAACCCCAAGGGAGGGGGGGGGGGGAGGGGGGTAGAGAGTGGAGTAATCTGCGACTGGATCAGCAAATGTGGAATGAGATCTACCCCCTGTCATTGAGAGTTTGGGAACGGTTGGGGGTAGACCTCCCATCTATTTACTCGGTAGGATGGCTTGACCTCACCCATCGCTTAGTTTTGGGGGGGGGATTGTAGGGTCCCTAATAGGGATTCGATTGCGAGTGCTGATTGGGGGGGGTTAATAATTATGGTTGTGGATTGTTTGGTGCCCTTGCCCGCCGTATATTGGTACGAGATCATGTAAAATGTTTGGAAACTCTACTGTTGGGCAGGTTGTTTGACCGATTTGTAGTGGAAAGAAGAACTTGTCACCGGTCGTTGATAATTTCGCAGGGGAGGAGTTTGTACTGACGTATTTTTGGGGTGTTTTCCTTGTGGTTCAGTCACTAAACACGTTTCTTCCAACCTAGCTGGGAGGGGATGGGGGAATAACGTGTGTAATTCTTCGTACTTGTTCTAATTGTTGTTTTTTGGATTGGACACCATTCTTGTTGGTTTGCTTTTTTAGGGTATGCATCAAACATAGGGCTTAGCGGATAAGGTTCGCCCTCCCCCCTCCCCTTATCTTTTCCAACCTTGTACTGGCTTATTGTCTTTCAAGTGTTGTTACCCCCATTTTTTTTTGCTTGGGCCCCGTTCGACATTTATTTGGTCTTTGTGTAAATCTATTGGGGCATAGATATGGTGGTTTTGAATTTGGTAAATATGGTACTTGTCTTGTTTTGAATAATTTTTCTCATGATTTGGTTAAAATCCTCACTTTTATTCTTTTTTTCGCTTTTTTCACTTTGCTTTGTGAAAATTTCCCCACCACGCGATTTACCTTGATGGGGACCCTCATTTGTGCCCCCGTTTTTTGTGGACGAGTTGGGTGATGGGGGAGGGGGTTTTTTCATTGATTCGGTGGTTGGTGCAACATTTTTTGTACTGGATTGCTTTTCATTGGGTGTTTCTTTTTTTCAGTTAGAGGTTTTTTTATGTTACTGTGGCGCTTTGCCTGGGTTTGGGTCATACCGGCTTTTTATTGTGTTGTGCTCTTGTTTCTCGTTGCTTTTTGTAGCATACTTGTTTGATTTGTTTATTTTGTATTTTTTTTTTTCTTCAACTAGATGATGCGGCTTTTTTCGTTTTTCTTTTTTTCTGTTTTCTTTTAAAATTTTTGATCTCTTCACCTGCGGTACTATTCCTTTTAGTACTTTCTTCCTTTTTGTCATTCTTTTAACTTTTCGAACTTTTTTGTCTGATCACTTTTGTCCTGTTTTACCGTATTATTACTTTTTCAATTTCTTTAATAGCTTTTCCGTTTCCCCAATGCTTAGCATTTCCCCTTAGTATGCCCAGGCTTCTTCTTTTGCGCTATTTTTTTTTTTGAAAATGACTTGCTCACATTTTTTTTCCTTGCTTGTGACGGCCTATTTGTATGTAACGGATTTCATGGACTATCGTAGACCAAGTTTTGGTATTGATAGATACACAAATCCCACCTTACCGCCCACAGATTAAAACAACACGACAACACGACATTAAAACATGCAACATAAATAAAGAAATAGCGCAGGCAAACAAAGATAATTTAGTCACACGCTGCATGAAACATTAAAGTGACTTATCTGAATGCCAGGCCTCAAAAATCCTCCCCATAGTTCCACTGTCCGTTCCTCCAGCACAGATGCGAACTGGATACCAAAGACCGCTCACTAGGTCTAGCAACGCTGCACCTAACAACTGACACGTTTCAGAATCCACTTGATTCGCCGTTGTCATACAAATAGCCATCTTCGGCTGAAAATTTGATGCTATCATGCATCAGGATGCAGCAAAAATACTCTTTTCGATGGAACACTGCTCTTTCAAGACTTGAATATGTAAAAGGACTGAAAAGTGAACTTGTCCTCTCGGCCTTCTCAGACTCTAGCAGATGACACGTGCACCATTTTTTGAAAAACTGGAATGAAGCACTACTGCGCAGCAAAAATGATGACGAAAAAGTCTTTTGATCAGGGCCGGTCAAACGGCTTGCTGCCCCCTGCCCCAAAATTGTAGAGGGATAGAATTATTGTCTAGTTAGTCTGGTCTAACTTCTCCCTCCTCCGAGTTCATTCACAGTCATCAGTTCGCAGGATCTTTGCTTCCAGTCGGTCTAGGGTATAATTTTATATCAGACCTTTCAGTCCAACTTTTTAACAGCCTTAGAAACGTGCAAGTAGTCTTCAACAGTCATAAAACTCCATAATGCCAGTTTGGACGTGAGAAGAAAATATTCATATTTAATTACAGAACGAAGCTCCTTACAAATTTCATCCATATAATAGTCAATGGCAATCACTAGCCAGTCCATGAAACACGTCTATCGTCACGTAGACTAAGGACAAGATGTCTGTGACATATTGCTGAAATCTTTTAATATAATAGTTCCACACTCACTTCATTCATCTCAGCATTCGCTTGTCAATACAATATTATCAAGCATACACTCCATCTGTAGGACGACTTACCCTCTATAATTTCACAACGACTCTATGACAAGAGTACACTTTCTGGAGCTCGTCTAAAACACGTCTTTCACATACAGTGAATACACATCGAAAGAGAGCGACTCCCAGCTCAAATTTGCCACGTACAACCGGCAAAGAATCGTCTGCTCAATATTAGCAGACTATGTGACGTACTTCCGGGGTAGTCCGGGCAACGTAAGATCAACACGGAAGTATGTATACAAAAAACCATGTCGAGTGCGATAAAATGCCTGTTATGATTTTAATACTCATAGCACACATGTCTTTTTTCAATCACATCCTCTCTTCTTTCTCGTCTTCTTGCTCTTCTATCTCTCCTTCATCGTCTCTCGCCACATTTATTCTTATATTGCTCACTTCATTCTTTCATTTCTCTCCTCTTTCTTTCTTTCTTAGCCCCACCTCATTCTCTATTTGTCCTCCCTGTTTGTGTCTCATACCTCCTCCTTTTCCAATTCATATCTCACTCCTTTCTATTTCATGTCTATTTGCCTATTTCCTCATTTCTCTTTTTCTTCCTCTCTCATATCTCACCCCTTTCTTTCTCTCTCATATATCTCCCATATCTCTCCCATTTTCTTTCTTTCTTTTTTTTTTTTTTTTTTTGCTTTTTTTCTTTCTTTTTTGTGTTTTCTTTTTTTTTATCTTTTATGAAAATCCAAAGTCTGATAGCACGCGACAGGAGCACTTGTCTTGCGTTTTGTTAAAGTCTTATACTCCTTAGGGGCTGAAACAGAAAGAAATAAAATGAAATCTACTCACGTGGTTCTAGTAGGTCTGCCATGCTGAAGATTGACCTCATTCTCTGTGCAGTTCCTCAGGTCTGTGGCAGACAGGAACTGGTGTGTGTACTGTTAGGTCTGTAGTACAATCGTCCATTGTGTCTGATTGGTTTCCCAAATTTACCAGACGTTACAGAGTTCTGGTTGTGAATACCTCAACCACTCCTGAAATTGTTCTATAACTGCAAGAATATATACAGACAAATCCGTCAGTCACTAATTCTTTTAACCAATCACGGGAGATGATGGCTTTGCCGGGTTGTTTAGCTTAATTTGGTGTATAGGTTTAACTATACTACCATGTATTTGTGTTTTTTGTGTTTTGTTGTGTTTATGCCAATAATTAAATAGATAGTATAACAAGTTTGAGTGGGTATTGTTACGTTTGTTCAATTTATGTTGAGGAACTACCCAGACGAGAACATTAGGGTGGGTGTGGTAATAAAGGTCCCTTGATAAGTGAAGATATAGCTAGAGTATCAGTGTGTGGAAGTAGTTTACGCCAGTATGATAATTGTGACTGATGGGGAGGGGGGTACCCATGTTGTTTTAACTGTAGACGGTATGTACTTCTATCAATTCAAAACTGCAAATCAGTTATGTCTTACGCAATATTACTTTCTCTTCAATCAACTAAATGAACTAACCGCATACAATTTCGCCTTACACGCGTAGTCCATATTTGTTTTTCTCTCCGTGGTAAACCTAACATATTTTTTAAGTCCCATGCGAATTTTTTTAATTTGTACGTTTTTTACTATTAGCAAATAATGATTAACCATTGGATGCCAACTATTATCTGCAGGGCAATATTCTATTAAAAACTAAAGCAATTTGACATTTTATTTGTTAATATATCAAATATCATCATATATAACCATATACTAGTTTCAACGTTGAACTTCGCAAAATTTCCTGCCCTAAAACAAAGCGCAATATTCTCCCTGAAAATGTGTTACAATATCATGGAATAAACCTTATTTTAAAACGCAAGCAAAAAACAACCAAACCCAACTACACATAACTAAACCTTTTAATTAAACCAAAATTTAACAAATAGCACAATACCCTTTATATATCTATAATTAACTTTTCACATAAACTCTAATCACAACACTTGATTCTAAATTTGTACCAACACAATACTTCATATTTAACACATAAAACAACACTATATAATACCAAACAGGTGCTTACAAAAAATACCACCCAAAACCCACACAACTTCCATTCCAACAAATTACCTAAATAAACCACAACCAATACCCAACAAATCCTCAAATCACATACACTTAAACAACATTGACTAACAATACCAAAACCCTACAACCCCATAAACCACCCAACATTACAACACCCCAAACCCAACCACCTAACCCACAACACCAAAAAACCCCCCCCATCAAATTCATAACAAACAAAACAAAATCACCAAAAATAACTCACACCACTCAACACCAACAAACATTCGCACCCAAACACTCACCAAACCTCCAAAACATACAAAACCACACCCCACCCCCTAAACAAAAACAATTCATCATACCCCAAATTCCCGATCAATCTACCACACATAACCCTAAACACCAAATTCAAAGGCCCAAACCAAAACAACATACGGCCAATCACAAACATCAACAAACCACCCACATCCAAAATCACACCCACCC